>JAIEZT010001318.1:17074719-17636970 GCA_019594935.1 Periophthalmus modestus
TCAGTATAAATTACTATATATACATACACACAGGCACCATGGAGACACTTGACACCAATTCAGGTTTTTAGCAGTGGGCAGCATGTGTCAGCACATATAAGGTTTAACCGAATTATGGAAAATTAAAATAGCGTTTTATTCTGATTTAGATGGGGTTTGCAGTAGGATTAAGGATTAAGTTCACAGCAGATTTTTAAAATTCTTATTATTTGAGAAATATGAACTGCAAAACCTATGCAAGAATCCAATGCATTTCAACATGTTTGCAGCGGTCTAAACTACAGGGTTAACAGGTTTCATACATAATAAAACCCCATGTAGACAAGATACTTTGACATAATACCCCTGAAACAAACAACTAAATAATTGGAGTCTTTGTCACATGATTTCTTTTTTACTAACTTGTGTTTTTTTTTTCTCTGGCTGGCTGTGTCCTAGGTGAGGAAGCACATCACCGACCTGTACGAGGACCTGAGGGACGGACACAACCTCATCTCGTTATTAGAGGTCCTCTCTGGAGTCACACTGGTATGTACTGCTCTACAGTTTAAAGACCCATATTACGGTATTTTCTGATATATCTTATGTTGTTTCTCATCAAAAACATACCCAGAGTTGCGTTTTGTCTCATTCACACATGTTTAACACACAAACCCAAGGTGGAACAGAGCATTTTTAGCTTTGGAGATGTACACAGACTAATAATAAAGGGTTACTCAAGCATGTATGAATGAAACAAAACAACTCCAGGTATCTTTTTGATGAGGTAACAACATTCTTACATGACTTAATGCTCACAAGAGTCAGTTTTGCGTTAATGTAGGACCTTTAACATATCACAAAACACAAAATGGATTACATGCAGTACTTTCATGCAGATTTGAAGGTACAGCTGCTAGTACAAAATGGTACTGGACACTAATTTTCTCAACATACTTGTTAACTAATTAGGACCATTGCTGTAGATCCACCGTAGATGTCCATAAAATCATGCTGTGTATAATAATGTGAAATGAGACTGAAAAAGTATTGAGTATTAGTATTAAGTACAGCAGTCTGGTATTTACAGTATGTAATTATGTAAATGTACCAGTTTGCCATACCTTGTGGTCTGACAGGCTAAATTAAGCTTTTAGACACCTATGCTAGGCACATTTGAATGTTTAATTGCAACTCTACTAATTTATCATAATTCAAGTAGCCTGTTTAAAGTATAATTATGTAAATGTACCAGTTTTGAACAACCTTGTGCTGACAGGCTGAATTAAACTTTTTAGACACCTAGGCTATGCAGAGACTTGACGTTTGACGACATCATTTTGAGCACTGTGCTGATGTGGACAGTTAGCTGTTTTGATGCTAATGTTAACAGACATGCTCCACCCACAGACAGAAGCAGACTGCTGACTCTGGACTGTACCAGTGCTCTGTGACCTCTGTCACCTCAGACATCTGTTACTGTATCTCTTATACTGCAAAAAATAATACCTACATGTGGTTGAATGGTTTGAACGACTTGAATCTTGTACATTTTATTACATTTTGTTCCCCATCTTGTTATGACTGTAGCAGCAGAAGACAGGCCCTGTGTCCAAGCGTCCCTCAGTGTTCCTGGCCCCTCCTCTGATCCTGCTCGGGACAGAGGAGGAAGAGGAGGATGAAGGAGCGGAGGGAGTATGTTTACGGAACACCGATCTCCCAATAACAATACTCACATTTGAGCTTCATCCTTTCACCTTGACGTTTAAACTTGTTTAATGTAGTTTGGACACTGCATGGGAGTGCTGTGTGGTCACTGTTTGCATCTGAAATACAGTATGACTTACATATGGACAATAATTGGTGTCATAGATTAACGAAACACTAATATTGACAGAAAGGTTAAGATATACACTTTATTGTCCTCATATGGAAATGTGTCCTTGGCATTTCACTGATCCTATCGATGCAATGAATCATGGTCAGCAGGGGGTGACCATAATACAGAATCAAAGCCCCACCACAGCAGGCAGGTTCCTGATCCAGGGTATAAATAAGGAGTAGACCGGTTGTGCACTTCACTGGGTCATGATAACTTTGTCCTCTTTATTTCTTAAAAATCTCACATAGTTATTTAACAGTGAGAGCTGCATGGTATAGGAAGACAACTGGTGGTTGCATATTGTAGAAAATGATGATGTCATACTCCTAGATGGGGGAAAGAGCCACCTTTCTCTTTTGATTACATCATACTTTGCCATGAAATAGCCAAAAGTTTATTACATTTTTTTTGCCCTGATCAGTCCTGAGTCT
Source organism: Periophthalmus modestus (assembly GCA_019594935.1). NCBI lineage: Eukaryota > Metazoa > Chordata > Actinopteri > Gobiiformes > Gobiidae > Periophthalmus > Periophthalmus modestus. The sequence continues at coordinate 17,077,012 of JAIEZT010001318.1, forward strand.
GATAAGCAACTAAACCCAATAACTTACTTTATTACAGCACAAATCTCCATTATTTTAGCTGCCCCCCATCTGTATAGAATATTTTATTTATATTTAGTTTAATTCAGATCAATGCCATTCACATACAAAGTTCACAAAGTTCCCTGTGTTACTTTTCCCTCACTTTATCCCACCATAACTGAAGAATATCTGCTTAAAATGAATACAAATCAAAATACATTGCAGTGTGGTCTAATTTTTCCTTCTTTTCATGTTGTAGGGTTGCACTATGAACTAACCAGTCTCTTATGATTTTTCTGCCTTGTTAGTCTTAAAACCCAGATGTAGAAATAATTGTTTGCTGTTCTAACAAGCATGGTTTGAAACTCCACAGTTTGGTTTGCTGAGATGAAGACAGTGCCCCCTGGAGGACAACACACATTGATAAATTATTCACTACTGTTCAAAAAAATACTCAAAAGTTCCTCTTGATCAAAACATTTTTGCTTTTTTTTTTTGCTTTTTCAGCCGAGAGAAAAAGGACGAATGAGGTTTCACAGACTACAAAATGTTCAGATCGCGTTGGACTTCCTGAAGCAGAGACAGGTTTGTAGACTGTTTAAAGACCTGACCTTTTCTTCAGTCTGTTTTCTCATTACACAGAATGGTCAGAACGGTTCTACCACAGTACGTTTAATAAGGTCCCCAGAGCCTCAAACTCTTTATCGTAACATTTCTATATGAAGGCTAATTATGCACACTGAAAACATATTCCTACTTAGTGTTGTCAGTTGTCACAATACTAAAATTTCAAACTCGATTTCGATACTAAGGAATAGATTTGATAGTCAATACTGATTAGACAATAGATTGTGATTTTCAACATTAAATTGCAGTACTTTCTTTAATATCATGTAGAGGTATATTTTTGTAACCTTTCAGTCGTCCAGGTAGTTTCCATGGTTGTCCTTGGGTGTATAGTAGTCTATGGTGGTGGTTTTCTTGTATTTGTTCTGATACAGCTCAAGATCGTTCTAAAGCTATGCAAGAAAGGTTCATTTCTGTCCTGTGTATGTGACTTTTTTAGTATCGATACCTGCTCAAATGATTCTCTAGTTTTGATATTATTGATATTAGTATCTGATTTTTTTATATTTTTAGTCAACCGTACCAGTATTTGATTTGTGAGAAGGTGTTGCCATATATTTTGTCATAAAAATAACTAATGTTGTGATTTCAGGTCAAACTTGTGAACATCAGGAACGATGACATCACCGACGGCAACCCCAAACTTCACCCTCGGCCTCATCTGGACCATCATCCTCCACTTCCAGGTCTGTTTCTTCTCACTACTACTCCACCTCTGCGCTTTTGAGTACTGCATATTTATTTTTTTGACTGCGTGTTTGACCATAAACGACTATATATGTGGGATAGTGGGCTGACATCTATGGGTGGATTCATGATTTTAAGTTGTGTAGCAGCTCTTTGCAGATTGGAGTCCATCTAAGGTGATTCTGCAGTAAATTGGGCAGCATTTGGTTTTAAGCTTGTGTTATTGACCAGTAATGTTGATATCACTAGAATTTAAAAGCTGTTGTTTGTGATGCGGTGCCAAGTGGATGTTAAGTTATGTAACCATTAGTCTTTTGCCAACAGGCTAGATTTCTGTTTAGTGCTCAGTAGTTCAGTTATTTGAGGGTATACCAACAGCACTAATGTTAATCTAGAGTTGACCTGAAAGTAGTGTATTGCAGTGTAATGTAATGTATTGTTTGTGAATTGATAATGCTACCGAATTGATCTTGTTGTAATGCAATGTCATGCCACAAGGGGACATAGTTTGCTTTTTTTTTATTAGAAAATATTGAACTGAACCAAGAGTGATTTACATTGATTATTCTGTTAATATGCAGTGACAGACAAAACAACTGAATTAACAAATGATGTGACATAAACAACTAAATGACTTTTGCTTCTGAATTTTTTTTTGTTCTTATAACGATATGATGTGATCTAAATAATTCTGATTATTGATTAACCAAATAATCTTGCAACAACAATCTTAAGCTATTTCCAACCAGTCTATAATTTAGTGCCAAAGCATGCACAGGTTAAAGAACTTGTATTATGCTATTGCCGATCTATGTTATTATAAAGTTGTTTCCTCATCAAAAACCACTTCATGACATCACATGATGAAAATGAGCGTTTTGAGCTTTGAAGATGTAGACAGACAAAACTCCAGGTATGTTGTTGATGAGATAACGGCATTCTAACACAGCTAAAAGCTCACAGTAGTCAAATTTGCATCATATAGGAACTTTAAATAAAAATTGTAGCACTTTGTACAGGCAAACCCCAGCCCCCTTGGCAAGGTGACATCGCCCTCTTGGTTTCCACGGTAACGGCAGTGCAGTGCAGGACGTCCCAATGAGAGAGTGATTCAGCAGAAAGAGGAGCGAAGGAGTGACGCAGGAGCAGGGATGAACCGGGAGTGATGGACAGCCAGAGAGGAGGGAGGCTGAGATTTAATAAAAGGAAAAGACAGCTATAGGAAAGGAGGGAGAGAAAGAGAGAAAGAGAAGAGAAGGAGGAGGAGGGTTCATGGGTTTAATATGACAACAACTTGAGCGCTGTACTGAGGAAGTCCAGTCACGTACAACCACTGCACTGTCTGTTGTCGAAAGGATTAAGATAAATTCAAGCAGTGAGCTATAGGGCTAAGCTTTACTGCATTCAAATATTATGAGAACTCCAAATATCAAAGCACATGGGTAAGTTGTAGCTCGCAAACTGAGGATTTGACAGTACTTTTTATTAATCCTGTCAGTCTTTAATTTCTAAAGGATAAAGGTCAAAATCTTGCTTGTCATGTATACATTGATAAAAGGACAAAAAAACATTACATTTAAATTTTAAACTTTTCTGGTGAAGATTCTGTCCCCTGTTTGTCTCCATGGAGATGTTATTTCTTTGCCTGGAAGGTTGCACAGTATGACATTAAATGTCTCAATCATTATGGAGACATGCAGGTGACAGCTTGAGGCCAAGTTACAGGTCAGATCTGTGGAGTGGTGACCCCGCTCACAGTAAGAATGGAGCAATAAAAATGCCTGTAAATGAATGAATGAATAAATGTGAGATCAGTGTGTCTAATGCCATACTGTGGTACATTTCAGTGGCAAGTAAGCAGCAGCCATCACATCAGAAAAGTTGCTTAGTGAAGCTTTATATTAATCAATCAATCATCAATTATATTATATTATAATTAATGTGTGTAGGGTGGCTGTTGTAGGCAAACAGTATCATGTCCTCCTAGTAAATTAATAGGCCTTACATTGAGGTTACATTTGAAACTAAAGTTAAATATATATTGCTTATTTTAGACTATTTTAGCTTTTTGCCTCACCATTATTGTTGTAGTAGCTGCTTAATCCACTAGGTGTCAGCAGTGAAACAGTGCCACATCTTTAGTCCAGCCCCTTTCTCCACTGTGTCCTTTCTTGATTGGCTCTCGTGTGCTTGTGCATCATTGATAAAAGCACTGTACTGTTATAGAGGTGTGAGGAAAAGCCAGGCTGTACCTCCATCTGCTTTAGGCTGTAATGAACTGAACTGCAGTAAACACTTTATTATCACAATTATCTCCTCTGTATTGTTTCAGTTCATCTCAGGTGATGTCAGATTAGGGTGTCTTTATAGAATTACCCAGTAGAAATGCACATTTAGGTGTATTTAAGTGGTGTTAAGGGACTACACAGATTCAGGTACTATCACTGCATAGTACTCATTTTAAATTTACTTTGCTGTAGAATGTGTTATGAAAAATAATATCTTAACCTGGTAAATAATATGTTGTAAGAATTACCAGTATGTGACAAAAACCGTATTTCTAAACAGAATTTTTAAAAGGCAATCTTGATGTGTAGGCCATAAACAATATATAGTTTTTTGTCGAAAGTGACCAAAGCAGTGTGATACTGAAGAAAATTGAATTGAGCGGGCATATTTTTAAGCAGCAGTTCATAATTCAATAAATAGATCCTAAGCAATTTCAATTTTAATATATAAAGAAATAGATCTGTTACTAATAGCAATTCATTTCTGTGATCAGTCTCAGTCTTTTTGCTATATGCTTATAAATATTTCATCGGTAGAGTATCATTTTTAGAGGAAATATGCAAAAACCTTTTAAAATCAGTCACATCTTCACCAGCATCTAAATTATTCATTCAATCTAAACTTAATGAACGATCAAATGCCTTCAAATATATTGCATTTGAAGAGTGTTTTGAAGCTGTGGGCTCAGTTACAGCTCTCTTCCTCTGAATGCTGGTTGTGTATATGACAGATAAAAAATACCTCAGGGAGTTTGTTAGTGCCTGTTTCTGATTGGTCGATGTGCTTTGTCTTGGCTTTTTGTTCTCTGATGCTTTACCCCTAAGGAGAAAAGATGGATTACTACAGTTACCTCCACACCAGAGCTCCCCCTGTTAGTGGACCCATTCATATCCGTCCCTATAAATTACCCGCATATATTATTATTGTCGTTAAAGCCAATTGTATGGAAAGTGGAGCAAGCCCATGGTGACCTAAGCCGCAGTGATGCCTTAGTAAGCAGTTCACTTGTGGTAGATCTATTGTTTATCAAACCGGATATATTTCACTCCAAAAGATTGATGTTGTGATTAGTTATTATTAGTTATTATTTCGTCTTGAGTGCAAACATTTCGAGAACGAGAAGCTTCTATCCATGGGTTTCAGAATGATGAAACATTAGGACCGTTGCCATAGTGATGAACAACTCTGTCTTTTGAATTGGTAAAAGTCGAATTGCCTTTTAGTATGCAAAAGATCACAATCACCACGAGCTTGCTTTTAAAGTCTGTCCATAATTTCAGATTTCAAGTGTTCATTTTCCAAACCTCAACCTTTTCAGCAAAAAGGGCATACGCTTACATGATCACAGCATATGCACAATGTTATTATAATCCCATCTTAAAGGTCAATACTGCCTGTTTCATGTGTGTTTTATTCAGATCATGTTTTCAGACTTCTTATGAGGTACTTTGGTGCATGGAATATTCAAACATTTCATAATAATAGCTTCATCTTTATTATGATAGACACTTGCTTCAGAATAGCCACTGTTGTTTTAACACTAGCCAGTTGGTATTTTTCAGATTCTGGGGGGCAAGAGACAATTTTCCTATTGAACACATTGTACTTTGCCATGAAATATCCAAAATGTAAATGCACAAATGTTGAACCTGATCATTTCTATGAGTGACTAGACCCTAGAACTTGCAAAAATCTGCGTTTCAACAATAGAAATTTTAGCTGCCCCCCATCTGTATTAGATATCATCGGCCTATAGACTATTGTGATGTCATCTGAAACTCAGTAATAAATTAATATAACAGCTATAGCAAAAAGCATAATGCATTTATGTATATTTTCACTCAATCAAAGACATCTCCACTCCTCCATAAGTGAATACGTGTGTTGAAACTGACTGCTCATACAGATGCATAGTATTGGCTAAAAGAAAATACTAAATGCTTTTTTTTTAAACAATTTTGTACATTTAGAATACTTTTTGGGGGATAATTCAGCTTAATGGTTTAGTTTCAATATATCACACTTGTTATTGTGACAGGCCTAGAGGATAGTCTCAAATCCTCCCCCATAATCTAAAACAGCCTGGACTAAATTGTCATCCCATAAACATGACATTAAGTACACATCAGTCCAATATATCTTTTTTAAGTTTTCCTCAATCTTCTTGCAATCTTTGCTTCTACTCTTTCCCATAACCTTGTAACCTTTGAGTTGATGGGCAGATGGTATCTTCTTGAAGGAGTGAAAAACAAATGCAATGGATTTGGGAGCACCCGATTCTCATTTTGTCTCTGTGATGAAACTGTTCGTGTTTGGTGTGTGTTGTTCTGCTTTTTTTTTTTTTTTTTTTTTTTTTTAGTAGTCTTGTTGCATCCTGTCTTTCTGCTGGGTCAAGTGTGTGTGGTTGTGTGGATTTGTGGCAGGAAAAAGCAGTATAGAGGGGAGGATAGAGAAGGAAGACGGGAGAGATTGGAAAGGGAGGACAAGATGGAAGTGACGGACGGAGGATGAATGAGAAAAGAGACAAAAGGAGGATAGAAACATGTGATGTGTTAGACAGAGAGAAGGGGTGAGGGTGGTAGAGAGGGAGTGAGAAATGAGGAGAGAGAAAACAGGGAGGGAGGGGGAGAAGGGAAAGGCAAGGGCAGTGAGTGGAGAGAGAAAAAAGAGAGGTATTAAGGGATTGGGAAGAGAGGAAGGTAGAAAGTGAGTTAGAAATGGAGAGAGGAAGTGAGTGAGAGAGGTAGAAAGGGGTGAGGGAGTGAGGGAAAGAGAGGAAGGGGAGAAAGAGGGGATATGAGAGGAGACCAAAACAGGTAGAAGAGAGAAAGGTAAAGGAAAGTGGAAGAGTGAGTGAAGAGGAAACGTGAATGGAAACGAGAGGTAGAGGAGGTGGAACGATCCAGGAGAGGAAAGAACGAAAGTTAATGAGACATGGTAGAAGACAGAGAGAGAGAGAGAGACTGAAGAGGGAAAACGCGTGAGAGAACTGTTAGAGGAGAGAGAGAGAGAGAGAGAGACTGGAGAGCTCACGAGGAAGGAGCAAACGTGGTGGGAGGAGTTTGCGAGCGCTTGAGCCGGGGAGGGGATGAGAGCAAAGCAGAGCAGCAGCTGCATCGAACAGGAGACGTAACCCTTTTCCTCTCCTCTCCTCTCTTTTTATCGCCGTTTACGAGTGAGGGATGAAACCAAGCAACTAGCAATGCCCACAAGAGCAAGCTAATCCTGGAATAGCGTTGTCATTTAGGATGACTTTTCAAATACATAGCTCGGATTCATCGGCTACATGTTCTGTATGGAAGTGCTCGGAACAGCTGACTTAAGGGACCGCCCTGCTTTCTACACACTTGTCAGTTCACCCACTTCTCCTCATCACTGTTTCAAATGGAATTCCTTTTTTTAAACACGGATGCCACGGAGAACGCCGCAAGGTTGCCTGAGGATAAACGATTTTAGGAACCGCTCGTTCTCTGGTCTGCCATTATAGAGTAACTTCAGGATTGCCCTTTCCCTGGACATTAAGTACTCCTGGCTTCTATTCAGTGATACCTATAATTCAGCTAGGACATGGGTTTTGCATGAATGAAGACTTTAAATATACCAAAATCTGACTCGTACTTGGTTGCTTCTATGGTAGGATGCTGTCAACCTGAATGTCTTTTTCAAATTGGATTGGACTGACATGACAAGCTATTAGCAGTAGCACAGCGCACCAAACCAAGGCGGAAACGGTATTCATTTGCACTGTAATCCCATCCAATTTGGGGGTTGGTGTCACAGACTTGGTACCCTCCCGCACCCCCCCAAAAGAGTGGATTTTTTGGGAGCCATCGTCGCACTGCACCACCTGATGAAGGGGAAACAGAGCTGGCAGAGTGACAGCAGCACACTAGGAGCTGTATGATTGCAATGAACAGGAGCATGCCAAGGCACCATAGGGATGCTGGCATTGGAAAAAATCTGAGTTTTTTTTTTACTGCTGATTCCAGGGAGGAGGCATGTAAAGATGTCCAGAAAGATTAAGTCACCCAGATCGTGCAGAAAAGGTCAGAGATGTTGTAGAATGTATTAAAGTGCTCCACAGGTCTGCAAAAGGCCTCTTAGGGATTTGTCATAGGTTTTAAGGTGGATGTCCTACCCGATACCGTTTATCCTTACTTTGGATTTACAGAAGGCATTCACTGGTTTAAGACTGATTGTGAAAGGATTACATATTGACAAGTGGATAAACGTCTTTCATGTGTAGTGACATTTTAAACCGGATGCCCTCCCGGATGTCATTAAAACAGGCTTGGTACTGACACTAAACCGATTTATTACTCTTGTGGATTTATCAAATTTTGCCAACTGATAAACATCATCATCAAGTGTGGAGCGATTTGGGCGTGGATTTGTCATTGTACGCCAGGTACCCTTCTGAAAAGTCGGATAAAAAGAACACTTTGGCTGGCATATAATCTCTTGTAACTGGATTATCCAAAATCGATTGTGAATGTGTTGCAAATTACCTAATGACAATAGTTGTAGTATTTGTATTGTATACATGAACAACATTACAACAATAGACCAGAACAGTGGACATATGCCTGAAACTAGCACATGAGAATGACTTGGATGCTAAGATTGGCTATCGGCCTCACCTACAAGTAATCCGTCATCCTCTTGGCTGACTGCACACTATCTCTCCACCTGTGTGCTTGTTCTGCAGAATGCCCCTCTTCTCATGTTTTACTACAAACTGTATTGACAACGACATTAACGGTACTTCCACTACTACCACCACTACGGCCAGATAAGATTTCAACGTGACTTTTGTTACAGATTTGTATTGGCCCTGTCCTATCATGTCATAACATCAGCACCGGCCGATGGAAGCATTGATAATTCATGAGTTTGAGAGCTTGCCGCTGGCCTAAAGGCACGCCACGCTTACCAGACCAACCAGCTCAAATGTGGAAATGATAAACGATTGTAATCTTTCCGGCTGCATCGTTTATAGTCAAGATGCAGTGTAATTATTGATTCAGTGTGTTAGATTCCTGTCATATTTTCACACATTGAGTCCACATACCACAACTCCACAGTTCTCGGAGCCACTCTAATGGGCTGAATAACATTGTACCACAGTCCATCTTTCTTAGCCGCAGTTATCATTTTGTCTGACGGATTAGATCTCGGGAGATGACACCCTACCTGCTCAAATTCTAGTGATAAATCAAACCTACTGAGCCTAGCCTTACGTACGGATATTGTTCACTGTTACGTCCGAGTGTCCTTGAATGCAAGTCTACTGGGATCATATGAAGCAGAACCATATGGATATAATGTAACAGGGAGGCCAGTACCAAGGTAGGTTAGGTTGTAGGGAAATTTCTTCTGTGCATTTGACCCATTTGTCAATAGACCTTTGTGCATATTTTAGGTATCGTAACGTGTTTTAATTGTGAGAGGAAGTTAACAGTAAAAGGTTATGACATGTTAGCTACACCTGCCTTTCTAAAAATGCCCTCAGCTCATTCCTTCCCACCATTTACAGAGTTGACTCTAAAAATGAGGTTTAGCCTGCTGCGTGTATTTTAACATTAATCAACGCTGTCGGCTAAATGAGGAGCTATCAGTCATCTGTCAGTGTCCGCAGACATTTATTTTCCTAGGAATGCCAAGATAAATTGTGAACAATGAATGCATGTGGAAATTTGGTTGAGTCTGCATTTTTGTAGATTGTATGCCCATCAATTAAGATAAAGCTTTAGTAGAAGAAGAGAAGGTTGCCAGATCCAAGCTAGTAAAGTCCTTAACTTGAGCTGAACTAAACTAGGATTGCCTTTTTAAAACAACATAGTGTACATTTTGTCAGCTGTCCATCTTGTTACATCTTTATATTCATCAAGGCTTGGGACAGGCTTATATAGTCCTCTGATTTATGCCCCCAAATTGTAGCAATATTAGAACTAAACCAGGATTAAACCATGGACTAAACCAGGACGTAGTTGAGCAGAACCAAGTCTAAACCAGGATTTCATTGATCTAAGACTGTTGGCGTAACTATTGAAGCTTGTATGCCCTGCTCCTGTGTCAAAACCATGGGCAACTCCATTGGTTGTGTAAGGCCTCCACCTCCAGAGGGGCAACATCCTGGAGCGGCCCCCCATTCACCAAAGAGACGACTGCGATTTCGACGAAAGCATAAAAACAAGAAATCCAAAAAGGGAGAGGTTGACGTAGAGGAATATAAGACCAATCCCAAACAAGATGAGGAAAAGAACGAAGAATATATGGACCAAAAGGAAACAGACTTTGAACTGAGCAAACCTAGTCTTTTAACAGTGCCTGCCCATTTGCAAAGCAATACTCTGTCACCTGTGGTTTATGGCAGTAGGACGCTTGATTCATCCCCTAAGCCTAGCCCGGCGTGGAAAGGCGTCTTCTGCTATCCTGGTGAAGAGGACTCTGTAAGCGCAATAGTTGATGTTTCTAGTATTCCCAGCCAAACTACCACCACTTCACCAGTCAACACTGCTCCTGCGCTGGGTAGCACAACTCCAGGTGGGGGCAGGGTTCTCCGAATCAAGGGAAAAGTACAAGGCGTGGTTGAAAAACCATGGATTTTGCGCCCGAAGAAGGAGCGAAAGAGTAGAGAAAGTGCAAAGAAGGATGTTAACACGGACAGGGGAGCGAAACGAACATCTGATGGGACGTGTCAAGTTAAAACTCCATCAGAAAAAGAGCGCAAAGGTGTGGTTCATATTCGAGAAGTGGATGGCAAGCTTTGTGTAGTTAGGACAGTTTATCCAAGTGACTATGGCTCCCCAGTTTGGAGGGGCGACATAGAGACCCCCGGAGATGTTGTTAAAGTTTTGAATCCGGACACAACCCTAGCACCCATGGGAGAACCTGTCATTCCTAAACTGGATATTACTTCGAAGGGAATGTATTTGGAAACTCCTGTACGTGCACCTCAGCGCTCCCCTTCTCTTTTGGAGTCAGGATACACCAGTGACCTGCCGTTGACGTCACCAGGGACAACGGGAACCACGCCCAGTCAAACAGAGTGGGTTGTTCCAGAAATGAGCTCCTCCGAGAGACTGGACTCGGTGATGGACAGCTGTCAATCACCGCAGGAACAAGCCACGCCCCTGCCAGAGGTTTGAATTTACACACTAAATTCATGATTACCAGCGCCATTAATCATATATGTTTGGTGTGTCTATGGATAGATTCTTGACATCATTATTATTGGATAGTATGAGATTTTATTTACGCTTTTGGACGATAACTTACAAGTGTTTTTTTGTTTGTTTGTTTGTTTGTTTTTGTTGTTTTTTTTAATGGACATAGCAATTACATTGGACAATCAAGATGCAAGTACTACAGCAAGAACTGCACATTTTTAACACCTGTCCATAGGAGGCTTTCAGAAAATTTAGCATGAGCTAAAGATTGATATGTAAAGTTTCAATAGTGCTATCTTATTTGTTATTGTACAGACAAAACAGTTCTGAAAACCATAATTATACTTAAATATTTGGTTCTGAAACAGAACCAAATGACATTATTTTGGAAAAGGGATTTGGAAATTAAACTTTAAAGTAGAAATAATCTAGGGTTAAACTTTAGACTAAACCCCTACAAAAATAGGACTGAACCAGCAACTTAATTCTATGAAAGAATACTGTTTTGATTTATAGGTGAACATTCATTTGTTACTAGGTTTTTAAGTAATTTGTCAAAGCTGAAATTAAACTAGGCTGGGGTAAATTATAACTAGACACGGTCAGCAAGAAAGCAGGTGTAATGTGTGGACTAAACCAGGTCTGAAAGTAGGACTTATCTGGACCACATTTACATACTCACCTTGGAAATGAATCACTTCTCAAACCTCAAAAGGAAGCCACTGATACATCGCTGTTAATGGTATTCATTTTACTCACTTACGAGTTGAGCGCTTAGTCGCTCACATCTCTAGAAATGAGACAGTACTAAACTTTAATGGGTTACATTTGAATGAAAAGCTAGAAATGAAACTGAAATGTCACCTACATTAGATTTTACATAACGCACTTTTTAATCAAAAGGCTTATTATGAAGTGGTACCTCAAATAGTATAAAAGTGCTTGAAAGTAGTTTGTTTATACTTTCATATAGATATTTCCTTTATTCTTAATCAGTTGTCCAGAAGGTATCCACAGCTTTGTTTCCTTTTATAGACCATGTTTTTGTATGCTTCTCTATGTGTCGTTATCAGCAGCAAAAAGCCTTCTCTGTTTTTTTCCTGGAGTCTAATCAACACCAAACAGGCGCCATCCTTTCCAATCCACCTCCTGTTTGTTGGTACTGCTTGATACCTAACAACAGACTGACAGGCCAAATGAGTGAGAAACAAGGCAAAAAATTAGTTTATTATTTGCAAATTATTACGAAATTACTTTTGTTTCATAAAATGTTTCATTGCACGGATGGGTATGGCTTGTCACGCACTACGTTTACATTCACGGCAGGAAAACTGGAGAACCGTCCTAGTCCAATTAAAACCAATTAATTATTAGGCGCAGACTAGAAGAGGCGTTCACGGCACCGGGTAGAAAACAGCCAGGAAAATATTATAAATGTGTTGGGACTTTTACTCACTAATTTTAAATCAGCTGTGATGACAACAGTATATCTACTGAGCACATGTTGCATTGTTTTGGTTGTCTTCACTACGTTGGAGCGAAAATGAAACTTGCCAGAACTTCAGTGCTTATGTGCTACAGAAAATAACAGTTCCTAGTATGTCTGAACATCAAATGGTTATTTATTTCTGCCAATAATGTGGTTACTGTAAATTTCGGACTATAAGCCGCTACTTTTTTCCCACGCTTTGAACCCTGCAGCTTATACAACGGTCTGGCTAATTTCTAGATTTTTAAAGAAGGAAATAGATCCACTGCAGAGCTTGGCATCAATGAACTGATGGTGTGATGTTGGAGGCGGTAGTGGGAAGAACTTAGTCAATGTAAAAAGACAACAAAAGCTTTCAGAAGAAATATATGCAGATGGCCCCTGTTGGTGCTGTTTTAGTTTTTAAACACATAGGTATGTTCATCCTGTGTTGATGGCATGTTGGTGTCGTACTGCCAACTTTCAGTTTGAAAAAAAGCGTATCTTAAATACAAATTTTAAAACTTCAAATTTAGCTGGTGCGGCCTATAGTCAGGTGCGCTCAATAGTCTGAAATTTATGGTATATAGACATACAGTAGTTAGGTTATAGCTGCAAAGTTTTAGTGCTAACACTAAATTACTAGACATCCCTGAATGTCACATAGACCCGCCATTTGCACCCATTCGGTTATTTTACCTGCATGCAGACTAAGACAAGAGTGGATCCTCCCACAGGTGGTGGGTCCAGACAGCCCCACGTCATTTCTTCAGGCTGGGCCCAGCCGGACCCCATGGGGAAAGGCACATTCACCAGGTACTCGCTGTCGAGCATCCACCCCAGGCCTTGCTCTAAGGTGGGGCCCCGGTAATGCCAATCCAGGTGATGTAGTTGGCCTTGTTTTATCCCTCATCATGAAAGGCTTCTGAACCGCTCTTAGACTGACCCGTCCCCAGTATCTGTTTGCCATGGGCAACCCTACCAGGGCCATGAAGTCCCCAACAACATGGTGCCTATGATCATTCGTGTTCTCAAACCCCTCCGTCACATTAAGGTGGCGGTTCAAGGACGAATAAACTTACTCAATGTTCTTAAAATAATTATCCAGTCTCTGTATTACAGTGTTTATAGCCATTGCAAAATCAGTCTCTTGAAGGACTTTTGCCATTAATATTAGAAAATATATATAAAAATGAACAGTATACAGTAATTTGTGTAGAAGTCTAATTTGCACAGACATGTATAAAGCATACTCCCTAACAGCCAATAATGGTTTGATTTTGACCAGTGTCCATAAACTGCTGTTCAGTAACTAATTGTAAACAAAAAAGCAAAATCATTACAGTACAAGAAACAAAGAGGGAGTGTTGCCAGAATCTCTGTAGTGGGTCCCATCTCGTAGTGACAGCAGACTGGGAAGAAAAGCTGTTCTGTGAGGAGCTGCTGGTGTAGTGCTAATTCTGGCTACGTTTAAACGTTTTTATTTAAAGTTGTAAGGGAAGAATATAAGTAATGTTAACTAGACTAGATGTAGGTTTAGTCATTACATGATTATATTGACTCCCAGACAACTTACTAATTGTCTCCTCCCACTCTTCACCCAATTAAACAGAATTGTATTGAGCAGAATGTGTTGTACTCCAGTATGAATGAGCAGCTCTTGAAGTTAGGTGTGTGTCTGTGTCTTATTATAGCATTTAATTGTCCAATAATGAGGAAGTGTACGTTAGCATGCTAGTTGTCGTGTGCTTTACAGTGATAGTAATTCTCTGCTCTGGTCTCTGACAGTTGAGAAAAGCACTTACAAACTCATCATTGTGAATAGATGCTTTTTAAACTTTGAAACGGCACTGCAAATCATTTCAGATGTAGTTCTGTTTTTCACCCTTTTAAGAGAGGTACAGCACCTAAGAACAGTTGTATTTGTCAGTGTGTAAGAGTTACCTGCACACATTGTCACATTTAGCCTACCCTGTGCTTTGCTATAACCCTATATTTTGTTTGATGTACTTTGTTCCTTTGTTAAGCATTACAACATTAGAGGAGGCCTTGATGTCATTGTTATGCTAAACTGTGACAGTGCAGAGTCAAAAAAGAGATGCTGTATCCTTTTATGCATAAGTGTATTCAAATCAACAGTTAACTTAATTCATCATTCATTCATCATCACTTTTTATTAAGTTAAATAGTCAGTAAACATGATTAGACTATCAAAGTAGAGAAATACGTGTTAATTTATTCATAAGCTGTTGGAATGCATCAACAAAATATCGCCGATGAACACATACAAATTACTTTAATATTTAGGTTTACAGTCTTAAAAACAGATGTAGTTCATTTTAAACCGTTTGCAGTGGCCCAAAGTTATCCCTCACTTACCTTATGCCTTCCAAGCATCTGGATTATTCATCACTTTTGACAAATCTCAGAACAGAGCAGCTTTTTTTTTTTTTTTGCTGCGATGTCAAAGCTAACAACAACGAGCATGCTAACACGCACTTCCTGATTAACAGACAATAAAATGCTTTCTAATTAGATGCAGACAGCACACAGCAGACTTATTTTGACCTCAAGAGTTGCTTATATATATACATATGTACCGGGAAAAGACAAAGTTTGCTCAAATACATGGTTCATAGTGAATGGTAAACTGGTTTATTATTCATATGTAACCATTTGACTATCAATAAACATACATCATACATACAAAACCATTACCCTAATTAAAACATGCTAATTGCTATTGTATATAAAATTGCTTGTCTTAAATTAGTTATTGTTATCACATTCCTAGTTAGATGGTTTAAGTGCTCTGTATTGTATTGGTTAATGCTAATGATAAACATACTATTACTAAAAAATGCATTGCAGTTTTCTTAGCCTTTTGTATCGTCAGCTGTATTTTACAACAAGGTCTTTTGTGGCAGACTTCAATGCTACGTGGCTCGCATCTCTTTAATACTGGAGCTTTAATACTAAAGCTGCTGAGTCACTAGCACACAGTCTGTTACGTGCACACACACACACACACACACACACACAGGCACACACATTATAGAGATTGGTGACGCTTTCAGACTTCCCTGTTTAATAGCACTTTCATTTGGCAGCTGGGATCAATACCTCACTCTCCCTGTGCATTAGCAGAATACATTTTAGTCCAGGTCAAATCCCGCGTTTTCTCCTGTACTCCGTGACGCCCTGATTTGCATAAAAAGAGATTTGGGATTCATCACGTGCCCTCTAGGGGATATCACAATCTGTAATTTGTCCAACCCAGCCACCATACTGAGTTGTACCCCCTGCGTAGGACTTTTCTTTGTCTTCACGCCCAAATTTGTACAGGGATGGCCTTTTATAGTGAAGTTATCGACGACAAGCGTTTCTGTCTGGTTTCGATCAGGGACACTCCCACCTCTGTCCTGTCCTTTTAAATGGACTTCAAAGAGGCCATGTTTCTAAATAGGGATGTGTCCATAGCCTCAAGAGCAGCTTCTGATTCATGGTACAGGGATACTGTTGTCAAAAAAGTTATTCGAGTTCTTTGCTAATGCTGTGATCATGGTAATGGTGGGTTTCGCATGACGTCACAATATTTCATAGGCCGATATAATGGGAGCAACTAAAATTATTATACAATGCTGATTTTTGTAGAGCAAGTTTTTGAGTCTAGTCACCAAAAAAATGATCACTCTAAACATTTCTGAATTTTACCATTTGAATGTTTCATAATACAATGTTATAAATTAATATAACAGAATCACATTTCAAGATTTGTCAATCACCAGATATTGCAATAGTTATTTTGCACTGTAAAGGTAAGTCATTAATTTACCAATCAAAATTACAACTTAAACGTCCTGTATTACGCCATTTTCTGATCTTAGTTATGTCATTTCCACATCAAAAACATGCCTGGAGTCGAGTTTTGTTTCATTCACATAAGTTGCATATTTAGGCTGTGAAGCAGAAAACACTAAACCTTCCACCTTGTGATGTCATGTGCTAATTTCAGGAAGTGCTCCACTGTGTTTTTCTACCCCATTCACCTTCAGTGGAGTCATTTGAATAATTTTCTAAAGGTAAAAGGGAGCTGTTAACTTGAAAACTACCACTTCATGACATCACAAGGTGGAACAGAGCATTTTGAGCTTTGGAGATGTAGACTAATAGTAAAAGACTTACTCAAGCATGTGTGAATGAAACAAACTGAAATAATTCCTGATATGTTTTTGATGAGGTAATAACAGTTTAACATGGCTTAAAGCTTTAAGGTGAAATTAGCACCAAAACATGGCAAAATTCGAAAATAAAGAGAATAACAAATAGATTTAGATTATTTAACATTTTCGGTTTACAAGTCAGAAAAATTACTGATGAAGAACCTTTGCGTCATTGTGTATTTCGTTTGAGATATGGATTTTCAGTGAGTAAGCTTATTTTGTGATCCCAAAAACTCTGCAACTCCAGTTTTCAGTCTATATTTTGTTAAGATGACACCTATATAAAACTATATATTTTTTTACAATGCAGTATATTTTTGTGGATTAAAATGATTGCCTCGTAGCTAAGAACTAGTCATAGCTACTACAGGGACTTTAATGATCAATACTTGGGTCTTTAAACTCTTAGCCCCGTCTGCCACCTTTGTCCCATAAAATAATAGTGTGCACATATTTTTTAGACTTAATTCCATCTGAGAGTTCTCAAAACATGAGCTTTAGTTGCATGTGAGGTCTTTGTGTAATTATCCTATACTGTTTAAGATGTTTTGTATTTTAAGCCTTACTGTGTGACCCATAAACCTCATAATAGAGCAGGTCTGAACGGCTCTCCACACTCTATAGTATCTTTAGACTATGGGAAAAACATGTTTGAACCAGTGTTGGTGCGTTCCTTCTGTCTGTCAAATACATGTTTAAACCTTTATATTTAGGTATAGGCTGTTGAAACCAGTGTAGTTTGTGTTTTATCCTGAATCAGACAAAGTTGTATTCTATTGTATTAATACAGCCTCCATAACACAGCTTGCAAGTGAAATATTCATGTCAACACGTAGTAATTTATGCTACTGTAGTTACAGATGTGATTAAGAATGCACGAATAACTAATGTAGAATGAGTTATGAAAATATGATGAAATATAGTTGAAGTAAGAAGGCTAGTTGAGCAGATTAATGTACACTAGTGCATAGTCTGCACAATATTGAAATTTCAAACTCAATACTAAGGAATAGATTTGATACTCAATACCATTTCCAATTAAAAAAATACAATGTACTACAAATTTTCATAATACTGTAGTATTTTCTTTTGTATTATGTGGTCTTATATTTGTGTAATCCCTGCCCCAGTTGTCCAGGTAGGTTTCATAGTGGTCCATGAGAGTTGGTTGATGTTACTTTTTCAGTATTGATACCTGTTCAGATGAGTATCTGCTTTTGATGATGTCTATTAGTATCAGATATTTGATACTTTTGACAAGCCTATACTGCAACTATTGGTATTATTTCTACTACCTCTCAACTAGGTCAATGTATAAGATTACACTAACTGGCAACTGTGGTAAACACATTTATTTACTTGTTAATATAAAAACGTTTTTCCCTTATTTTATTTACAAAAGATTCATTTAAATGTTCTAGTTTCTTTCCCCTGTCAAACTATAGTCAGTAAATATGTGACAATCTATGTTAAGTTTGCCGTTAATCTGAAGCAACTTGTTGAAGTTTAGCAGCAATTTGTTTGCTAATTGCCTGTATTTTTTTTACTCAATGCAAATACCCTCAAGGATAATTTAGCGCACAGTTGGAAGCTAAACTGACGTTTTCTCATTAGTGCACGGATCGTTAGCGCTGGTGTACGGCTAGCCTCGTCTGCACAAACTGTGTCAGTCTGTGGTGAAAAAAGCTGAGTTTTAACATTTTGTATTGATGGACTGGACAAAAGGTCCGAAAGCTGCAGAGACTCCAGGGTCAAAGTTCAGTCCAATCAATGTATTACAAGTAGGTCAGTGTCATGTAATGCTTATTTAATAAGATGGCAAAAGATTCTGTGACACAGTTGATTAATATGTTAGAATTTGGACATATTAAATCACAATATTATTAAAACAAAACAATGACTGACTTCTCAGCACCTCCAGTGGATAGCTGAGATCATGCTAGCAAGTAGCAGATTTTTTTCATTTGTACCAAAATGACTCTGCTGCCGAATCAATGCCACAACAATTATGAAAACAAATGCAAAACAACTTTGTGCATAATATTTTTTGTGATTCAATCATTTAAATTAGTCGCCGTTGCGAGTTAGGGCCAGTACCTTGGCAGTGTCTATACTTTCAAGGGCCCTTCTTATCCAGTTTTCAGATCTATGTTATTATGTTGTTTCCTTATTAAAAACATAACTGGAATTTTGTTTTGTTTCATTCTCACATGTTTAACACAGAAACGCTGCATATTTAGGCTGAGTTCTTCTCTCTAACAGAAAACATTGTGCTCCACTGTGTTTTTAAGCTCCATACATCTTCACTAGAATCATTTTACTTTCTGCCTTGGAATTGCCAATCTCTTCTGAACTAAAGGTAAAAGGTAGCTGTTAACTTGAAAACTACCGTTTCATGACATCACGAGGTAGAACAGAGCATTTTGAGCTTTGGATATGAAGACAGACTAATAATTCAGGATTACTCAAACATGTGTGAATGAAACAAAACACATCTCCAGGGATGTTTTTGATGAGGTAACAACTTTATAACATGGCTTAAAGCTCACAACAGTCAATTTTGCATAATACTGTATAGGATCTTGTCTTTATTTATCCAGTGTCGTGTGTATCTGCAGTCCACATATTAACATCAGTGCAGAATTTGAATGAGGTTTTTTTTGTGGGATAAAGTGCATTATGCTTTGACACAGCCTTCTTCTCACAGCTCTGCATACATATTCACTGTGAGGATTAAGGCTGGTGTTACTGCACAGAGTTTGTTGGAGCATACAAAAAGACACACAGCAAATGTACTGCAGGCTGATGGTTTTGGTTGGATACTTTTGGAGATTGTGTAAAGGACAACCTGTTCCTGATTCAAAGATTCATGGCGCGATGCAGGAAACTGTAGCTTTGACTATAGTGTAATGCATTATTTCCTGTACTGAAGTGTGGGCGGATATAGCGTCAGTAACTCGGTGACCTCTTTATTTGGGATAAGGACTATTGACTTAGAAAATGCTAGCTTTTTGATGTCCAGTGATAATGGCATGCAAATTACAATGTATTTTGAACTCGTCAATAAACTATCGATTTGAATGATTTATATCTGCATATCATTAGCATGTATATGTAGTTTGCTGTCACATTTGAATACATCGTCAAAAACAATGCAGTATGCAGTGAATGTGTTTAAAATGCTTGGTTGACGGACTGTAAGAAGCTCGTGACTGGAGTCCACTATTTGTTACATAAATATTGCTTTTAATATTGATACTTTGCAGCCGATGTCATCAAAATCCCCCGAGGTTGTGATGCTAACTGTAGGGCATGCTCTGTCTGAAGCTCTGTTACTCAAGTTAGACTTTAATCTGAGACTAAAATTACAGTCACAAGCTAGTTAGCATTAGCCAACAGTTTTTCCATGAGAGTTTCAGCCATAAAGGTAAAAGTGACTATCACCTAAACAGGACCCTGAACGATCATAGTGATCACAGGCTCCTGAAAATGAGCCATTTAAATCCATTTTGTATTGTTTCTAGAGTTGTCCAACTATCTTAAAGTTTTTTTTTGACAGTGTATTTGCTAATGTGTGCATTGTGTCTCCATGGCAGCTGTTGAACATTCCATCATAGAAATACTTTGTGGAGTGGTAGAGTGGTAAAGAGTGCCGTTGTGTTGTCACTGCAAAGTATCAATAAACAAGAGTTTTATCTTGATAAATGAGTTGATGTCTGAGCTGCATACTCCTTTCTACCAACTATCTATCTTACTTCTTTACTTATTATGGAATGAGGTCACTGATGCTTCCCAAGACATTTCTAACTTGAATAAATGCTCACTGTACGGCATTAGCCTTGGTCGCTTGTTCACACCTTCTCCTCTTTCTCCTCCTCCTCTCTTCCCTATCTTCACCTATATTTTATCTTTCTGGCTTCTGCAGTCTTCACCTTATAGCCTCCACGGGACCAGGTCAGAGAGTGTGGGAAGGGGAGGGAGGAAAGGGGGGTAGGGGTGATCTGGCCCATTGGTCAGGGCAAGAGGGATGGCAACCGAATACTAATGACCACAACACTGACAAATGCCCAACATTATCAAAGTACAAAACACGGGTTTGTAAATGACACTATGAGCCAAGTACCAATAGTGAGGTAGCTTCATGGATAATATTGGCAGAAATTATATTACAGAAATATGGTTTGTTTGTGACTATGCTAATGAGGATATTTAGATTGTATAATATCCCCATCTAAAATATGCTTCTTAAATGTCATTATATTTAAGATTTTGCAAAAAAGTCTTGCCTGGTCTTTTCTAGTTTAGTAATTTTGGTGAAGTTTATCATTTTACTTCCTGTTTGGACACAGGCAGCAGATATGACATGCACAGAGGTATGTTACCTAGCAACCATAATGTTATGTTAAATGTTAAAATGACCTCCTTGTGCGTCAATTGTCTCTGCATTTTAGATGGAGTTAATGAGAGTTGGTGTTATAGGTAGAGGGATTCTGTTTTAGAATCACTGCTACTTACTGTATTTTCTTTTTGTTTTCTACTTTTCTTCATAAACTGCCACCTGACTGTTGTAAAGTTATGGTGAATATTTACCACAGGTAATATCCCACCAAACTAAGTAATAATTAGAAACATATATTAATCTGTCAAATGCACTCAAGTATTGCATATTGCAATATCACTTTTTTTTTATATTTTTGGAAGTTTATTATTATTTTTAGCCAATATTTTTGCAGCTTTTTTGATAGATTTCTTCATTGACAACATAATAGCTTTGTTTCACATCTGTTAAAATGCTGCCTTTATAATGGTCTAACTCTAATACTTGGTCCAATACTTGGATCAAATGAGCCCACAGTTTCCATGTTTGTTCTGGAGTTTTCCTGTTATTCTCAGCCCTGGCGCTTTTTTGTTTAGCTGTTGCTCGGTGACCTCATATTTCACAATAAAACCCTTGATCTTTAATGAATGTCAGGTTTTTTTCTTCTCCATAGTGACAGAGTAAATCTCATACATTATTATAATATTGCTTTGGCGAATAGGATCATAAAGACATTATAGGGTCGATTATGTGTGACAGAATAGATTTAGTTTAATGTCAATGGGTCATAAAAGCGTTTGCGCTTTGTCACAGTTTGTGTGTTCTCCCTGTGTTGTTGTCAGCGCTCTCATGGTGTTTCCAGTATACAAAAACATGCATATAAGTTTAAACTGCCTTATTGTTATGACAAAAAATAACTTTTTGACCATTGTCCGTGTTGTCTGAGGCTCTAAGTAGGTCGAATGTGCTGTTGTGGTTGTCAGTGTATAAAAGATATGACTTGTATAACTGCACTATTTTTTACTTAAGTCTAGGTTGAAGATTGGTATATTTATATATTTATTTATCTTTATTTATACAGGGAGAGCCCAATGAGAGCACTGAACAATCTTAGAAATAATATTTAAATTGCAATTTTTTTGGTTGAATATTAAGATTGCAATAAGATCTGAGATTCAGAATAGGTTCATGGTGCATATTTCGAAATGTGTCTAGAAGCATAACCAAATCAACCCTGAAATATCGCTGCCAAACTAATACGAGAATCCCATGCTTTTTAAACCATGTAGATAGGGTTAGCAGTAATTCGACCCCATGTTTACAGAGGACATGGTATCGTTCAAAATTTGGATTTCAGTTTATCTTGCAGCCGTGCATGTGGACACAGAGGCTTAAACACTTGCTTTATTTGTCAGTGCGATCCTATTCACAGCACATCACTTATTTTGAGAATATCACTTTACGGTTGCCATTGGAAACAAAACGATTGCACATTTGTATAGACAGATTCTGGCTGTTGTTTGGAGTGGCTGGTATTGCTTTGAATGAAACGACTTTACTATTGGAGACACGGGAGGTAGAGCGTGAGATGACACCACATTGATCCACTTCTGACCGAGGGGAGATGAAAGGAAGGGAGAAACGGAGCAGACATTTTGAGACTGGAGGGGCAATGAGGGTAATTTTGGGATGGGATGGGTAGAGACCAAAGCGAGAGAGGGAGTGAGAGAGAGTGGGTGGGGGACAGAGAGAGAGAAAAAAATAGACACAGAGAGAAGAAAAAAGGGAGAGAGAGGGCAGAGGGAGAAGAAAAGAAGACGAGAGAGAGCAGAAAAGAGGGAGGAAGAGAAGAAGGGGAGAAAGAACAAAAGGGAATGGGAGAGAGTGAAGAAAAGTGAGAAGGAGGGCAGAGAGAGAGAGAGAGAGTAGAAAATAGGAAGAGAGAGAGAGTAGAAAAGAGAGGGAGAGAAGAAAGGAGAGAGACAGCAAGGGAGAGAGAAAAAAGAGAGAGGGGGAGAAAAGAGGGACAAAGAGATAAAAAGGGAGGAAGAGAGGAGGAGAAAAGTGAGCGAGAATCCCACAAACTTATAGATTATTGAAAGGGCAGTTGAAGGTTTGTGGGGACGCCCTGGAAAAATGATCCAAAACACGACTGACATAAATCTGTCATGAACTTTTTTGTGATCGTTTATTAATATGTTGCTATGGGAACTATATTATCTTAACTACATTAGCCTGTAGGCACAAACTAAGAGAAATACTTACTACGTACTACCATACTACATTCATCTAATTCAAGTAATGGCAAAGCATGCTAATAGTTTTTGGTAGATTTCCATTTGAACTGTCAGACTGGATCGGTTTGAATATGTGGTCCTGATTTACTTGTATTGATTTCTCTATAGCTTCTGTGCTACACATGTTGACTATGACATGTACACAGATTGAACACGTTTTGAAATTGACACACTTTCGTCATTTTCAATCTGACAGTTCTGGTCTGAGAAGCTAAATGGTATACAGTGCAGTAAAGACGTAAATTGATTTCCTTGTCATATATTAAACCTCTTGTGGCTTGTTTTTGACAGATTTCGGAGATCTACGTGAGTGGTGAGTCTGGAGACCTAACGGCCAAAGAGAAGCTGCTGATCTGGAGTCAGCAGGCCACAGAGGGATACGCCGGGCTCCGCTGTTCCAACTTCAGCTCGTCTTGGAGTGATGGACGCATGTTCAACGCTCTGCTGCACCGATACAGGTACAGAGGCTCTGGAATACTCAAGATGTACTTTTACCAACAGTTATAGGATTGCTTTCCCATTCATTGAAGCAATTAAAGCAGATCTATTGAGCAGAATCGACTTTTCAGAGTTTTTAACCATGTCATAGTTGTTTCCCCTCAACATTTACTCACTCGAAGTTGTATTTGGAGTGATTTTGTGCATGTTTGAGCATACTTTTATTGGTTATTTACAAGGCACCATATTGCATACTCCCGTTTTCACTGCCAGTGCCATACGCCCAGTACTCTGTTCTTACTTCATTCCCCAATTTTATTTCCTTAATCTGTGATCCATGTAGGATTCAACGTCATTTTGGTACAAATTTAAAAAACAAAACAAAACAGTTACTCGCTAGCAGATTTTTATGTTGGATCATTATGTTATAATTTGCAAATTTTAAATCGCAATATTCATCTAAAACAACATAATCTGCAGCTATCCATCAAAGGTGCTGACAGCTACACGGCTCGTTGTTGTGATGTCTGAAGTGATGTCTGCTCCCATTGGGCATCACCGTTTTCAGACTTGTCTTTTACTTAGTCGTTTTAGATGAATATTGCTATTTCATATGTGCAAAGTACAAAGTAATGATCCACGAGTGTTACAGATTATAACTGTATAGCAGGCTAAAGCACAATAGGTCTGCTTTAAACAGTTTTTTTGTGTGTTTTCTTTTTTTTTTTTTTTTTTATGGCTAATGCAGATTGTTTAGAAACTAGAGCAGCTGATGGCCAATATACATCACATTGCACAACTAAGGAAAAGTCATTCTAATTCAATCTATGGCAGCGCTATTTTGACGGCCCTGTTTCACTTCAAACCTATAAGTGAGCAGAGCGGTCACATTTTGTGCAGTGACTTTTTTGCACTAAAGTATTCAAATAACCAATTTTATCAGGTGGTCAACTCAAACAAAACTAAATATTGGCCTATGAGATAGAATATATATATTATGCAACATGTTTCCAAAAACTTGGTATAAATAAATTTAAAAAGCATTATTCTGCCATTGTGTCTGAATTTCTATCACTGTAGCAGCTACTTAAGAATCAGAGAGGCTTAAATAAACAGCAGCACAAGGACAGTGGAGCAGTGAAACATGAGAGAACTGCTAATGCTGACTGCAGATATACAAAGCTCTAGCTCATGAGAAGATAAAGCACACTGCTATCTGAACAGACAATGTTAAAAGTAAGGATTCGCTTTATAAAGTTCTTGAAGTGCACATTACATTTTAAAGGTCCTAACTGACTCTTGTAAGCTTTAAGCCATGTTAAAATATTGCTACCTCCTCAGAACATACTTAGAGTTGTGTTTTCATTCATTCACACACATTTAAGTAACCCTTGTTAGTGTTCAAGCTTAAAATGCTCTGTTCCACCTTGTGATGTCACCAAGTTAACTGCTACCTTTTATCTAGTAGGGATTGGCAATTCCAGGTCTGAAATAATCCAAATGCTTCCAGTGAAGGTGTATGGAGTTTAAAACACAGTGGAGCACTTCCTGTATTACTACATGACATCACAAGGTGGAGCGTTTTCTGTTTGAGAGAAGAACGCCTACATATGCAGGGTCTATGTGTTAAACATGTGTGACTGAAACAAAACCCAAGTCCGAGTATGTTTTTGATGAGAAAACAACATTAACATAATAGGGGCTGAAAATATGGGCTCTTTAACTTGTACATTTTCGGAATGAGTTTGTAGGTTCTCAGCTGTCACACTGTCATATATCTTCCAAACAACATAATGACTCGTTGTTATGTGACTGATAATTAAGATGAATTGATTAACTGCTTAATATAGCTCTGAGCACTTGTTATGTGAGCCCTTTTCACCCCTCCCCTCTGTGCTTAGGCCTGACCTGATCGACATGAAGGTGGTGGATCGACAGAGTAACAGAGAAAACCTGGAGCAGGCCTTTGAGATTGCAGAGTCTTTAGGAGTCACACGCCTCCTCGATGCTGAAGGTGAGAACCCAAACAAAATCTGAATGACAGAAGTCTAATTTCAATTCTCAGGTTTGACCATATCTAATTATCCTGTGTGAGAAGATTAATGAGTAATAGCGCTCTTTGCGGCTATTTGTTGCCTTCTGAGTTGGATGTTTTTTTAGATTTTACAAACAACAATTGCAGTATGTCGTATACATTTATTGCTCCTAAAGCATGTGCGATGTGGCAAAAGGTGATATCATAATTCCTATATTTTGCCTAAAGCACCTTATGAGAGTTGATACTTCTCTGGTTAAATATAAATTTCACTCATCCAGTAGGTTGTAGATAGACCAATGGGAGGCATAGTTAGGGAAAATTATTTCATCACAATATAGCAATCTACTGTTACAAGCTATAATACTCATACTACGCATATCTGTATTACCCTCAATCTAGTCCCTCACAGTGCTTTCATGTCTCTGACCTTGTTCTGTGATAGATGTGGACGTGCCATCTCCAGACGAGAAGTCGGTCATCACCTACGTCTCCTCCATCTACGACGCCTTTCCAAAGATCCCCGAGGGAGGAGAGGGCGTCGCCGCACACGTAGGTTTCATAATGAAGCTTTAATGCTTTTACCTCGTCGCTGCCTGTCACTTAACCTTGCTGGTCATGTGCAATTGTTTGTGCAGTTTGTACATTTGCTGGAAATGAATGCCTCCTCTTGTGTGGGTTTTGTGGTTAGACAAGTGATTAAATAGATAAATGTATTGGTCTATATTTTAACACGGCGTGCCTGACAAAGAGAGTTTGTCACTTTCATTGGGCTCTCTCTGTATAAATAAAAACAAAGATAAATGCCAAGACTTGTACAATTATCTTATAGACAAAGGGACAAGTGATTTTGTATTAAATGTTGAGACAGGTTGATATTGTAACTCTTTTATTATGTGTACATTGAACAAACTGCTGTGGATGGGGCTGTGCAGGCCATTCTATTGTAAATGTAAGGTGCTGAGAGAAAAAAAAAGTATACCTTAACTTTACTTGGACACATGAGTTCAAAGCCAATGTAAAAAAAAAAAATCTATGTCCAAATGATGATCTGTTGACAATCTGCTGTCTCCAGGAGGTGGAGCAGCGGTGGGCTGAGTACCAGGCCCGGTTCTCCTCTCTGCTCCAGTGGAGCCGACAGCACACGGCCCTCATGGCCAACAAGAACTTCCCACAAAACCCTGTGGAACTCAAGGTGAGGATAAAAAGTTATGCATATATTTATGAATTGCTTAATTTTTTTTGTATCTTTAAAGAAGTTATGATTCTGGTTGATTGTGATTGTCAATCCCAAGGATAATTCTTCATCTTATTTGTCCATCTGAAGTAGTTAATAATTTCTTCATACCTGAAACAAAAATGTCCTTGAATAAAACATAATAGAGGTACTGTCCAATTACAGTAGTGACTATAACTGAAAACTAACAAGTGTATCCCTATCGCTTCTACAGACTTAATTGGTTTAATGTCTTGGGTCTTTGGGCAGTACATAGCAATACTAATTAAACATGAAACACAATTTGCCACACTGAAGTCACATCTTACATGTCAAATTCATTATTATCTTTTTCAGTCAATATATGGAGTTGAAAATACTCTTAGCAAACTGGACCTGAACGTGCCGCTTCATCATTCCAAACTGCAGCTTTTACAGTAATATTGACCACAGCCCATTCACTCCTCTCTGTGTACACAGGCACTTTACAACGAGTACGTCCATTTCAAAGAGACAGAAATCCCCTCAAAGGAGAAAGAAAAAGGTCATATCGAACATCTCTACAAACTACTGGAGGTGAGTCAACAGGGAAAAACCTCATATAACACGATAATACGAGTTTGTGTACTGATACCGATCTGATATTTGTATTGATGTTGTGGCCGGTAACAAATGGTTGCAAATTCTCAGATATAATTAACTTTCATAAGAATAATTACAAAATATATATTTATCTTAAGCTTCTTTGCCTTTCTCTTTCAATTTTAACTCAGTAGTCAATTTAATAAGACACATTTGCTGCATTTAGAACAAACTCACAGTAAACATATGGGCTCACAGTGGAAGGAGCAGCTTAAAAAAAAACTAAAATCTGTGATATATTTTAGGAAGGGTTTTACTAAATGTATGGAAAAAAATCCTGCATATCAGACAATATTGATATTAGCTCAGATATATTGTCAGTTCCTAGGGAAAACTGTGGTTACTGCTCTGCCCATGTGCAAGTCCCATTACATATCATGGGTTTAGCTTAGAGGCACTATAATTATGTCATTGCTGCTGTCAAGCTGTGAATATTCCTCCATGATGCGATGCTTTCAATGAGTTTTATTGTTTTTGAAGAATCACATGCTACAGGATACAGGACAAACTTGTTTGTTTAATCAGCTGAAGAGGCCGAAGTGTGATCACACATAGGGAAGAACACAGAAGTAATTGAGTTTTTATCTATATGTTGTTCAAGTTAATTACAGCACGTGTATCTTACAGGGACATTCACATGGGGCTTACATAATGTGATGAGCTGACAGGGAATAGCTATTCAATTCATTCTACTCAGAAATGTCACATAAATTAAACACTACCAGCCTCATAGCCTGTTTTGTCCAAGTACATGCATTTGCAATTGAAAACAATCTTGTTCTCAGTCCTTTATAACATGATGCAACTTTTCTGGTTTCTGTGTCTGCTGTCATGGAGATGTGATTGCTTTGCTTAGAATGGTCCACAGTACGAATTTAAACTTCAACTTCTACCTTGCATGTATTCAGTTATATTTGTTTTTATTTCTTTAAAAAAAACTTGAAAAACATGCATTCTTACTGTGTGTGGTCGCTTCTCCACTGATCTGACCTGCAACTTGACTTGGTGGCATCAACTGCAATTCTCCATGGATATAGATAGACTTCAGGTAAAGTAGTCACATCACCATGGAAACAGGCAAGTGGTGGACCACCAGAAAAGTTACATAGTTTACCTTTAAGGAAATTACATTTTACAAAATTGCAAGAATTTTGAATCAAAATTAGACTTTCATTGCCATTGTCGAGAAACCATTAGGAATATGCTTTGGCAATATTGTGCAACATAAATCAATAAAAAAAATGTAAAATCTCTATATAAAGTATATAAACTTTAACAAGTACTTTTTTCATTGAAAATAAATCTGATGTTCTGTATTACGTGTTATTCTTTGCAGTGAGGTTAACCAACGTTTTCTTTATTCATTCATAAAATCCTTTTTCTGATCCTTTGTAGTAAACTTAGCTCAAAAGTGTTTAAACATCTGTATGGACATATTTGCAGCTTTGGTATTCAAAAGGGCTGTAGTCCTTTAGTCATTTACTTGAATAATGGGTCAGTAGTGTCTTTATAATGTATTTTGTTAACTAATTATTTTATTATGATTATAAGGTTTTAAATGGACCACAGCTGAAAGGAGAATGTATTGTGTGAGTTAGTGTAGTTTTTGGAGTGATTAAACAATTTCATTTGCCTTTTTACTTCTGAAGAGATGTTTCCTAGTGCTTAATCATTGAGAGCCATGCCCCGCCCTCTTTTAGTCGATCAATAGCTGCACAGGCCATTTCTTTAGTCGACTACAGTCCTACAAAATACATTCACTTGTTAAGAACCTGTATATGGTATGGCTGCTAAATTGCTGTTTTTCTATGTGTTTTAGATGTGGATAGAGTTTGGTCGCATTAAGCTCCCTCAGGGCCTCCATCCAAACGACATGGAGGAGGAATGGGGCAAACTCATCCTGGAGATGCTGGAGAGAGAGAAGGCTCTGAGACCAGCCGTCGAGAGGTACCAATGAATACATACATTACATTACATTAGAATGAATTAGGGTAGAATTTATTACAAGACAAGGCAAAGTATGCAACGTATTTACTCCAAACTACCATTACATTATGACCACATGCGTCATATAGACTCCACTGCACTGTGTAAATTGCAATACTGATACTACACAGAAGAATAATCACAGCCTTGAATTAGCATGTACATCACCTATTGCTGGTTCACAATACATTTTTCCTTGGACAATTTGGTAGATCAATATAGTCCCCACAAGGGTTGGACGAAACCAAGACTAAAACAGGAATAAACCAGCACAAAAACGGGGCTAAAACAGGGCTAAAAAACAAGGCTAAAACAGGACTAAAACAGGACTAAAACAGGGTTTAAACAGGACTAAACCAGGACTAAACCAGGACTAAAAGGTCAAAAGCAACTCTGCTGACCAAGGATATCTCAAAAGTGAACCAGGTGTAAACCAGGAATAAGTATACAGGCTTAACACAGAACTAACCCCAACCAAGACGCAATTACTTAATAAAATCACCTTTATCACACTCAAATCTCAAATTTAGGCCTTTTTCCCATTTAATTTTGAGGACAAATGTTGTATCTTGTTGCCATAGAGATCCCAACCCATTACAGTTGCTATATTGTGGTCAGACTCTTCACATGTCAGTGGTTAACATGTTAATGTTGTATGCTTGATATTGTCTCATTTGTGTAGCTAATTAATTATATTTAATTACTCTTTTTTTAGACTTGAGCTGCTGCTACAAAGAGCCAATAAGATCCAAAACATGGCTCTGGACTGTGAGGAGAAACTGACGCTAGCGAAGAACACACTACAAGCCGTGAGTGCTACTCAACTTTTCCTTTTTAATTTGTCTCACAAATCTGCGCAAAGGTTTGGGTTTATGGGGGATCGTTTAGCTTTTACAATCCACTAATACGATATGTACATAGTTAAAAGGGTGAGTGTCTGCTTTGAACAATAAATATTTGCTCACCGCTTTCTCAGCGTAGTGCAAACATTGGATTTTTCATGGTATTAAGACCTTTTATGGAGTTCAAATAGCCTCCTTTTAAATTTAGCCAAACTACATGTGCTTACAGGATTTGAAACTGTGTCATTCTCTGAGCTAGAGAATGTATGTAGCAAAAACATCTCCCTGATTCCAAATTTGGGAGAAAAATCTTTGTAGTAAGTTGCTTTATTCTCTTTTAGATATTTTACCGCGTAATAAAATCCATATATACTTTGTGAGGGCATGTGGCATCTAAACTACCCCAGATCAGTTAGACAAATCACAGTTTTAAATATAAACCATACGTGTTGGTTTTGTTTAGGACATGTCCCGGGTGGAGAGCGGGGAGTCGGTGCAGTGTGAGAGGGACATGGCCTGTTACCTTCAGGACTGTGAGGCTCTGATCAGAAACCTGAACCAGGAACTCAAGGTCCTGAGGGACGAGAGGTACTACCAGGTGGAGCAGCTGGCCTTCAGGTGAGTTTATGGGTGTCACCTCGCAGCAGTCTGCAGGGTCTCGTACTGTAATGAACATATTTGTACACTGATATCTATTTTCTATTCTTATTTATTTATTCATTTATTTGTTAGTTTGCAGTTGTAGTCATGTCAGGGATCCCAAAGTCTTCGTTGGTCTGCAATATGAGCTACTGTATATTTGTCAGTCGACATGAGGAATATTTTGGTAGCAGCTACTAATTTCAATCAGTATTATATGTTATATCTGCAGTACGACTAAAAAATTTAAGTATTAAGTTAAATTATGTTATGTTTGATTTGTAAGTACACATATCAATTTAAATTTCTGTCCCCCCTTCAGAGTGTCGTGCCTACAGGAGGAGCTGGTCTCCCTCCGGCTGCAGTGCTCCAGTGTCTACAGGAAGGGCCACTTTGG
The DNA here is from genome assembly GCA_019594935.1 of Periophthalmus modestus. Classification (NCBI taxonomy): domain Eukaryota; kingdom Metazoa; phylum Chordata; class Actinopteri; order Gobiiformes; family Gobiidae; genus Periophthalmus; species Periophthalmus modestus. The sequence goes on from JAIEZT010001318.1 coordinate 17,108,288, forward strand.
ACAGGCCCTGAGCGGGACGGGGGCAGAGCTCACTCAGCGCTCCCAGGATGGAGGGCTCTCTTTGGGGCAGACTCTGCTGGGAGCCGTGGGTGCTGTGGGCATGATGGGTGCAGCTCTGCTCAGGAGGCCCATGGATCGCTCTCAGTTAGTGGCCATGTCTTCATCTGAGGACGAGGGAAGTCTGAGGTTCATCTATGAGCTCCTGGGATGGGTGGAAGAAACACAGGTTAGCACCAGTGTGAACAACTGTGCAACCTTTTACTTAATAAGAGCTACAGTTTATTTATCAGCGGCTTCACATCTTAGGCCAGCACAATACATTTAAACTGCACCGGTATAGTTGGCTGAAATTGGCAGTGTGTATTCAAAATAATCATACCAAGTCAACAGCTGTACACAAGTGCAGGGTGTAAGCAACACAAATCTTTCGAATCAGATTTTTAATATTTGGGTTGCCTCATTGCTCAGGACCTGTTGGAGCAGGCGGAGTGGGGCGCAGACCTCCCCTCTGTGGAGAAACACCTGACGGAGCAAAACTCCATCCACACAGCGGTGGAGGATCTGATGAGCAGTCTGCAGGAGGCGAGCAGATACGAGGTACACACAATACACAGCTTACTACAACTCTACATGGGGTATTGGTAAACTTAAATGAAGGAAAGATAAATAGGTAATAAATAAAAGAACTGTTGAAATCAGCAATAGATTTGACATATAGTTTGAAGTGCATATGACAGGTTAGACTACTCAGTGTCATTATTCTAAAAATGTTACTAAAAATTTGTCTAGTCTTTACTAGTTTTGTAATTTTGGTGAAGGTTATAATTTTACTTCTTGTTTGGACACTGGCAACAGATATGACATAGAGGTATGTAAACTAGCAACCATAATGTTAACCAGGGCCAATACTTGTCTAAATGACACTATAGTTATGATTTGACAAATAAGAATAAATGACAACTAATTTATTGTGTTACATCAATGCTTAAACTGTCAGAAAAATGCCTTCCTTGTGCGTAACTTGTCCTTGCATTTAGTTAGAATTAATGACATGCGTGGAGGTATTCTGTTTTTGAAGCCAGTCCTACTTCCTGGATTTTATAACTTTTTGTTTTCTACTTTTCTTCACAAACTGTAACTGAAATTATTATTATGAATATTATTGTTATATTCTACTTTTTGATATTCATCTGTACATAATAACCCATTGTGTAACTGTAAACTAACTGCTTTTTCTGTCCCCAAAGCCCAAAGTCTCACCTAATTTCAAGAGCAGTTACTCTGAAACCCTGGCCAAGCTGGAGCACCAATATTGCAAACTACTGGTCAGTCTCACAGAGCTGTTGGAGTCTCCTCTTTGTACTCCACTCACATTCATTTTGCTTTAATCCAATTAGGGCATGACAGATTGCTCATTTCAATTCACACTATTATTCATCTGCTGGACGCCTAAGATGTCTTTCTTAAGAACTGGAACTTATGAAACTGACATATTTGAGATTTATGTGGAGCATATTTCACACATTTGGCTTACTCAAAGTTTTAAGTTTTAGTGGAGGGTCTGAGGTCACTTCCTTTTCTCATGAAGATGTTAATATTTACCCAGAATATTCCACTATATGGCATAAAGTTGTTTCATTTATTCTATTCCAGACTGGTTTTATTGCTAAAAATACTTGATAGAGTGGCCTGCTTGTCTCAATTGATATTGCTCTTTGTTTGATGTTTTATACCATTTTGTGGAACATTTCAAACAATATGTCCATGGAGAAAAGATTTCAGACCGCCCACCTAAAAACTTTAAGTTGAACTAAATACATTATACCACAAGCCTTTATTTAGTAGTAACAGTAGAGTTTGTTGTTTTAGTTTATTGAGACACTAATCACATTCATAGTAGTAATTATAGTCACTTATAGTATAGTAATTGCAAATAAATAGTATGTACATTTTCTGCTTGTACAGTAGATTTCTAAGATTTATAAAACAATTCCTGATCCAAAATACTACAGAAATGTTCTTATATCACATAACTACAATATTTCAGTCCCGCTCTTATTATTAGAAACATTAGCGTGGCATCTTCTGACTGCGTTGTTGCTGGTTCCCATAGGAACAGTCGTCGTGGCGCCTGCGGAGTCTGGAGAGTCTGCACGGTTTTGTGTCACGGTGCACAGAGGAGCTGATCTGGCTCAATGAGAGAGAGGAGGAGGAGCTGGCCTTCGACTGGAGCCACGGCAACCCCAATATAAGCGCCAAGAGGGAACTGTACTCTGTGAGTGTGGAATAAATATACCAAATATTTATACATCTATAATATACAATAAAAATATTAAAATACTGTAAAACAACCCCAGTTTGAGTGTCATGATGGAGGGGCATGTACTCTGTGAGTGTGGAGTAATTGATTCATTGCAGCTGATGTCATCATCATTGCCTGGATGTGTGAAGCTAACTGTAGACACTGCTCTGTCTGAAGCTCTGTTAGACTTTAATCTGAGCTTTATTTTAACACATCTGACCTTAAAGAACTGATTTAGCTTCAACTACAACAGGTGAGCTGATTTGTGCGGTTAAACAAGTCTCTTACACATAAAATTACAGTTACAAGTTAACTAGCCTTGGCCAACAGATTTTTCACACTCACCATTTTTGTTGAAAATCAAACATCAAACAAGACCATGGGCACTTGTTTTGATCACTGGCTCCTGAAAATGTGTTGTTTAAATCCTTTTATTTTTTTTTTTTATTGCGTTTTCAGACTACAGTGTTTGGTAATATGTGCATTGTGTCTCCATGGTAACTGCTTAACATTCCACCATAGAGATACATGTAGAATTCCCCCAATATGCTGTCACCACAAAGTATTAATAAAATAAAATACAATGAAATGCATTGATGTAAATGTTTTTTTTAAATGTAAAGTCCATAAATGTGCTCAAAACAACATATATACCCATTGGCCCATTGGAGTATAAAAACATTAAGATTAAAAAAAATATATTCTCACGTGATACCGTATGTGGTTGTTGCAAATCTTCAGAAAGTAGGTCAGTAGGGTATTGTTTAAAATGAGCTTCTTGTATGTGGGACATGGGTTTTGTTGAAACTAACAGAGAACACAGTATTTCCTTCATGTAAATATTTAAATGTCATTCCTTTGATAATCTCGTATAATTTCCGGTTCTGTTTGTAGGAAATGAGGTTAGAGCTGGAGGAGAAACAGGAGGTGATGCGGTCGCTCCAGGAAACAGCCGGACGCCTGTGTCAGGAGAACCATCCCGCCAAACAAACCGTAGAGGTAACAAAAAAACACACAAATAAAATATACTAATACTAAATAATATCAACACTTTCTAATACCTACAATTTTCTTGATAAAGCATGGACAAAGACCCAATTCACAGTGAACAAATGGTTTATTGAAAATTATTCAGGCCTAGTAAATACTTAATTAATGCTTAACCCTAAACTCTTAATTAAGTACTTACTAAGCCTGAATGATTTTTAATATTAAAATCTTAATTTGTTTGTTCATTACGAATTAACATTTTGATGGAAAACTCATAGGGAGGCTTGTTATTTACTGCCACAGTAATATTTTTCAATCCAACAGATTAATAGCCGAATGAAACCTTTGTGATCATTATCATCTACAATACATCATCATTATTCATCCCATCAGTATTATGCAAAAAGGGTCTCATGTTATCTTCTCTGATCTTTTATCATCCTCCATTTTCAGGCCTACAGTGCAGCTCTTCAGACTCAGTGGCAGTGGGTGAACCAGCTTTGCCTCTGTGTGGAGCAACATCTCAAAGACAACACTTCGTACTTCCAGGTAACTCATAAACTAGAGCTGGGCAGCGATAAGAAATTTGAATTGCAATTTAAGCATTAATTAAACGGTATTAACAGCATGTTGCGTGCAAAGGTCAAAAACAATATATACGTTTTGGTTTTTTTTTGGCTCCTAAGTAGCACTTTATTTTACCATTTAGGCCTAAATATACTGTAGTATTCACCTGTCAAAATAATTAATCGTGATTAATGATTTTTTTTTTGAGCGATAAAACATGTTAAGAGCCATTTATTACAAACACTAGATTTTTATTTTATGTTTTTACAATTATTACATTACAAATACATTTATTTTGTATCCAGTTCATGAGTGACGCTCGAGACAGCGAGTCGTATCTGCGGCAGCTCCAGGACACCATAAAGAGGCAGTACACATGTGACAAGAACAGCAGGCTCAGCAAACTGGAGGATCTACTGCAGGACTCTATGGTGAGAGGGCATTTTACAGTAATTATTTTAGGACAGGGTTTTGTGAATGAATTAATATTTTTTATTTCATAAAATCAAGTTGACTACACAAATTAAACAAAGTAAATTATTGGATTACATGGATAACAGTGGGTACATTTACAGTGAGTAAAAATCAAATAACTAGAGTAATCAGATTACCCAATAATTAGATTTAATTATGACTGTGTGTTTACATGCAGAAAAGAAATGTGATCATCAGACACACGTGCCCACATTTCTCAGTTAATCAATGGATTTTAAGAGTAAATGTTGTATTTGGAAAACAAAGTACAATTCATTTTAAAATGCATCTTTATTTTATCTTTCATTTTTGTCTATGCCAAATTAGTTTGCCTTTTTGCTTAATATTTCTTGTCAAAACCTGCACAGGTGGGAACAGTCTGAAAGCAATCAGATTATGCACATTAGATCTAACTGTTTAGTTGGACTCTTCAATAATCTGATAATTCCAGAAGAGAGTCAGACAATGATCAGGTTTTTGGTGTGCAGTATAATGTATGTGTTGTTACTTTTGTTTTTTTTACATTCTACTTGCATGCCAAGTGATACCCAAAATAATCAAACATATTTGTATCATTAGTATTACACACTGGTTGGATCGATTGTCCAATTAGTCAGTCAACCTCTCGTGAAATGTGTACAAACTCTGTGTACAAACAAAAATGGTCTGATTGCTTAAATTATTGCCTTTTGTGACCTCTGCTTTTCAAGCGTACACTCTTCTGCCCCCTATGTGTGCACACTGTAATCATGACTTACCAGACAACTCTCTCATAACACAAACAGTATGACTTCACTTCAGCCTTTAGCAGATTTGCACCAATAAACCACAAGTGTGAAAGTGTTAGCATCACGTCGCTAGCCCTGCCCCTAAGCTAATGTGCCCGATCTGGTCCTCACATGGAGCAGTGAAGTGTTGTTGAGTCATCCCCCCGTGAGCCATTTGTTCATGGACACATTAGCACACACCTGACTTCAGACAGATGGTGGCATTGCTGAGGGCTATGCTCCACAGGACAAACCAACAAGCATGATGCAGAGTCAGTAAGCAAATATACATATACAGTAAAGGGGGTTATTAGCTTTATACAGCTAGCTGGTAAGTTGGTGCATTGTAATAGTTACTGTTTAATATAAGATAAAGTCATAATTTTTTTTTGTGGTTGTGGGTACTTTATTTTATAATTATTATAGCTGACTATTTAAACTTTCTAAAATTTGGATTTTTTATATTTAAAATCTACCTATCCACCTGGGCACAGTAGTTCAAACATTGCGTTTTAATAATGATGAGCAAAAAAATAGCAAAAGACTTGTAAAATAAGTTGTAGCTACAAGTTTGTATATGAACAAGAATAAAATTTTAAAATGTAAATGTTTTATTTATATACACACACATACACACACACACACACACACACACACACACACACACACACACACACTATTTTGCTTTCATCCTATTCATGGGTTTCAGCTTCCTGGTCTTGGAATAACATTTATTTTAAATTGTCAGTTGTTATGGCAACCATCCCGTTGATCACTTTTGTAACTATACTATGTTTAGTCTACTTTGGATATTTGTATTTTTTAATGAACACATCTTCATCACGTTATTAGCAGACTTTTCTGCTAGGTTTCAGAAAACCACAATGCTTTATATGATCTAAACTTTATCTAAATTGTCATCGTTATAGGTAATAGGCACTCAATAGGCTATGTATCATTACACCATTTCTAACCTGTATTATTTTCCGTGTTCAGGAGGAGAAGGAGCAGCTGATTGAATACCGCGGCACAGTGGCCAGTCTGGTGGGACGAGCCAAAACTGTGGTCCAACTCAAACCCCGAAGTGCAGAGACCCCCCTCAGCTCCACCATCCCCATCAAAGCCATATGTGACTATAGACAGATAGAGGTAAACCACATACATTTACCACACATTATCACTTCAAAACATCAAGCTTATTAGAGGCTGTTTTAAACCAGTGGATTCTTGACCAGCCTATGTGTATGTACCTTCCACTTAACCTTACTGTACCAAATTTCTCTCCAAACCTTGTCCCAAGATCACTTTTGAGCTTCCTCTCTATTGATAACAACTTTCCATTTCCTTTTGGGATCTAGGCTGTAAATGCTATGTAAAGGCTGTGAAATTTGTAAGTCATGTTATTTTGTTAATGAAATCAGTTGTTTAATATTATGTTAAGAGGTCTATTAGAAGAACCCATTTGTTATCATGCAAATTGCTGTATCAAACAAAATGTCATCTATTGAACAAGACTGCATTATGAATATTGCACATGTAGATGGTTGGTTGTCTATAGAGGTTATGCAGAGTGCTGAGTGAGTGGCAACATCATATGAGCGTCAATGACATTTTCTTCTGTAAAAGCTCAACACACAACTAAATTGTGAAAGAGCTGCTTCGGGTTAATAAAAAAATACAAAAGCCTTCAATTCTGCTAAATATTTAGTTTGTACCAGACATCTAAAACAAGAAAAACAGTAGAAAAACAGTTAGCTAAACAACAGGGACACTGCAGACTACAGGCACTTTTATCACTGATACAGACTTTGGGATCAGACACAGTTGAACTGAACCTTTCTTTCCTTAAATAACGTTTGTCTGAGTCACTGTTTTGAGGAGATTAATTGTTGTGGGGCGAGTTGAAGTCCCCTTTATCTCCCCCATTGTTAGCTAACAAGTTAAGTTCTGCACAGTCACTGCAATAACAGAAACTACTTTTAGTTTCCATTTTGGGATATAAGACTATTTAGGACAGAAAATAGGCCAACAAAAGCAAAGAAACACATTTGGTCTGCTAAGTTGCCCATAGTTCTGCCTCAGTGCCACTCACTCGTAATGTTGTTTTCAAATAACATGATACCTGACATGATTTGTTCCGACTGTATACTTTCTTGTTTGTGACCACTGTCCAGACTTGTTCAAAGATTAATACGGAAACACCAAAAAATAGCATTTGAAAGTTGCTCTACCAAAGTGCTTCTTTCTATTTATGCTATACTTTTATGCAGGGCTCTCAGTCTGGTCTAAAACCTCATAAATTATACATAAGCACTGTACCCTCCACTTTACAGCCAAGCCATGCACTCTACAATGGACCTGTAGCTTTTGTAACTTTAAATCTCTCTCCTTCACCTCCTTCTGTCTGTTTTTCCATCCCTCCTCTTCCATCTTGGTTTTGCCTTATCCATTCACCCCTCCCTCGTTCCCGACACTTTCCTCTCGTCTGTCGGCCCGGTTGGCAAGACAAACGTTCAGGTATAGCTGCCTATAATCTGCCTCTCTCACCTCAGACTCACACACACTGTACTGCCCCCTAGTGCTTACAGCTGGTTTCACACGTATTGGTCATAGCTCTAAATGATACATTTATTTATTCTGGTCAGCAAAGTAAAATTCACACTGCAGCATAAACTATAGGAGCTATTTATTGTTACATGTTTTGTAGGAATTTCCTGATTTGTAAACAGTTAAAGGGGCTGTACCACAAGTACATTTTTTCTTGCCACAGTACAGTCGAAATTTAAAAACAGCTTGTAGAGTCAAAATAAGACTGCTGCATACTCTCTGCATATAATTATAAAGCATTTTTACTGTCCACGGACCAGGAAGTAGTGCTGGTGCATTGTTAGCATGCTAGTTGTTGTTAGCATTACTGTGCCAGCAAAACTCTGGCCTCTGAAAGATCTGAGAAACTCATTAAAAACTCATTGCAGTAAATAATTAGGATGCTAGGAATAACCTAATAACACATTAAATCCCATTTATTGCAATTTTACTAGCTATCTTCTATGTTTATGAACTTTTATTTTATCCCCTTGTGTAAAATGTTTTGATTCTAAAAGTCACAATATCTATTTTGTCAAAAGAAAAACACATCTATAAAGCAAATTGAAACATTTAAAAATAGTCTGTAAACAGAACTGCGTATACATTTCAAGTATCACTAAACCAATACAGGTTGAAATCAGCAGATGGGGGCAGGTGGGGCTGAAGTAGTCTGTGTACTCAGTCATTCAGCCATAAGCTTTCCTGTACCTGTTTTTGTATGTTCCTGTGGTATTGCATTGATGTGTGTGTAGTGAGGGGTGAGAGAGGGCACGAGTGGGAGGCTTGGTCTAGTACTGCTTTAGTTTTTCTATGTGCAGCTAAAATATCCCAATATATTTTTTTTTATAGCCATAAATTTATAATCCTATACGCCCTCCCCTGAGCTAGCTGGGTTATGTAATCATGGCTTTATAATTACCCTCTTGTTGGCGCTTAAATGATTTTTAAGTTACTGAGAAAACTGCTGCTTTGTCTAAACAAACTTCATATGTGCAGAGCAAAGCATTTCCCCCGTGCAGTTTTATTTAAGTTTAAACCTTATGAATATTTAAGTTCTGCAATATCACAAAATCCATGTGTGCATTTTGTGTTACATCCAAGTTTGTTGCTATTGATTTTTAATTTATCTGTTTTATCTGTTCTTTGTTCTCTCATCTTTCATTTTTAATGTATCAACTCTATCTTTCTCCCTGTACCTAATTTTACTTTATTTATTTATTTTTTAATCACTCCCCTTCATTTCTACATTTGACCATCTTCAACATCTATAACATTCATTGCTTGTTTTTTTAACCTAATTTATCCTCATGCTACATCTGGTCTTGCCCCTGTTTCTGCTCCATCCTCCCATCCTTTCTTCTCTGTCCTATTTCCTATTTCCCATGTCCTCCCTCCTTGCATCCTTCACCCTTCTCAGATCACCATCAACAGCGGTGAGGAGTGCGTTTTGGAGGACAACACGCACCGGACGAAATGGAAAGTGATCAGTCCAACGGGAAATGAGGCTATGGTACCCTCTGTGTGCTTCACCATTCCCCCTCCCAACCAGGACGCAATTGACACAGCTGCCAGGTGAGGGCGCAGAGATCACCCAACAAGGGCTAAAATTATACCTGATAGTCCCACATGTCTCCGCTAACAGATGGAATGGGTTTTCTTGGAATATTGTGAAATGTATTCAAATTTTGGAAAAGACATCCACCTTCACAAGACATAGAATATATATTTAATTTATGTATACTTTATATATTAAATTGCATTCGTGCATTTAACATAATTTGGAAAAATACATGAATAGTACCTTTTATAATAATGACATACACATGCACCACATCAAAACTGGGCCTTAACTGTTATATAATTTGGAACTAAACCTTGACCAGTCCGGGACTGTTTGTTTTTATCATAGTTCCATGAGTGTAATGCTTATTTTGAGTGACGAAAAATAATAAAATATTATTTTATTTTTATATTTCAAGATCACAATAATCTTCCAGTTTAAACTACAATTAAAAAAAAAAAAACATAAATAAAATACAGGACTAAACTAAGGACTAGAATCCAGACTAAAATGGACTTAAACCAGGACCAAAACAAACCCATGTGTATTGTCTCCACAGGGCCGAGCAGTTGTACCAGAAGGTGATGTCACTTTGGCATCAGCTCCACGTGAACATGAAGAGTGTCGTGTCGTGGCACTATCTGCTCAAAGACATCAGGACGGTCTCAGCATGGACCCTGGACACAGTCAGTTCCACACACCATTATTAAATCATACAGAATACCATTTTATTTAAATTTAGTTTTATCCTAAGACTGTGCAGATATTCAAATTTTAATCAAGTTCTAGATTCAGTCATATCTAATAGTCAATGATCATCTTGGGTCTTTTTAATAGAGAGGTCTACAGCTTATATCCTCTGTCAGTAAAAGCAGTTTTTTGTGATATTGTCCAGACCTAATTTAATTTGGCACTCTTTTTAGAAGAGTTATGTTAAAACTCTATTCTAGTTTTGGAGATTTCCAGACCCCCAGTTTTCTTCTTGATTTTGTTGCATCAGGAGATTGACAGAGATACTTCACATTGATTCATAATGCATTTAGTTCACTCAAAGGTCCAATATCATGGATTATTTAGTCCTTTTAAAGTACTCTTAGACATCTGAGTTTGGCATTTCACATTTTATAACTTTTAAAAAATGAAGACAAGTTACGGAAAATCAGTACAGGAAAAGAATAAATCAGTCTTGTTTCTATGCACAGGTCAAAAACATTAGCTGTAAACAATTAGTATGACTGATGTTTCTGCTGAATATGTTTCAGCTTCAAAGATACAATATATAGTTTTAAATTGTTAATTGCTATGCCAGCGGTCCTAATTTCTCATCATTCTCCAGGTGCGGTGCCAGTCCCCTTCAGAGCGACAGCAGACTTTAGACCACTTGGATTCTCATTGGTCAGATTTTGTGAGTGACAGTAAAGAGAGCGCTCTGTTCACGGCAGCAGAGATGCAGGAGCTGGAGAGGGACGTTCTACAGGCTCGGCAGCACTGTCAAGACCTGCTGCTCAACATGGAGACTGGTGAGAGTCATGCACTGTTTAGTACAAAGAGAGTATGTGGAATAAGGAACATTCTGAAATATCCATAATTCAAATACTGACTGGCGGGATGTGTTCACTACAAACACCGCTTAATGTTGGAACTAAACCCGGAGCTAAACCCAGAACTAAACCCCAAACTAAACTCAGAGCTAAAACTTTACTAGACCAGGCTCAAACCAAGTCTACATCAGAACTAAACTGGGTTCAAACTACGACCAAACAAGTACAACCATCCTTATATTTTCTTTTTTTCTGTTTTTGTATAGGCTGAATAATTTCGGAAAAATATGCAATTGCATTATAGGATTTGGTTCAAAGTTCACATTTCAAAAATCATTCCTAATTAAAAATTATTTACCAGCATTTATCATGTTCAATTTGTTGATAATCACAGTATTGCCAAACTTCCGTGTTTGAATTACTATTTGTTGAAATAGAAAATATATATTATTGACTAAAAGTAAAAAGTAAAAATGCTCTGACTTTGTCTTGTTCCAGCGGAGAAGGACGAATCTGTGTCACGGTCATATCTGTCTGAGCTGCAGGACATCAATCTGCGTTTGAATGAAGCAGAGCAGAGGCTGATGAGGAGTATCCAGACCCCTCTGCCCAGTCTCCTGTCCACAGACCCCTCAGAGAACACCATACAGATCGCAGAGCAGGAGGTGAGGCGCCATCTGCGGGCTACAGGGAGAACTACATCTCATTCATTCATTTACATTATTACCTAATGTTCCCAAATTATTCAGAAGCACTGAATATGACAGTCTATGCATTTTAAAATGCCTCGGAATTGTATATAGATAAAGGCATTATTATTTTGAATTATAATGCAGTATAATGAAAGTGTTTATTTAAATCAACAGTTTAATTTAAAAAGAAATGTCCATTTGTCAATCATTTTCAAATTTTAATTTCAATGTTTAACACAATATTGATTCACCTTTCTCCTGCTTGTGCTATCTACAGAGGTCGCAGCTGGAGTTGGACGACCTACGCTCTAGTTTGGGCGATGTGTCTCGTCGCTGTATTCGCTTCTTTGAGGAAAAACCCACGTCCTCCAGTATCCCCGCCCTCCGCTCTGAACTCAACTACGCCGTAGAGAAGACCGACAAACTGCACAACCTCTCCACTGTCTTCCTACAAAAGTCAGTCAACATTTTTTATTGTGTCAAAATATAGCTCACATTCATAGCTGTCATAAAAACTTCACAGTGGCAATTTTACGGGGTGACATCACAGTGGCTTTACGGTGACATTATGAGGACTTTTGATCATTCAAAAAATAAAATGTTACTTATAATGCTTTTTAAATTGGCAACGGTGCTACATTTTGATCACTATGAAACTCACGGATATGCAACACTCTTTGTAAATTACGTTTTAAGACAACTTTATATCCATCAAGAAATCCCCATGAACTTCTTAGTAATATTATTAGTAGTATAGTAGTAGTAGTAGTAGTAGTAGTAGTAGTAGTAGTTAGTAGTAGTGCTAGTAGTATAGTAGTGTTTAGTAGTTTTGGGGATGTTAGATCCAGTTGTTTAGCTATATCATTTGAACCTAGTCAACCTCATTCCTTATGCATTGCTTGCTAATCCATGCCATTGATTTCTCTCTCAGGATAAAGTGTTAATTTTGAACAATAATTGTTGGTAAAATGTTTCTTTGTTTGCTTGTCCTGTAGGCTAAAGACTGTTGATGTTTTGATACGAAGCCTGGATGAAGCAGAGAGCCAGGTCAAAAAGTACGAGAGCAGACTGAGTGAAGAAGATATTGTTCCTCCCGACACAGCTGCTATTAAAAATCTCAGAGATCAGCTGCAGGTGAGTCATGAACTACACTTAACTCTTAATGCTACACCATATGGACTAATAATGGCTGAAGTAAGGAAGAGTCAAAGGAATGTAAAATCATGAACTAATGCATTACCAAGGCATTATTCGAAAACATTGCTAGGTTTTAATTTATTTTTTTTTCCAAGTCATTCAAATAATTAAACTAGATAATATTTATTGATGTACATATTCATAGTAAATTGATGTTACTATAATATTAAAACTTTTTCATGTCCTGCCTGTGTAGCGGTGGCAGGCTGAAGTTGCAGACCAGGAAGGCATTTTCCAGTCTCTTCAGTCTGAGGTGGCCCAGGCCAAAGAGGCGGGGGCTCAGCTGAACAGAATCCACCCAGAACGCAGCCCTGAACTGGACCGGTACCAGGAGAAAGCTAACCAGATGAGTGAGAGGTGGAGCGGTGTGAAGAGACAGATCGAGAGCAGGTGAGTACAATGATAAAACTGATAAGGGAAATATGAAAACAGTAAAACGGATAAATCTTACACTTAAATCTGAATTTATGTTAGCACAATCTGACCATAAAGAATTGACTGAGTTGCCTATTTTTAATAGTAACCCATTTATTTGTGTACATTCATCCTACATGACAGAAACTCAGAACACAATATTATATACTTGATTCTGGAAATGAATTAATATATAATTTCATGATTAATATCACAGCAATAACAGGAACTTCCTATCTAAGAAATGTTCTAATATGGGATTATCATGGGACAACTAATGCAGCATCAGTATGGTGTGTTAGCATAGGTTAAAATGATCATGAGAGTTTGGACTGTCATAACGGGGTAAAGTCAGTCATATGGTTTATGTTATTTCCTAATTTAAAACAACATTTGTATGTATAACTTTCTGTGTGGCACGTCACCTGCTTGATCCCATGGAAAGAGAAAGTTAAAACTATGCTTCTGAACATTTGCCTTTTATTTTATTTTATGCCATAGTGTGTAAAATTATAGCCAGAGGAACAATTTTAGCTAAAAAGTTACATATATAAAACATCAAATTTTAAATTGCCCTATATAGCCTCACTTTCACAGATCTGAAGCTGTTTGGTTCTAGCCTCTCCTGCCATCCCAACTGAAAAGAATGGGTACAGTCTTTCATTGAACTTATCTTTGTGAGTGCACAGGATGCACATATCATCTGCATCATAGAAACACACCTTTCCTGAGTGAAAATCCAGCTGGACCCTTATTTTCTCAGGAAATTTTTCCACTGGGATAAACATATTACATTCACCATTGGTGTATCCTCCATTACCATGCCATAAACACCAGAGCCCATATTCTGGAGAGATGAAAGTTTTTTCCTGTTTTTCTACTGATTTTTTGGCAACTCCGATTACCCAATGTGGATGGTCCCCTACTTCCACATCCCATTGGTGTATTCCTGATGTGAAGCCATGTGATCCCAAGACAGCAGCCATGTTTGTGAACCTTTCTGGGTTTCTTGGGGCTACCTCTTCACTGCCCCCCAAGCCCCCCTCTCCTTCCTCTCCCCCCTCTTCCCTATGTCCCACACAGGTCAGATCCTCAGATAATTGGAGATTTCTGTTTGCTGTGTTTGGGTCCAAAATGATAGGGGTGTATTGGACCACATTCTTCATCCTTTTCCAGACTCGATAACCCAGATTTCCAAGGATATCTGCCCGGTTTAAGAGTAGCCCCTCTGGTGGTGGCTGTGAGGGAATACATAAGTATTGGCAATTAGTTACATTTATTGTTTACTATTATTTACTGAATAAACCATTATACCTCTATGTAGTACTAGGGGTTTCTATTGAGACAATATAAAATAAGATAAAAAATTTAAAAAAAATCTAGAAAATGTTTTATATATATATATATATATATATATATATATATATATATATTTTTTATATATTTTAATATAATTTTTTTTTATAATTGGAACTAATGGCATTGGTTTTTTTCCCCCTAATTTTTAGGCATTTGTTGAGTACATCCTAACAGTTTCTACAGTTATGTTGCATATATACATGTACTGGTAATTGATTATTAATTCTAGAGATTGACCAATATGTCTTTTTTTCATAATCGGTGCCAATTAGCCAGTATTTTTTTCACAGATTGGTAGATCAGATTTTGATTATTTTTTCTGAATAATATATGAATATATATAATTTTAGGCAACTGTTTGGCCCAAACAAAATACTGGACTGTCTTAGAGGCTGAAGGCCTATTGCTGATATGCTAAAAGACAAAATGCAGATATATCGCCCAACCGATATATTGGTCTGATTCATTCCAGTGTCTCAGTTACCCATTCAGTGGTTGGCATTTCATTTACTTTATGGACCAAGTAGTGCAAGTCTAAGAAAAACATTACATCATTCTGAAGTTAGATTCATTTTCTGGCTGTTTCGCTCACCTTTTGTTGAGTCTGTTGTATCCTGGTCTGCTTTATCTGTTTATAGTGTGTCAGAAACTCCACTGCTCCTCTTTGCAGTTGTCTCTCTTGCCTCTGTATGCTCTTCGACAATGAAGACAACTGCCTCCTCACCCTTTCCAGCTCTGCTCCCATGATCCCTGCTTGTCTCTGCTTCTCCTCTCTCACGTGGGACAGCGCCCTCTTCTGTTCATTTACAAGAAACCGTTGCCACCATTCAAACAGGGCATTAATTTGGCCCACACAGTCCTTTTCTTGTTTCTCTGAGTGCAGCATTATTTCTTCACATACTTTCAATTCCTCTACCGCCTCCTCTCTCAGTTCCTTCAGATACTTTAGATTTGATTCAGTTTCTTTCTTCAAGTCCTCCACTGTCTCCAACGTATGATTTTTATGCTCATTTATCTCACAAATGTTAAAAAGTGCTTGGTCGTCCTCTCTGCAAAACATTGGGGCAACATCTAAATGCCCAGTACATGCCTTATTATCTTGAACTTCAGTCTTCTGCTCCTCACGATATGAAATGCACAAACTTTTTAAACCAAAATTAATCCACATATGTTCCTTAGACGACCTTCTCATGCAAATTGGGCACTTCCTTGTTTTCTTTTGCTCCCAGTAGTTCTTTAGACAACTGCAACAAAAATTATGGTGGCAACTCAGAAGATACAGGATCCTTGAACGTTTCCAAACAAATTGCGCATGTTAAAAAGTCTTCAAATGCAGCGGACGCCATGTTGGTTTTAGTGCAAACAAAATCTTGCCAAAATAGCTTCAATGTCAAAATAACTTAATTTTTGTTTTAGCATTGAATTCTGTCCATGCACTTTGGTTCGTCCTTGGTTCCTCCTTTGTGGCGCCTGAATACTTTTGTTTTTTCTCGAACACACCCAGTTATATAAAAGTGAATAAATGTCCAATGATTCACTGGTTTATGTTTTTTGTTGTCACTTCCAAGCTATATTTTATTAAGCTAAAGTTCAAAGTTCAAAGTCTGTTAGTATAATCTTAACAATGTCCTCTGCATTGATTGTAATGTAGGTTTTTATTCAATTAATTTTGCGCATAACAGCAAAAAGGCAAATATACAAAAGTAATATTTGAGCACCCTATAGTAAAGCCATAGAAAATACTATTATATGTACTGCTATAAATATACTACTGACAAATTAACTTATACAATTTCAATACTGTAATTAATCTCAGAGTTCCTCAGCAGTTTTTTTCATTGGCATTAGGGCTTTTTGCAACAAGATGGACTTATATTCAATCTATGTTAGGTGGAACAATCATTTTGGGCCTTAATATTTATCATGGGTACTTTTTCTTTGCATTAGTGGGAACATTTTTGTTATTGTTTCTGCATTATGAGGATTTGAGCCATAGACGTTGAATTATGAACCAGTTACGTAGGTGTTACATTCTGCTATTTATTTATGCAACAATAAAGCGCACTTAGCATAGTTTTTGTGAATAATTCTGCTTTATGTTTTGGTTTCAGTGTTATTATTTATCGTCTATTGTCTTCAGCAGTATATTATCACACTTCAAAATTTGTTATCGTACAGACCTAATGGCTGTGGTTACATGTGCTCTCAAAATAGGATTATTATCAGATTTTTGGAGATATAATATTATTAAAATGACCTGGTTTCATTCTGGTCATTGCCCCTTTGTTTACTCACATCAGATTTTGCAGTTTGTATGTCATTTAAATAATCATAAAAGGTCCAAAAATTAGATAATAATGAGATTTTGGTGTGCATGTAAATTATTTGATATCACTGGTCTTAGAATCCCTTAATATAAGTGTGTATGTTGTATTAACTTATTTTATGATATATTTATGCATAAAATCTGAATATTTGCCCCTCTTTTGACACCATGCTTTTGCTACTATTAGTTTGATTGTTCTTTATTATTAAGAACTATTCTCCTGTTATACTTTGTGAACTTCTGCGTCCTGGATCAATAAAGTTCAATTTGCACCTCTGGGAACTTTTAAATGATAAACATTTTTATTCCTCTTTTTCAGACAAACAGAACTGGAGGCCCTGGGTTCGTCCCTGCAGCTGTACAGAAACGGACACTCGGCTTTGATCAAATGGATTGAAGAAACAACAGAAAGACAAGAAAACACCCAACCAGGACAGACTGACAGCAAGGCCCTGTCTGAACAACTGGCCCAGCAGACGGTGAGGGCTTTACAGTGTGGTATTATTTAAGCATGTATCCTCATTATCAAAGAAAATAAATTAAGATATCAAATACTATATATCTCTAGACATTTAAACATGAGTGCTTTGAAAGGGCACTATGGACATTTTCTGATAGACGATACGCCAGCCAGTCCAGGGGAATGTTATTTCTTTGCCTGGAATGTTCCACAGTATAGCATTAAACTTCTAACACTTCTAACATTAGTCGTCAGAGCTTACAATAAAAGTACATTTTTCAAGATATTTTACTAGCAATGCAACACACAATCAAATAAATCTAAGAGATATGCTTAATGCCGTACTGTGGAACATAGCAGGAAAACTGTAACATTTACATTGAAACCAGCTGGTACAATCAAGTTCAATAGTGCCCCTTTAAAGTTTGTTCATGATACTCTAGATGTCTACCCTACATTTCACTGAATGACCCTGCCCTTTCACCTCCTTTTCATGCTTAAATGTGTTCTGTCCCATGACACCTACAGCCTTTAGTAGTACACAGTGTCTTCTATAATACAACAATGGATTAACCCCATTTTTCTCCTTTAGGCTTTAGTAGCTGAAATAGAAAAGAATCAGACCAAACTGGATGAATGTCAAACTCACTCTAAACAGTACTGTACAGCTGTGAAGGTGAGATCATTACTATTGTCTTCATCATTGGAAGTTGTCTTTTTTATGTTTTTGATGGTCTAACTTATTTAAAAAAAATACTTTTGCAGGATTATGAGCTGCAGCTAATGACGTACAGAGCCTTTGTGGAGTCCACTCACAAATCATCTGTCAAAAGAAGGAGGTTGCACTCTTCTTCTGACGCCATCACTCAGGAGGTAAACATCACGCTGTATTTTATATGGTGCTAATAAACCCTTTTGATAGATAAAACATTTACCTCACCAAACTATTTCACCGGTTGCATTTTCTTTATCAGTACTCAAGTAGCATGTCACTTGAATACAAATGTTCATAGTCTGATATTAGTATTGATATTAATTAGCTAAGTATTAAATCGTCACTTAAGCTTTTTTATATATTATTGTTATTTCCTATTACCCAACTTAAATGTAGACTTTGATAGACACAATATACATTAAGCATTCTGACTGGTACAAATGTAGGGTGACCAGACATCCCTATCTACCCAGGACAGTCCCAGTTTGGAGTCCTGTGTCCCCTGTCCCGGTAGATTTATCTAAAACCATTGATTTGTCCCAGTTTTATGCAAGAATGTCCCAGGTGTCCATATTTTTGACCAATCTGATCCCCACCAACGGTAAAAAGGAGAATATTTTGTCTTTTGTTTAGCTAAAATATTGAAAACTATGCTTGAAAATGAGTATATGGCAAAAAAAACGCTGTCAGTTGCACCGACGCAACTTCCTCAGATTATATACTGACCCACAAGTGAGTCAAGAATGGACAATATTACGCACTCTTTTCACAATTTTATTTATACGAAGTTTTGAATTTTGAAAATCTGGTCACCCATAAAAAGGCTAACTGTGCATTTTAATCTATAGATGCAATAGTTTTTCATAATCATATTTTTTTTCTCTGTAAAGCTTTTTTGAGTGCGTTGTATATTCTATTGTCTGTCTGTAGTTCATGGACTTGCGCACGCGTTATACAGCCCTGGTCACTTTAACCACTCAACACGTGAAGTACATCAGTGACGCCCTCCGGAGGCTGGAGGAAGAAGAGGTGCGAGTTTTGAACCATTTAAATTTTTATTCATTTATTTTGAGGTATTCATTTATTTTGAGGTAGTCATTTATTTTGAGGCTTTTTATGCTATGATTTGTTGTTTGCAGAAAGAGGTGGAGGAGGAGAAGCAGGCCAGAGTGGGACAAGTGTCTGACCTTTTGGGATGGGTCAAAGGGCTGCAGGGTCGAGCGGGAGGTCCCAACGCAGAGTCCTCTCTCGCTGCTCAACAGGTACAAGATAACAAGTCCTTTTTATTTCAACATCAGGTTATATTTTAGTGAATTCACTTTGCCGTTTTTGTTCCTCTTAGGCTATTGCCGAACAACTCGCCTCTAAAAAGGATGAAATCGCTGAAGCTATTCGAAGCACAGAAGTCTTCCTCATGTCTAAACAAGCCAGCAAGTATGTTCATCAGACAGGTCTTATGCATTTTAATACGTTTTTTGTTTTTTTTTAAGATTACTTTGTTATATTGTTGTTCCCTTAGCAAAAACATTAACCTGAAAAGGTTTTAGATGTCATCCATGCATGTTTCAGTATTTTAGCGATCTTTCCCATGCCCTATTCGAACCCTTCTTATGGTTAGCTATAAGATTCTGTGCAATGCCCACAATGCCTGCTGGGTGCTCTTCTAAGACATACAGAACAACTAAAATGTATAATACTGTATCCAATCTCCATCCATTTCTTACCTGTCTTTCTAGATTGTCCCCAGAGGAGCGTGCTGAGGTGGAGGCCCAGCTTGAGGACCTCAAGGCTACCTACAACCAGCTCTGCACCTCCTCCAACCAACAACTGCAACAACTGGAGCAGCAGCTGGCCAAAGAAGAGGAGAGAAAGGTAAACTGTCCCATAAGAGGTGCTTAGCAAAATACAGCATTACTGTGGGTCATTATAAAAAAAGGTTAATGTGACTTTTGGTTAACAATAAATAAATAAATAAAATTGCTTGCGAGCTAAGTGTGCAATGTGTGTGGGCAGCTCCTATGTGTCCTACAGCATGTTTCCATTTGATCACAATTTACTCATTTGATATTTATGTTATGAGCACCAACCCTTTTCAGACTGGTATTCAGTTCATTTGTAGTTAGTAGTAGGCAGTAACAGATTTTGTCCTAATATTTGAGTAAAAAAAAAGGTTTAATACAGGTATTTTCTGAAAACTGTAAGATTCTAGCCTCTAGAATAAATGCATTTTTGGGACATGACAATTTAAAACGGCTTATGGTTTTATTTTAATACTTGGTATAAATTGGGTCCATACAACACAAAATCTAGAACATATTTTGAATTGTATCAAAATAAGATACATCGATAAGAATAAAAAGTTTAACAGTTTACTAGATGCCACTGTCTGAACTGGGTTTTAGCATGGTGTGTCCATTTCACATCCACCCTCTAAAACAGCTTGTTCATTAGTTGCCTTATCATCACCACCATTGTTATCATCATGTCATTACCATCACAATAAAAACTCATCCGCTAAACTGCTAACGTGGCTAATATTTGGCCCTAGGAGTGCCACAGTAGAGCAGTGCTACCATAGTCATGCTAGCAGTTAGCCTAGCCCTGTAGTTTCTAGTTGCCATTTTAGTTTTTTACTTTGTATTGTCTTGTGTGTTCTTACATAATGATGCACCTTTGTAAGGATAACACAAGGAGTATTTTGTATATATTTATATTAACAGTTATACATTATACACACGTTTTTGCCATTTTTGTTCAAATATATAGTGAAAAGATATTTTAGTGCAATACAAAGCAGAGTGCTTATAATGTATATGTTCTATACAGAATTTATACATTCTGTGCAGTTCATTTTTTTTCACTGAATTTGTGCCTTTTTCAACATTCACATTTTATATTTAATTTCATTGCATCACATATAGAAGCCAATGAAGTTTAAAACAATGAAACATATTGACTGTCCATTAAGTGTATGTCATTATGATATTAAAACATCTTAAAATGGTTTAGAAAACATGAGTCTTGGTGCACCAAAGGCCAGCTATGCAAAACCTCACCATTTGAGCATGTTGTGTCCAGATCACAAAAACTATGCGTGTTATGTGTGAAATGTTTGTTTTTTCTAATGCATTTAATGTGTGTGACACTTTAAACCAGCATTCTGCTTGAAAATCACTAACAGCTGACAGAAGACGCCATTCTCTGAGCCAGAAGTGGAAAGAAAGGCAAAAGATAGTGGTTGTGTGCAGTCTATAACCAAGTATTGACAAGTATAAATAAAAATGTATATTGATTTAGTTAGTTAAAAATAGACAAGTTTAATGTAGGATTAGTAGAGTGGAGAGTGGCATGCCCAGTGCTAACAACCAGCTTCTCACCTGTCGCTCGAGCCCAAATATGTGTTGCCATGGAAACGGTTCTGTACGGTAAGTGCTGCTTGCTTTCTCTTACCGTTAAGTTTTTTTTCTACAAGTTTAGAGCAATTCTTTACCTTTTGGCTTTTTGGTTTTTTCAATTTTACAAGTGCATCTGGAAAACTGGGAAGGTTTATTGCATTCAATTGTGGCAATTATTTCACAGTATCCCTCTTTTTAGATGCACTTATTAATTAATTTGTGTGCTTTTATTGCTTTGTTGCATGCTTATATTTGTTGTGGTAAGTACTCTAGAGTCTAAATTAACTTTTAAGATTTACCATTTGAGTTTGTAATTTAATTTGAAAATAAAAATATGAACATTTTTATTTGACATAAAATCAAAGACAATTTTATGTTTGGGATATCATGTCATTTTGCATGTGATTTTATTAGATACTTGAGGATAGAAGTATTTTTCCAATTGTAAATGTGTGTTGGGCAATTTAAAGAGAAGAGAACCTTTATTTGTCCCACAATGGGGAATTTAAACAAAGAAGAACTCTCTATTGCTCTAGTTTGCTACTATAACTGGATATATACTGACAATTACTGTTTGCTTATCCAAAAGTATCTCTTGAATCACATAAGACCCGACTATCCCTTAATTTTCTTTTCTTTTCTTTTCTTTTTATTTAGATTGTGATGTTCTCGTAGTTTTATTTCGTTTTCATAACACCTGATTAACTCCAAATACATTTTACCAATATTGTAGCTTACTTTTTACCTTTTCCTTCTCTCCTAGACTCATCCTGTCATTGCTGGAGTGATTGACCTGGGAACAGTGGAGACTTTCCCCGTGTTTCAAGCAGCCCAACGCGGACTCATCGACCAGGACACGTGCTTGGTTCTCCTGGAGGCCCAGCTAGTTTGGGGCGGCCTTCTCCAACCTCAGTCAAGTTTTCCAATTTCACTTGACCAGGGAGAAGATACCGGACTTGTAAACAGACACATGCAACTGTGCCTTTCTGAGCTCAACAGTGTCCTCTGTCTTGTGGGAAAGAAAGTGCAACCAAGTGTAAAATCAGTTGTTAATGCAATTGAGAGTGCCTTAATCAGAGAGGAGCTTGGTCTTCACATACTAGTTTTGCAACTGAATTCTGGTGGGCTTATAAATTCAAATGACACTAGGATTAGTATTGAGCAAGCAGAAGACATGAAAATCTTAACTCCAAATCTCGCTAGAAAATTACACTCAATGTCAAATGCGAAAGATCTAATTGACCCAAATACTGCTGAGAAATTAAGCCTTTCAGATCTTCAGCAACGCTGCATTATTGATGAAGAGTCTGGATTTTTATTGCTACCCGTTAAACAGCAAGCCGGAGGTACCGTTTGTTTGCGTTCTGGAAGAAAAGTGGGAATTTTCAGAGCTGTCCAAGAAGGGTTGATCGACCGAAAAGTTACTATCCGACTTCTAGAGACACAGCTTTTTGCAGGAGGTATTGCTGATCCCCGCTCCGGCCATAGACTCACCATTGAAGAAGCTGTACGGCACGGGCTAATGGACCAGGATCTAGCTTGCGCCATGTTAGCAAGACAGCTCCAACATGGCGGGATCCTTGACCCGTTCTGTGATGGGGAACGCTTGGATTTGGAAGAAGCCATTCGTAGGGACTTGATTTCTCCTCATCTCGCACTATTGGTCCTTGAGTCGCTTTGGTCTTATATGGGAATGCTATGGCCAAAATCTGGTGAAATCCTACCCATAGCTGAAGCTCTACAACAAGGAGTAATATCATCGGAGCTAGCTAAAAACATGCTAAGACAGCGGCATGCCGTAGGAGCACTGTACAACCCTGAATCATTGCAGGTACTACCTTTCAATGATACAGCAAAGGAAACTCTCGGTCCAAATATTGTCAGTATACTTCAAGACACCTATATTCCAGACATTATTCCCAACACAAACCAGTCTCTTTCTCCATCACGGCTGAGCTGGAATTCTACGAGTTCTTCTACACCTCCATCTTCTCCTTTGGCATCATCTTTCCCTAGTCCACCTGTGTGGGACATCCAATCTATAAATGCCCAAGATCCAGAGGAGGAAGCTAAGCAAAAGCTACTATTTCACATAATGACACATAGCTACATGGATGCACACACAGGGGGACGCTTGGTTTTGCTGGATACAGAGTTACTGGAGTTTGTTGCAGCTTTTGACCAATGTTCAGAAGATGAAAAGCAGCTTGTAGGAACTAAAATTGTTGGTGTGCCAAGCCAAGAAATTGTAGCAAAAGATGGAACTGAAAATGTTGAAATGCATGAAGCTATTCAGAGACAAGCAAAATTGGAAGTTGACAAAGTTATCGAACAATCTGGCAAGATTGTGAGACTACAAGAAATGCAAAATGATAATCAAACTAAAATAAATGTAAGTCAAGTGGATGAAAAAGTAGATAAGAATAAAAACCTTAAAATTCAAACAGAGGAAAGTGGACATTTTGAAGATTTTTCAGCATTGGCCAATACAGAAATTCCTAATGCCACTACTGTCCCTTCACAGTCAGAAAAAGCTGTTTTGTTCAAAGGAGAAAGTAAAAAAGATCTTGATCCTGCTGACATGGATAAAATTGAGCCCCAAATGACTATTGAAGGTGATAGCTTGAAGCCGATAGAAGAGACTGAGGAGGAGTTGGAAATTTCTCGATTGGTTGCAGAGCTTAAACAAGGAGGTCTGAGAACTCCAGAAGGGGACCGACTACTCCCAGATGAGGCCGTAGCTCAGGGCATCCTTCCTGGCCATACTGCAGTCAAGATAATGTCTCAAGCTGGTTTATTTGGAGGTTTTGTTGATGCTAGCACTGGAGAGTCATTGAATTTGGATGATTTGATGCAAGAAGGTCTAGAAGGCGAAGATCTCATGTGGAGTATACTAAAATCGGACAAAACACTTGCTGGGGTTATTGATGCTAAAAAGGGTAAGATTTTGGGAGTGACTGAAGCTGCTAAAGAAGGGCTGATTGATACAAATACTTGCAAAAGACTTTTGGAAGCACAAGTTGTGTCTGGGGGCATTGTAGACCTCCTCCGGGACAAAAAAGTATCCGTGACACTAGCATCCAATATGGGACTAATTCACGAGGAGCAAAGAGAGCCATTAATTGCTTTGGAGAAGGCTTACAAAGGCAAAAATATTGATCCCAAAACTGCTATGACTAAAGCTACATTACAGCTACAAATTGAAGGGATAGTTGACCCAGAGTTGAAATGTCCCTTACCATTGGAGAGAGCATTACAAAAAGGACTTATCAAACAGGAAGATGCCTATAAGGTTTTGGCTAAGCAGGTTGCAGAAGGTGGGATAATCCATCATGAATCTGGACTGAGGTTGTCTGTTTCGGATGCAGTTGACCGAGGACTTGTTGATCGATCTCTTGCCCCAGGACTAGAGGAGCTGGTATGGGTCTACCAAGGCAAAATAAACCAGTCATCAAACAAAGAAGCTATGGTTTTGCAAGCATCTACGGGTGCCATTTTGGATCCAAGCACAGGAGAAAAGCTAACTTTGACCAAGGCCGTTTCTAAAGGTCTGATAGATGAAACAATTGCCAGTAACGCCATGACATCTTCTGCTGTAACACAAGGAGTTATTGACCCACAAACAGCTTGTGTTGTGCCTTACGCTGATCTTGCAAACCAGGGTAAGATAGATATTGAAACTGGAAAGCGCTTCCTAGAAATTAAGCCATTTAGAGGTATTCAAGATGAGAAAACCGGTGCAATTATGACACTTCCTCAAGCTATTGCATCTAAAAAGGTTGACCCCATCCCAGCTATGAGGATTCTGCAAAGCCAAGCAGACAGTGGAGGTATTATCGACATCACAACTGGAGATAGAGTTAGTTTAGTTGAAGCGATTGACAAAGGTTTAGTGCAAGAAGATATGGCAAAAACAATTGCCGCCAATCAACTAAAGGAAGATGGGTTAGTTGATCCTGCTACCGGACAAAAAGTGGCTAACCTTAGTGATGCTATTGCTAAAGGACATTTATCCAAAGAAACTGCTCAAGATGATATTGAAAAAATGGCATCTACGGAAAGAGACAGCTTGGGTGATAGTTCAACTCCTGTTGCTTCTTCTGGTAGTGAACACAGCCCAGCAATTACATTATCAATATGCAGTGGAGACAGCATTGAAACCTGGTCAGATTCAAATACTGACTCAAGATCTTTGCTTTACGAGAGAAGTTTGGTGGTTGCACAAGACAAAAAAATATCTAGTGATTCGGAACAGTCAACAGAAGAAATTGTGCAAGTGGAGCCTGATAAGTCATTGGACATCCTCTCAAACTTTGCTGAAAATGTTGAGAAAAAGATCCAAAAGGCTATTGCAAAAATTGTCCCACAGAAAGATGATACAATTTTAGATGGAAAAGCTACAGTGATGCCTACTTTGAAAGCATATGATAAAGAAACTGTTGGAGAAAATGTACAAGATAGTTTAGCAAAAGAAACCATTGACAAGTCAAAGTTAAAAATGGTTATAAAGAACGTGATGAGTCTAACCAACGTGATAAAAAGCCATCAGTGGAAAGCCCAGTTGAGCTTAATATGAGATCTATTCAAGTAGAGGAGGACAAAATGGGTGATGATAAAATTAAACCTGTTAGTGAAAGTCCAGCTGTTGCAAAACTTGAAAAAGATGCTGCGGTTGAGAAAGAAGTGGAGGAAATTGACTCTCTACAAATTAGAGCCCAAATTTATTCCAAAATGTCCAAGCTCACAAGCTCTGATGGGGCGGAGAAATCAATCAAAGACAACAATGTCATTTTAACACCAGATAAAGAAAGTGCTGAGGGATTGGTACTAATTGCTCAAGCTTCTGACCAGGTTCTGTCAACATCATCCTCTGAAAATATGGACACTGTGAAGAGGATTGTGGCAGACAGAACGGATATTTCAAAACAAGCTAAAGATGCCAAACAAAAACCTGTCAAACTTGGGAAAGATGTAGCTGAGAGTAAGTCAGAAAGCAGAGTTGTCGAACCTTTAGAAACTCAAGACAGAACTGAAACTGTTGAAAAGATGCTGCCCTTGTCGTCTAAAGATAAGGATATTACTTCTAACACAATGAGAATGGCAACTATAGACAACAAGGACATTTCAGAACCAGCAAAGAAACGTGACAAAGATATTACAAAACCTAAAAAGGAGACTATGACTATCAAAGAAAAAGAAGCTTCAACAACAGAAGCAGAGAAATGCCTTGTCCATGTGTCTACCTTATCCAATGATACAAACAACATTGAAGAGAGCAAAACTCCAACTAAAAGTGAGGAGATGCAGACAAAAATGGATATTCAGGTTAAAAATAAAGGGGACATCAAAACATCAAAACCTATTGAAACTCTAGACAAAATAAGTCCTCAAAGTGAGAAAGAGATTGCTAAACCTGAGAAGGACGTTATGACTATCAAAAAAGAAGCTGTAACAACACAAATAGAGACATGTCCTGACAGTGTGGCTCCTATATCTAAAGATGAAGTACAAATGGCTGTTGAAGAGAGGAAAACGCCAACTAAGAGTAAGAAGGTGCATACCGAGGCAAAAACTGGCATTGAGGTGGAAAATAAAGGAGATATTGAAGCATCAAAACCAATAGAAATTCTGGAAAGTCCTGTCTTTGAGACAACTGATCAGATTGTGAAGATTAAAGATATTCCCACAAAAAGGTTGACAACTGACAAAAGCATTTCAAAAGTGGTCAAAGAAACTAAAGAGGCAAAACATATAGAAACTGAAGTTGATAGTGGCATTGGTGAAGATAGAGATGACAAGGCAAAGAAAACTAAAGAAAAAATTGCAGGTGAAATCAAACCATCTGACCAGAAAATGGCTACTACCATTACTACTACTTCTCAATCAGAATTAGGTGCGCCTGCAGTAAAAGATGCATCCGCAGTAAATGGTGCATCTACAGCTACAAAACCAGCTAAAGAAAGTGCAAAGAAAAATGGACAAGCAAAACAGGTTAAAAAGATGAAACCAGCAGAAATGGTAAAACCTATACAAACTGATATAAATCCATCTGAAACGATACAACATGTTCCAGCTACAGAAAGCAAAACTGTTGCAAAACTGGAAGAAGAAAGTAAAGAGAAAATTGAAGAGATTATGGCTTTAACAGATGAGGACAAAAATGTCTTCGTAGATACACCATCTTTGCAAACTCCAACCAAAATGTCCTTTGAAGCTGAGTTACCTAAACAAGTTATGGCTGCTTCACCTAAAGATATGGACAGCAAAAGTAAGAAAAAGCGAAGACACAAGAAGGCCAAAGGTAATGGGGCAGATGGTTTAGATGAGCAACCTGGCTTCAAATCTGAAGAAGCAAAACTGGAAGCAAAAACTGAAAAATTCCCTGAGGATGTACAGTCATCTGCTACTGTCCCATATGTAAGTGAATTTGAGAAAACCAAAATTAATGACGAAAGATCTTCTTCAGAGGAGGTACAAATGGTAGAGGTTGAAAATGGCACTGCAATGGTCAAAGAATCAGCAGTTTTACAATCAGGGGAAAAGCCAGAAGCAAGAAAGCAAGGAAGAAAGAGGATGAAAAAAGTTGAGAAGACTGATGCAAATGATAAGTCTAAAAATGTAGTAGAACTTCAAGAGGATGAAATTAAGACGGAGGAAGGGATGTTACCTCAAAAATCTACTTTGCCTGAGAACGAAAAGGCAGCATTGGTTATGAAAGCCAAAGAGAGTATTTTGAAAAAGGTTTTTGAGAAGGGAGTGAGTGAGAAACAAGCTGCAGAGGAATTGCAAGCCTTACGAAAAGAGGTGGGCAAGAAAGATGGACATATTGAAATAGTTAAGCCAAAAGATGAGAGTGTGGGGTCAGACAAGATACGAAAAGATACGAATGAGCAAGAAAAGGGTCAGTTAACAACACAGAAGCAAGGTGGCACTGTAGAAGGAAGTAATGGTCAAATGGATAAAATGGTTAAAATCAAAAAAGTGGAATCAAATAATGTTGAAAATGTCTCTCAGGCACCATTAAAAGATGTATCTGAAATTGAACAAGTCAAAGAAACCCAGCCAAAGAAACAACATAGGAAGCATAAAAAGGCAAAAACTGTAATGGACAGCACTGTTATCAAGGCAGACAAGCCATGTGAAGAAAATGTGATTTCTGAAGAAACTACTTTGAAGCCAAAATGGCAAGATATTGTTGACACTCAAAACGCAACTATTACTTTGCCAGAAAGTAAAATTGAAGTTCAAAAAGTGTCAGATTCAACCCAATCAGTGGAATATAGTATTGGGTTAACAAAAGCCTCACCAGAGCAGTCACCTGACCTCCTAAATACTAGAGATTTCAGCCAGACTGATCCAGATGGAAATAAATCAGACATTCACATTCAATCTGTGACAGAATCTAAGGAAGTGGAGAAAATTGCAGAGGAAGACAAAAAGATGGAGGATGAATTTGAAACAGTAAATCTGCCAGAAAGTAAAGTTATTGATGAACAAAAAGTGGATACAGCAGACATTTTGGAAATTAATTCAACGGAATTATTCCAAAATGTCAAGTCTGATAACGAAACCAAGCCTTTGAATGAGGAGATTAAAATTACAGAGGGTGTCATTTTGAAAAAACAAGCTACAACTTCTAAAACTGGCAAGGTAAGTTAAGCAAGTATAGTTAAAGTTAAATAGCTATTACATTAATTTAAAATACATATTGTTGTTGCATTGTTTTATATTGGGATTTGCAGTCCTCATTGAACAAGCAGGAGTGTTTGGAGCTGGATCAGCAGATAGTGGCTCTAGTCTCAATGGTCAGACATATTGAAGTCCAACTGAAACAACAACAGCAGCAGTCTGTGGGTCGCAGTCTTATAGCCCTGAATGACATCATACGACAAACAGAGGTGAGAGTGATACATTTCCACCAATTTTACCTCAAAGGTGAGAGCAAAATAAATGAATATAGTAAATAATGGTTAATTCAGTTTCAAAAGCTATTTCTTACTTTTGTAATTTGTCATTTTTTATGATATACTTTGAAAATGATTTAATATGTGTCTTTTGGTTAACATGTTTTGTAATTTTTATTTAGCAAGTTGTTACTTACTAGTTTGAATATCCTGTTTGTTATATTCATATATTTAACAAATGAATATAACAATCTTGCAGAAGACAAAAGAATTGTCTACATTTTTCATTGTACGGACATTAACATAAAAAGGGAGTAAAAAGTAAAAATACTAATTTATTCCCACCCTTGATTAGCTGATTAGTCTCTAAATATATTAAATCTCTTTTGTTTTGTAATCCTTAGGCATTGGACCTTGAACTCCGAGATTTAGAGCCTCAAATTCACAAACAACTGGAGGCCTCAGAACACTTCCTGAACCCCAAACCAGAGGACGTGCCTCCTCAGCTCCTATTGGCTTTAGAGAAAGATGAGCGGAGCTTGTCCCGGGGTTACGAGGCGGCCAAGAGTCTGTCTGAGGAGATACTGAAGAGTCTAAAGGAGCATAGAGACTCACACAAGGTTACTGTAACTGCTACTGTGATACTAGTACTACCACTAGCCTATTACTACCACTATTGTTTTTTTATTTTAAGTATTGGATTAGCACTGATTCCCATATAAATTACAATAGTAGTTTGTAATATTTTAATAAAGTTGCCTATATATACTGAATATACCCTTAAATATCTTTACAACAATTGATAACAACTAGGAACAATTATTCATCAACCAAGTTGTCACAGAATTGTGTTGTGATTGAACATCTTCTGCTGCGAACTCGTATAGAAAAACTCACCAAAGAATTGATTGAGTATTAGATCATTTTAGATTTAATTTTTAATAGTAAAATTGGTTTAATCAAATTGACCCAAC
Source organism: Periophthalmus modestus (assembly GCA_019594935.1). NCBI lineage: Eukaryota > Metazoa > Chordata > Actinopteri > Gobiiformes > Gobiidae > Periophthalmus > Periophthalmus modestus. Next base: position 17,138,515 of record JAIEZT010001318.1, read on the forward strand.
ACACTTTTATTGTACTACAAACTAGTTCAGTGTTAAAATAGTCTCAAAATGTAATGAAATATTAGTTTCAACATGCTCCTGAATTTATTAAATTTTATTATTTCATTATTTTTATTTATTTTCTTTCAGGAGGCAGTAGCGGCTGAACTTTCATCTCTGGGAGGGCGGGCAGAGGCTCTGCTCTCATGGCTTAAAGAAACTGAGGCCAAAATGAGAGAAGGGATGAACAGGACAGATGAGAGGGACGGGGCAGGGGACAGTCCTCTAACACAGCAGCTACAACTCTGTAAAGTGAGTTAATATTACAATGTAGTTATGGGTTTTATTTCTGATATAAAATACATTTGGGATGCAATAAGGCTGCAAGAGAGATTTTAGTTGTCATATTCATGCTGAAAACTAGCTTGTAGTCGAATCCTATACAAACATGTTTCACAATACATTAGAGTCATATTTCAAACTTTTTTTCTCAAATCCTCTTGGATGTGTTTCAGATGTAAATTATGAGCTCAAAATTGATTGAAAAACTGGAGCCATGAATCTAATTTCAATTTTTTTTTACTTTTTTTTTTTTTCATTTTGCAAATTAATTCTGTCTGAGGTTCCATGGTAAAATGCAAACCAATTTTCTTCAGCCTTTACTGTCCTTTGTGGTTAAGGTTTTGTCTCTCTCTCACCTTGAATTCAGCTCTCTCTCTTGTCTCTCCCTCTCTCCATCTATCTCGTCCTCTATCTTGCCTCTACCAGACTCATTTCCTCTCTCTCACTGCAAATCTCTCTCTCTCTCTCTCTCATCTCTCTCGCTCTCTCTCTCCTGTCTCTCATAGTCTCTCTGACTCTCTCTCTTCTCTCTCGACATCTTAGTATGGATTAAAATAATAACCCCTTTAGCATCGGATGCTATCTCCGCTGATAGATTTGCGGTTGCGGACTTTCAATCACCGAAACTCTCCTCGCCACCAATTATGCTCTCATGTATATTATAAGCAGATAAATATATATATTATATATATTAATATCATTATATATTTGCTATATATATATATATATATGCCGGGGATCCTTTACAATAATATAAATACATTTTCTTGTATTATGAATATGTTTTAATATTATACCAAAATTGCCCTTGTCCCGTTTTTGCATACTCCATAGGATCTCCAGGACGCCCTAACCTCCCGCTCCACTGATGTGAACGATGTAGCACTCGGCATCCAGGTGTTTATCTCAGAGTGCGCTCAAGATCTGAGCCCGGAGCAGAGCAGGGGGGTCCTGAAACAGCTCCAGCAGCTTCAGGGGGCTTATCACCAGGCAACAGGCCACGCCCACGCCTGGTCTACAGCACTGTCTGCTCAGAGGGAGAGAGAGGAGGAGAGGAGACGCATAGAGGAGAGGAGCAAAGAGGAGGAGAAGAACAGAGAGAGTGCAAAAGAGAGAGAGGTTTGGATTAACAGGAATGGGTCCGTGAGGTGCTACTGCTATGCTATGCATTAGCTAGACATGCTTTATATTCAACAGCTTACTGCCACCATGCTTTCTTAGTATGTCATGCCATTGTTGCTTTGTCAAAATGAATTGGAAAACTATATTCTTCTCACCATCAAACTTTACTCCATTTTTATGTTATTGTACCTACAAGTTTAACAAAACCTAATTTGGGATGCCATTAGTTGTCATATACTGAGTACACAAGGACAGGTAAGGTATTAATCAAAATTCATACAAATACTACTATTAATATTATGAATGAAATAATCCATCAAAATATGTTCAAATTAACTTAGAGACACTTATACCTTTTTTTTTTTTTTTACAGATATGACCACTTTAATGCATGCTATTCACTTTCATCACTTTCTAAGAGGGCAGTGCTTCATTTAAAGGGCCTATATTGAACAAATTTTATATCTGTGTTATAATTTTTTGTTTCCTCATCACAAACAATGCATGGAGTGTGTTTTGTTCATTCACACATGTGTAGCACACACATATTTAGGCTGCTGTGCTCTTCTCTCTGAGAAGAAAAAAAACTCTGAAAAAACTCTGATCCAACTTGCAATGTCATGAAGTGGTAATACAGGAAGCCCTTCACTTGTTTTTTTTTTTTTTTTTTTTACTCGATACACCTTCACTAGAATCATGTAAATAATTAGCATCTCTGAAATTTTCCAAATTTTGAAGCCACAGCTATTGTTTTAGCTTTGTTGAAACATCTTCACCACTTTCGGTGCTCTAGAACATATTCTAGACTAACTAAGTGTAAAGCAAAAATATTTTTAGAAAGGGCAACGATTTTTGGTTATTCTAGTGTACTGCAGGGTATAGCAGTTCCATTTAGGCTACAAATAGCTGTTAACTTTAAAACTACCACTGAATGACATCAAGTGATGGAACAGAGCATTTTCAAGTTTGGAGTCATAGACAGCCCAATAATGCAGGATTAGTCAAACATGTGTGAATGAAACAAAACACAACTCTGGGTATGTTTTTGGTGAGGTAACACCACTTGTTTAATAACAAGGCTAAAAGCTCAGAGGAGTCAGTTTTGCATGATACAAGACCTTTAATATTCATGTCCATTACTTTCATCTGTTCATCTTTATAATCATGTTATTATACACAAAAACGTTCCATAAAAAATGAAATAATAAATGTTACCCATACCTGCTATAGAACCATCACGCTTGGTCACACAAAATGTCTTGCCACAAATTTGCTTTTTGCATGTAATTTAACATTGTGTGCGTTTAACCTGTTTGCCTTGCTCTTCCAGATGCTCCTGACTGAAAATCACTTGTCACCGCAATGGAAAACAGATAGGGACTATTATAGATCAAATACTTTTGAAGCTAGATTCTTGTCTCACCTGAATTCATTTTAAAAGGGAATTGTTTGGTCTATCTTTGTATTGCTTTTGCCAATCTGTTGCTTTTTGTATGTAATATTATCTGTATGTAAAATGTGTGAATGTGGACACAACATGCTCAAAACAAAAAGTGCACTGCAAATATTTGTGTTGAAGCTGCAAAAGGGCAATTAATTTTCAAAACTGTTAAAATTATTGTCCTAAAAACAAAACAATTTATTTTTCTTCAATATTTCATCTTTATTCGTTTTTTGTCAGGTGGTGCAGCAGCAGAAAGCCGAGTGTTCTCAAAAACTGGAGGGTCTTGCGATGTACTTGGCTGGAGCAGCAAGTCTTTTGGCCAGTCATGTGACTGGAGGACAGTCTGGGGATGTGAACGCATTACAGGAGAAGCAGAGGAAGCTAAAGGTATTTTACCTCTCTTATTAGACACATGATTTCTGTTCCAAGTTTTAATTTACGCATTTCTAGGTTGGCTAAGACCATTCTTAATATCACAATACTGATTGAATGAAAAAATAAAAAAACAACAAACAAACTTGAATACTGTAGAGAACAAAAGCACTGTATTATAATGGTGTATCTATCATCTATCTATCTCATTAATCTTCCCAGCATAGATTTATTCTAGCTTTAATTTGTGAATTTATCTCTATGGAAATGTTATTGCTTTGCCTGGAAGGTACCTCAATATGGCATTAAACCTATATTGCTTTTTTTTTTTTCAATTAGATTTGTTTTTATTGCTAAAAACATTTGAGAAGACCCGATTGTCTCTATGAAGTTAGATACGTTTAATTCCATATTGCACCAGACAAAACATCTCCCTGAAGACTCCAGAAGACACCAGAAAAGTTACTTAGTGTTAAAATATTTTGTAATTTGTCATTTCAGGAAGTACAAAAAGAGCTGCAATCCAAATCTGAAGGGATAGCAGAGGCCATTCGCTCAGTGGAGGAACTACTGGCTGAGAAAGGAAATAGTTTGAGCCCAGAGGAGAGGGCAAACCTGCAGGGGGCGCTAGTGAAGATGAAGGAGCAGTACAGTGCTTTGACAGATACAGCAAATACTTCACTGTTTGAGGTGGACACAGCTATCAGCACCACTGTCCAGCAAAACACACAAAGGGTAAAAAAAATAATGGATGCCATGGTAACACTTTTTTTAGGGTGTTATTTGCATACATGTAAGTGATTAATTTTTGTGTGTGTGTGTGTGTGTGTGTGTGTGTGTGTGTGTGTGTGTGTGTGTGTGCACGGTTGGGTGGGAGGGCACGTGGGATTGCTTTTGATGACTGCACTTAATGTTAAATTAAGAAAAGGTTTATAAATATAGTTTTAAGGTAATGCAAAAATGAGATGTTACATAAATACTAATTCACCTTCTTAAATGTATGCATGTTAATAGCTAGTTGGAAGCCATTTAGTGTCCCCTAAAATAAAGTGTTCTCAATAAAATATATTAAGATTTACTTTGTTTGGGTAAAGGTCAAATATTTTTTTTATTTTAGGCAAAGGCAGAGGAGGAGCTTCAAGAAACACAAGGACAGATAGATTCACTCCTAAATGAACTGTCCAGCCTCAACCAACTGGGAACTAAAGGAAGAGGTTTTAACGGAACACTGGATAAAGTTGATTCTGTACTGTCACCATCAGAGGGCGCTGTGAAGTCACATACAGACATGCTACAGGTTAGAGAAACTTATAAACTACTACTACTACTACTTCTCTCATGTTTTAGAACTTTTCAATTTGACCTGGATGACTGACAATATTTTAACGATTTCTAGTAATGGTGCCATGTATTTTGTACAAAGATTCTCATTTTCCACAATTATTACTTGCTGTTGACTGTGGTGTAAAGGTCAACCGTTTCATAATGCAACCGATGACATTTGGTTTAATGTCAGTTTGAGCATTGTTAATCCCCTCAGGAAGAAGCAATTATCACGGCATATTACATTGGCTGTTTTTATTGTCCAACATTGAATTGGACAGTGGTTCCATATTTAACTATTTTGTAATCTATGTTATAATGTTGTTATTAATGTTGTTTTAGATGAATATTGCAATTTAAAATGTCCAAATTATAACACACAAGCACAATGGGAGTGGGTAAAAAAATATTCTTACTTTATTATTCACTGATTTCATGATGATTTTATATTTGGATTCTCATAATATAAACTCTGTTACACTTCTCCCTGTCTCTGCTTCAGTGTGAGTTGAAGCAGCTCCAGGCTCAGCAGGCCCAGCTGATGCAGGTGTCCCAGTCGGTGCGCTCTCTCCTGGAGCAGCCTGACTCCGCGGTTCCCCCTGAAGAGAAGCGACGTCTGAGGGCCGCTCTGGACCAGCTACAGGCCCAGCATCAGGAAAGGCTGCACAACTGCCAGGTAAATGCATGTATTATTACAGATCATTGTAATATACTTTTAAAGGAGGAGTATTTTGCAAAATCAACTTTTTTGAGCTTTCTACCATGTTATAATGTTCAAAAACATGCATGAAGAGATTTTAGATACCAACCATGCATGTTTCACTTATTTAGATCAACTTTTGCTTTTAATGATGAGAAATGGCTACAAACAACTTGGACCACCTAATAAATTTTGGTGATATTTACATGCCCTACTTGACACAGAATTACTTTTATCAGTAACAGAAAAAATATACAGATACTATAATAATTTGAACTGATATAACTATTCCTGCTTACTCCATTATTCTGTTTAAACCCAGGACCGCCTGAGGAAGTCCGAGGCCTTGAAGGACGAGCTGACAAAGTTCCTCCAGGAGCACGGGAGCTTGGTGTCGTGGCTGGATCAGTCCGAACAGGACCTGAGGTCTCTGGGAGAAGGAGAGACTGACGCCCAGGGCCTGAAGGCAAGATTGGAGGAGCACCGGAAGGTATGGAGAACTGCTTTACCTCATCATTTGTAAGTTAGCAAGCAGTTGTTCACTTTACCATAAAATAATAAATCAAAGACTATATATTATTAAAGCAATATTAGGAGGTATTAAGCAAGATTTGGAGCTTTGGACCTGACTTAGTTGTTGCTGCAGTCGTCACTCCTACATCATAATGAGAATACCAGCACTGCGAAAAGGTTGAAAACGAATCGCTTGAAGCATCTGGAGTTTTCAAACTGCAGTGAAAACAAATGGCACTCTGGCCCTTTTCATGTTTAATTGCTTGAGCAGAGATATTTTCCCAGACTCTCTTTCAGTTCTTTTGCCCAAACGAGCTGTGATTTATACAGTCACACATTGCAAAGGGGCCACTGGGGTAATTTCACTTGTTAGAAGTCCCTCAGGACCGCATTAGGGAGTTACATATGTTTTCTTCAACTTGTTTCTCAGTCAATTTGATACAGATCATTACACTGTAGGCTGTAGCTGTAAATCTCATGATCAACTAGAGCTAGGGAAGAAAATGTAGTGATTTATTTTATTTTATTTGTTTTATATGGATTTGCCTAAAGTTTTATGAATATGTAGAAAAACACGGCAAGGCAAGTTTGTATAGCACCGTTTGTGCACAATTTGTACACAAAGTAATGAAATTCAGTATGCTTTACAGAATAAGTAAAACCCCAATTCAAACAAATAAAACATAGCAGGTCATATTAAAATATACTTTAAGGCTACACACAAAATTGATTCTTGTGAGATTTTAACCATGTTAGAAGGTTGTTATCTCATCAAAAACATACCATACCAACATAGTGATGTTTTGTTTTATTCACACATGTTTGAGTAATCGTGGGCTATTAGTCTGTCTACATTTGCAAAGCTCAAAATGTTTCACCTTGTGATATCATGAAGTGCTATCTTTTATCTTGAGTTCAGTAGAAATTCGCTATTCTACGGCTGAAATCATCCAAATGATTCTAGTGAAAGTGTATGGAGTTTAAAAATACAGAGCAGCACTTCCTGTATTACCATATGACATCACAAGGTAGAAAAGAAATTACTCAAAAAGACCAGATAATGTAAAAGGCACTTTCCCCACCACTTTATACAGTTATAAGACAGTTTACAGACCCTAAAGCATATGTTCACATCATACTTTCTAGTTCAGGGGTAATTGCATGTTACACATCCAGTTTTATATATGCAATAATGGTGCAATAGTCAAAATAAAATAGTTGTCACTGGTAAGTAATTTAAAACTCTCAACACAGATGAACAAAGTCTCATAGTTACAAAAGAAGATTGATCACAAAATCTATACTATACTTTTATTTCAATAATAATGGTGATAACGTCACTTTTAATATTGTTTGCGCTTACTTTCAAACTAACATGTAAATAATGTATCTTGACAGCTGTCAGAGGATGTCATATGCCATAAAGCGGACCTACGTTTCGTGTCCATTTCGGGTCAGAAGGTTCTGGACTCGGCGCAGGGGGCTCTGGAGCAGGTGGGGGATCAGATCCCGCTCTGGACAGCACCAAACAACTGGTCACAGACAAGCTACATGATGTTAACCACAGATACACTGCACTACATACTAAGGTAGGTATCCTGGAAAAGAGATTTAAGTTTTAATAGCAGTGGTGGAGCTAGTTTTTATATATTTGGTTTATTGGGGACCAATGTTTACGTCATTAAAAATGTGAAAGACAGAATTAGCTCATGTTCAGTGGTTTGCAGTGGACTAGAGTTATTCCTCACTTACCTTAAGCATTCCAAGCATCCTAATTATTCACCAACATTAGTTTATAAGCGCCCTTTCAGGCCAGATGTTAAAACTAAAATACATGACAAAAAAGCGGGTACTGGCCCAGGAAGTAAGGCTTTTGTGCTATTAGCATGCTAGTTAGTGTTCGTAGTGTTGTGATGCCCAAACCCTGCTCTGGCCTATGTCCAAAACCTTCTTTTCTCCATGGAGGTGTCGTTTTACCTGGAATGTTCCACAGACTGACAAAGATAGCAATCTCCATGGAGACAAGCAGATGGCAGACCCTCTACCAGAAAACTTACATAGGGAAACTTGAAAGGTTGTGTTTTGTTATTGAATTAGCAGTATAAATAATTTATCTTCAATTCAGTAAGCATGTTTTTGTTCCATGTTTTCCCCTAATGTTTCACTATGTTATCAGATTAGATTAAGTTAGATTTATGGAGCTCAGCAGTGACTGCCCTTGGTTCTGGTGGTAAATTTCTCATAAATTTTTCCCGTAGACCAATGGCCACAAAATCTATAATGTTATTTAAAATCTTTTACTGAAACTTTATAAATCACTAAGTTATTAAACATTTCGCAGAATCTTGCTTTTTAAATATGCTTTTTGGACTTAAAACAACCACGTTATAGATATTAGTTACCACATAGCTGATTAGCCTCCACAATGCCTTTAAACTCTTAATAAACTCTTAATAGTTTAGAAAAAATATACTTCTGGAACCAGAGAGAGCAGTCACTGTTGAGCGCCATTGAAGATTGACTTGGCTGGAGACAATGTTGCATGCTAATCCTTTTAAGTATACAAAATGTACAATTTAGGAATCAAACAATCAAAGAGCTCAAGGTATAAAAGACATTTCATGCTATCATGTTGCTATCATATTAAACTCCTGCTCTGTGCTTTCAGTCCACAGAGTTGGGGGCTCGTCTGTCTGGCTTGTTGGAGCGATATCAGCAATACCAGGATGAGATGGTGTCTTTGCACTCGTGGCTCAGCACTCAGGAACAAAACCAAAGCATCACCAAACCCACTGCAGACACAGACCCCCAGAACCTGCAGAACACACTACGACAAGTCCAGGTAAGTTTTCAATCAGATATACAGCAATACAGGAGGTGTAAGTGCAAGAAGGGACTTCATTTTACAATTATAGTTTTAAATGAAAGATAATAAATCTTTATTATGACTACAACTTAATTAGCCTTAATAAAGCATAAAGGAAGACTAGATCAAAACTGAAATTAGATTAGATCAATATTGAGTAAGTAGTTACTGAGCCTAAGGTATTGGTTCATTATGTGAATTATGAAAAGTATTTCTCCATGTTTTATTAAGGCTAATTAATGTGTAGTTATTACAAAGTGCAACCATCTTTTCTTGTTACCGAATAGATAACTTAAAAAAACATGTTCAAGATAAGGAAAAGTCTTATTTTGACAGATTTTAAGCAAGGCATTGAACAAAAACAGGAACAAAAATAGAAGCATTTAGAAATGTAGAAAGATTAATGCTGATCCTATCTTGCAATGGAAAATTCACTATGCCCATATCAGGGCTAAAGCTTTTGTAGTTCAGGGACTGACCCACACAATTATTACAACAGTGATTGTAATAATTGTGAATTGACAAAGATGATATGTTGTTTCTTATTTTTTTTAACTATAATCTTGTTGTAGCTGTTGCAGGATGAAATGGCAGAGCGCTCTGTCCAACTGGAGAAGGTGAAACGTGCCGGACGAGATCTGGTGAGCACCGAAGAGTCACCATCCCTCAGAGCTGTGGACATCCTCTGTGCTGCAGGTAACTATTGGACACTTTGTGTGGTCGTATATAACCTTTTCGGTGATGGTCCTCCAGTTTCTTGTGTCCATGGTTAATTTGCCTAGAATTTTGCAAAAGTATGTTCTTAAAATTATCTTGCATTTATTACTTACTTATCACAGATCTGACCTGTAACTTGCCATTGTGGTGTCAAATGCTTGTCTCAATGGAGTTTAATGTCATAATGTTTAATGTCTTAGTGTGAAACATACCAGGCAAAACAATAACGTCTCAATGAAGCTTTTTATTTTCGTTTGCTAGGGAAACATGTAGCACGCTACAACATTTATACCTAAGGTCCGTCCTTATGAGTGCTTATACAGACAAATCAAGGTCAGATATATTCTATATTCATTGGTCCAAATTGTAGCTTCAAGGGTATAAAGTTTCTCTGTCTTTAAAATACTGTAAATATCTTGTATGTTGCTATTATAAGATAAGAGATGGGCCAACAGTCCTTTTTGTGCAGTTGTTCTCCTCCAAGGGAGGACCCTGTTTTCTGTTGAGATGATCTGCATTTATCACTCAATCTAAATAAAATTGTTTTTACTCACTCGTTTTTTTGGTAATTGGCAACTTTTTTCTGACACTTTTTGAGGCTATCAAAGTCGGGTGGCTTAATAACCCATGTTGCACTGTTGTTGTTGTTGTTGTTGTTTTGATGCCACTATTGTATATACTTCTACTATTGTATATATTTCTACCTCCTGCATGCCCTTATTTGTATTTATTTAGTGTGTTTTTTTGTGTGTGTGTTCTATGTGCACTTTATCACCGAAGTAAGTTCCTAGTCTGTGAGCTCTGCTCACGGACAATGGCAATAAAACTTCTTCTGATTCTTCTGATTTCGGGTGACGTATCCTCTGCTTTCAGCCAATAGCACCTCTGGACATATTGTCATGCTGCCCACCTTCAAATTTTGCCATGGTCCCAACCACGAGTGAAAATGTGCACGGTATAAAATTGGCTTGTTGCAGTTGTACAGTCACAGTTTTTTGTGAATCATTGTGCGTCTCTACCATACAAAAGATCTCTACAATGGATAAGCAGGCAACCAGACTGGTCTGTTATTAATTAATCGTATCTTGATTTAGGATGTTATTAATTAATCATATCTTGATTTAGGAACAAAATAGCAAAACACCAGGATCATTTAGAGCAGGGTAATACAAACATTTTAAAACCAAAATGAATTGTTTCAATAGAAAGTGAATTGCAACCAGAGCTCAAAGGAACCACTTCTCTCCCATGCTCACTTCCTGTTTGAAGTGAGCATGTACTTCATCATAAGTCTATGATTAAATGACATATATTGTGTCCTTGTAGATGGTTTGGAGAAGCGTTTCGGCTCTCTGTCCTCCTCTGTGTCGGAGCGGGCTGTGCAACTCCAGACCGCAGTGGCTCAGTCAGTCAGTGTTCAGGAGGGACTGAAGACTCTGCTGTCCTGGTTAGAAGAGCTCTCCCTGCAGCCAACACCAGTACTGCCTACTGCTCAGGCTGTGCAAGAGGCACTGACGCAGAATCAGGTATGTCTGTGAATACAATAATCCAGTGAGTTTAATCAAGTTATGTATGAAATACAACTAAGACTAAAAGTGGCTAAAAGTAAAAGTGGTATGAACATAAATGTAAAATCTACCTGTATTTGGCTAGTGATGTCATATCCTGCTGCTTTTATATGATCCTATTAGTTCAAGCTCTGTAGCTGTATGAGCTAATCTAAAAGTTTTAAAATGACTTATCTAAAATCTCTTATTCTACAGAAACTTCGTCAGGAGCTGCTCTCAAGGCAGGGAAGTGTTGATGCCACTCGAGACGCCGTATCTAGACTTCTGCAGAGCTCAGATGCCTCCACTGCCTCTGGTTTGAAGAGCTCCCTGGACCAGCTCACACAGAGGTTCACCAAAGCCCAGTCGTTTCAAACGGAGAGGGAGGCCGAGCTCAAAGCACTGCTGCCCCGACTGGAAAACTACGAGCGTTTGGGCACAGACCTCCGGGTGTTCACCCAGAGCAGACTGAAAGCCCTCAGCCCTGTGGGACAACCAGACCGCAGTGTGGAGGACTACAGGCAGACTATTGAGGTGAGATAACATGTAAACAAATAAAATATACTGACTAAAGGCAGGTAATATTTATTTTATAATGTGAATATGTCTTCACATATGTGTTCACAATAAACAAAACCCACAAAAACACTTTTAGGCAACTAAACATTTAAACAGTTGTAAACATCTCCTCACAGGCAACACATGAATATTTAGATTAGATAGACATGAATAAATTCTCCCTGTAACAATCATCTTTTTTGCAATCGGAAATGTGCTTAAACATGCTGCCTGTTGTGGTTGATGTTCAAGTAGCACAAAAATAAAAAATACTGTAGCAATTACAAATGGAATATATATCGCCTTCTTTACCAGCTCACCAGACACTATATCTGGACATTTTGGGAAAGAAATACAGTATTTCTACAAATTTTGCATTTATTCAAAATGTGTAAATTAAAAGCAGGTGCAGATCTTTGTTATAGCTTATTTAAAATTAGACTAACCTTTCAATTTTATTTCTTTACAAGTCTCTTATTTTATGCCTTTACTTTTATGCCTTTAGTGAATGCATTCCACTTGAATTCATGATTTTCAGGAGGTGAAATCGGAGTTGGAGCAGGAGTCTGGTCAGCTGACATCTTTCTGCGGCCTCGGTTCTGAGCTCAGCCAATCAAAAACTTTCACCAACACTCAGAGCCTATTGGACAATGTCAAAGAGGTCTCTGATGAATTCAACCAACTACAGACAAGTGTCAATAAAAGGTAATACAAGCAAATCTCCAAAAACTACTACTACAGATGCTAGAGTTATATTCTTTCCTGATGAATTCAATTATATATACTAGTTTCTAAAAGTATATACAAATCTACAATTTACTGAAACTGTAATTAAAGACTACTCTAGCAGCCACAAGTTGGCTCTAGATTAGATTCATTCATTCACCCACTAACTAAAAGATTAGCAGTTCAATCCAACCTTTAATCAATGCATACTGTTATTGTGTCTTTGGGCAAGACACTTAACTTTGTCTGCTTTCAATGTGAAGCAATAGCCCAATAGGTGTAAAAGGCCAAATAAATTGCGCTGCATGAATCTATTTCATTATTATAAGTTTATGTTTTTGGACTGTATCACTGTCTATTGCTGGTTTTAGACTTAGTTATTTGAATGTATTACTCTTTATAGCTGGTGAAAAATAAAATCGGATTATGTCTGGATTAGCCCAGCTCTTTTAAAACTCTCCCAGTACCTTTGTGTTGAGTGCCTTTGCTGTTGGCATTTCTAAAACCGTATCCTTCGCCGGTTGCCATGCCGACCCTGCTTCCACACGTAAGGCCTGTCAGCACCAGCAGGGGACGGGATTTTAAAAATACAACTCCCGGAATGTGTGTGGGATTTTGGACGGATTTAACTGCCACTTAAAAGTCCTGTTTTAACATGCCCAATCGCATATTAAGTGACCAGGTCTAAAATAATAGTTGTTGTCACCTCTGGGACCTTAGAGCAGGGTTTCATGGACTATATTGCACCTGATAAGTTCAGCATAGACATACTTTCTGGTTTATTGCAGATCCAATTATTCCCTATATTTATTGCTTTGTGTAGACCTGGTTCAGTCTTGGTTTGACTAATACAAAAGGCTGTACTGGGAAAATTTTAAAGAAGACCTATTATGCTTGTGGCTGTGATATAGTTACAATCTATGACACCCGTGGGTCATTATATTAGAGTTTGGACATTAAAAATCGCAATATTCATCTAAAACGACTTAAATTAAACAAGTGTGATGCCCAATGGGAGGTAGCATCATCATAAATGCCATCACAAGCGGGAAGTTGTTTGCACCTCCGATGGATAGCTGCGGATCACGCTAGCAAGTAGGGGATTTATTTTTTTTTTTTTGGTACCAAAATGACTACGCAACACTGCTGAATCCTACTCCCTGAGAATGAAGTACAGAGTAGTGGGTACATACCCGTGGCGGTGAAAACAGGAGTTGATTGGCAAAATGGCCTCTTAAAAGTAAGCGATTAAAGACTGCTCAAACATCTACGAATCACTACAAATACAACTTTGAATGAGTAAATGGTCAGAGGGAAAGAACTATAACATGGGTTAAAAGCTCTGAAAAGTTCAATTTTGCAGAACAGGAGCAAGTTTGTTAAATCCATCAAAAAACACCTGGAGTTGGGATTTGTTTCATTAACTGAAATAAACGGGTTCAGCATAATCTATTAATTAATCTACATACAAATATGAATATTATGAGCTCAATGATAGACTTGTAGACTACATGTATGAATAATGTATTTTATAGAAATAGTGGCTTTAAGGAAAACCATATAAACAAGGACTTACCTGTAGTCTATACTTCTATATATTGGATAGTTTGGAACTGTCTCTAAATTATGTTGTTAAAGAGGGGTTATTATGCAAAATACATTTTTTCAGCTTTCTACCATGTTATTCCCTCATCAAAAGTAATTTCAGTAATTTTGTGATCTCTCCGAGCCCTATTCGAACCCTCCTTACAGTTAGCTGTAAGATTCTGTCCAATGCTCAGCCCACAAGTCTATATTACCCATGCTCCCACCTGACGATTCTCCGTAAATATATAAAAACATGACACAAATCTGTACACAGCAACTTGGCAAACTTGATATAATGTGCAATAGTTTCATTAGTGGGATGAAAGTAGATTGTGTTGTGATAGCGCTCTGAAGGGGGAGTGACTTAGCGCAGGCAGCAAAGTGAGGGGGAACTCAGAGTGTCAAAAAAATGAAAGTGAAACTTATGAAACATGTTAATACCTTATTTTTGATTAATTTTGCATTTTTAAAACAAAACCAAACATAATGTGTATTCTGGTCTGGTTTAGTTGCTATATTTGGGCTGCTGTTAGAGGCTAATATAAGCAAAGTGGACATGGCTCATTGTGTGTCCTGTACACTTTTGGACCAGTCTCAGCCTTCTCTGTCCCAAGGGAGAAAAATAGCAGCATTATAATGACACTGTCCGGGGCGAAATGACTTCTAAGAGCTGTTTTGTCTGCACTGAGATCAGAGAGGCCAGAGCTGTGTCAGCATTGCAGTGCCCCTGGGCCCGTCAAAAGCACTTTGTAGCACATGTAGTTTCTTCTATAATTATATCATAAAAACATAACTGTATGCTTTATATCAGAGTACTGTATTTGTGCTGAGCCAAAGCAGAGACAGGCTATTTTTTCTGCCATCTTCCCAGAAATGCTCTGAAATAGGACAAAGTGAATACAAGCAAGCTGGTTAAGAACTTTTTCTGTCCTGGTTTAGTTCTGATTGAGTCTTAGTTTTACCTCAATTCTGGTCCTGGTTTAGTCCTGGCTAAGATCTTTCATTGTTTTTGTTCAAGCTTACTTTAATGATATTGATATTTTGGCTGGGAAAAAATCAGATTTGGCTTTTCCCAGTTTAAAGCCACAGCATGTAGCTTTCTAGCCAAATAATCTATCTGTATCCATGGAAAATGTTCCAAAGTATGGTTTTAACTGTCTCCAGTGGTTTCCATGAAACAATACCACCCCAAATTCTGTCACATTCCCCTCAAACTAATAATCAACCTAAATATCAACCTCTTTTTCTGTGTTGTCCAGATTTGCTGCGATCCATGCCTGTGAGGAGCAGCTGCACCAGTTCCGTGGGCTCTCCGGCTCCCTGCTCAGGTGGCTACAGACGGCGCAGGACCAACTTCCCGCCAAAGAGACCAGCCTCAACACAGATGGGCTGCAGCGGAGGGTACAGCAGCTTAAGGTTAGTTTATTCTGTTGATTGAAAATTACTGGATGGAAAATTATTACTTTCTTATCACTGCACAAATACAAAAAATACTTTAAAATACCCTGAAAATACATTGAAAAGTGACTTTGTGATGAACATATTAAAGAAAGGGTATGCAAAATCATTTTTATGAGCTTTCTGCCATGTTATAACATTGTTCCCTCATCAAAAACATGCCTGAAGAAGTTTTAGATGTCATCCATGCATATTTGAATAATGTTGCAACCTCTCCCAGGCCCTGTTCGAACTGTTTTTACAAGTAGGAACCAGTGCTTAAAACAATACACTACAACTTCACAACCTTGATGCGTTGTGCAGTAGTTTCATTACCAGAACGCACGCTGATTGTGTTGTGATAGCACTGTAAAGGTGGGGAGTGACTTAACACAGGTAGCAAGGGGAGCAGGAACGAAATATGTTATGTGTTAACAGTTATTACCACATTCTCACTTTAATGATAAACTGTCTTTTTTCAGGACTTGTTAAATGACTGGGAGTCTCAGAAATCCAGAGTTCAGGAGTTGAACAAAAAAGGCTCAGAGCTGGAGACCATTATCATCGATATCACCGCTCCACAAACCAAAACAGGTAAGAAATAACATTGACAAAGCTTCCATTGATTAACTCCATTTAGCATCTCTGACATGCGTGCTATTTTTATGTAATATCATTGTTCATTTGAAGCTTTTGTGGCATGTGGCCTTCCTGTTGTTCTTGTCTCAGTGGCTGGGTGTCTCTCTTCAGGTGCTCCTCACATCAATGGTTCGTCAGGTCCCAGCAGTCTCAATGGCATTCACACATGTAAAGGTAACAGTCTGTGCTACTCCAGGCGTCTGTAACTCTATAGAAAAATGTTTGTTGTCTCTTGTCTTTTCACCATGCCATTTATTTTTGCTGTTCAAAATATATATTCATGCATTTGTAGGAATGAGGAAAATGTATTGTTTGCTTTTTTTCAAAACTACTAAATAGATAAATAATTTACTGTAAGGAAATGTATTAGCATTACTACTGACCGACATTTGTTCAACACATAAACTGTATATATTGATGGACATAGCTAGCCGGCGTATTCCAAATAGGAATTGAGCATGGCCGCTTTTCTGGCTCCATCGACTCCAGCATCAGTTGACTTTCTATTGAAAAAACATCGCTCCTCTTTCTGTAACTGCTGCTGTTAGATTAACTGCTTATGATTTTTGCCTTTAAATGCTCGTATTTGTCTGCTCTACATGATCCGAGGTTTTTTATTTGACTATTTTGTCTGTAAATCAGCATACGAACATAACAAACCAATGAGCTGCCCTTTTTCGTCAAGGTCACTCCCTCTCAGTGTTGGGCATCTTATTTAAAAAAATTAATTAGTTATAGTCACAAGTTACTTTCTCCAAAAAGTAACTGGTAAAAGTAATTAGTTAGATTACTCCGTTAGTGAAAAAACAACGCAGTTAGTAACACCATTGTAATTTAACTCCGTTATTCCCAACACTGATCCCACTAGTGTTAGCAACAGGTTTGATTGACAGCGTTTACTTACTTTCAACACCTTCAATCCTGATTAACTCTTCTGTTGCTATGATACTCGCGGCCGGAAATATGGAAATATAGATATGTGGAACCCCTAAAACTACTAGCCTCGATGAGGCTAGAGCTGAACGCTATGGGTGACATCATGTTCGCTTAGTCCACTTCTTTATACAGTCTATGGTTCAACACTAAACATAGATTCATATCACAATCATGTTTTACACTTACAATACTCTGTAAAGTAGAGCCTTCTGCTTGTTTCCATGGAGTTGGCATAGCTTTGCTTGTAATATTCCACAGTAATCATAGCATTACAAATGTTTCTCCATAAGAACATGCAGGCAACTCATTATTTCTATAGCAGTAAAACTAACTCTAACCTCACAAATGAAATAAATGAAAGGTTTAATTTAATACCATACTGTGGAACATTCCAAACAAAGCTGTTATATCTCCATGCAAACAAGCAGAAGCGCAGACCCTCCCAGCAGAAATGTTACATCGTGTAAATATGTGGTTTTGCTCTTATTAACTTTATTAACAAAGCTATTTTCTTTGTCGTTCATTCATTTTGAATGGATACAATCCAAAATACTGTTTGATGCATTATTGAATCATTTTTAATCAAATTATGCATCTCTCTGAGCATATACAAGAATTCCCACATGTTTATACTATTCAAAATAACTACAGATTTCTCCTTCTCTTTTTCAGACTTGACAGAACTTCAGGTGGCTGTGTCAGATGTGAACAGCAGATATGAGTCCCTGGGTTCAGACTTGCAGGAGCGTCTGTCCAAACAGCAGTCGTCTTTGGAGCTGAGGCAGAAGGCGTCCCAGGGCACCGAGGAGCTGAGGGGTTGGCTCGCCCAAAAGGAGAGCAGCTTCACCCAGGCACAGGTGGCCTCACCATCCAAGTCTGAGGTTGTCCGCGCACAGGCTCAAGAGAACAAGGTATGAAGGATATGAAGAATATGTTTTAAATTTTTTTGATTTAATGTCAACAGAAAAAGACAAATTATATGTTTTCCCTTAAAGGTGCAATATGTCACATTTCTGCTGAAGGGTTCGCCAGCCGCTTGTGAAAAAGTTGCATAGGTCACCTTGAACATTTTTTTTCCCCTATACTATAGTAGACTGATACAGCCCACCAAAATTAACTATGACTATAAACCACTATTTTCCTTAAGCTCTTCTGTTCTTGTGCATTTAAACAGTCTTCAGTTGTTGATACTTTGCAATGACATCACGCTAGGGACGTTTTTCATGCATGTCTGTGGCAGAATATTCAGAAGTTAACATAGGGACACAAAGCACACGTTAGCAAACACAGCCTGAGAAGTTTTTAGATTGGTTTTACAAACTTATTTTCAGGAGCCTGTCATCAATATGGCCATTCATGATCCCATTTAGGTTTGATGTTCAACAAAAAATTGAGAGTGACTAACTGAAAAACTGTTGGCTAATGCTAAAGCTAGATAATGCTGAAGTTAGCTTGTAGTCAGTTTTTCTAGCTAAAACAAAGCTCAGATTAAAGTCTAATTTGAGTAACAGAGCTTCAGACAGAGCAATGCCTACAGTTATCATGACACCCCCAGAGAGTGTGGATGACATCAGATGCAAAGTATCAATAATATTTTTCAACTCTCTATTCCACACCAGAAACCTGATGAGGATGACATAATTCATACTCTGAAAATGAGCGTTCACTCTTTCCTTCTAGGCGTTGCTGTCTGAACTGGCCGAGCGCTCTGCAAAAGTCGAGGAGCTGAAGAACACTTTGAGGAAACTGATCTCAGAAAACCCAGAGTCTCCAGAAGCCGAGTCCTGGCGACAGCAGCTACAAGAGATCGGTATGTGTCCTTAAAATCCCAATGTTCTAATTGTATCAACAACAATGGTGTCGGGAAAATAGAGATTAGTAACAAAATGACAAACTCTGATATGAATAATATTATAAAAGGTGCAAATTTAGGTATTTCTATAAATTTAATGAAAAAAGTAACAGTAAGCAATAACCAGTATTATAAGAAAATCATTGTCATCATAACAAACTCAGACATTCATTATTATTTAATATTGTCAGCTTTAAGTTTTAGTCACCTATCAATTTCTGATTGTGGTAAAACTAGCCAAAACAGTATGGTTATTTCAATGAGGTATTATCCAAGTACAAGTAAGATTTCCAACAAGGGTGTACTGTATAATACACTCATGTGGGTAGAATCATTATTAACAGGGTCTTAGGTTTCACAGCCCAAAGCAAAGCAGCAGTAACAAAGACCATGTTGCCTCTGGGACCTGAGTCAAACTCTCTGTCAATTTAGAGAAAGATGAGACTAGAAAATGATTGTGTTGGCTGCCCCATTTCATTTTAATACGGACATTTATAACACTTAGGGGTCACACTTTACTGCAATAATTGGAATACAATGGAAATAGCTAGTGCTGTATGGTAATTTCTTTATAACATTTGTATTCCTTATTTCATGGTAATATGTTTAAATCAAACTTTAAGCAGTTACGTAGACAGCAAACTAACAGGAAACATATTTAGTAGTGACTTAAAACTAATGCACAAATAAGGCTGCAAAATTATAACCCCCTCCAAGTCATTTACTATTTCAAGGCTATTTTGCAATTCATTTATGTGAGAATGAAGGTGTTCATTACAGCCCAAACAAATATATACTTATTCTGATTTGCAGCATTGTTGAAGATGTATCATTACACAGATGCCATATGCTATAATTGACAGTAGCAACATCTTTCAAATAAAGCTGTTGTCTGCCCCTTATAATGTTGGAATGTTCACTCTTTGTTTAAATGCATCACCTAAAATGCTTTAAAAAAATGTTCTCAAAACTTCATCTGATTACCCTTTTTTCCTCAAAATAACTTTTATGCAGTGCCAGAGTAGTGCGAGAGTAACTGTCACTGCCAAACCTACTCATACAATTTGATATTTTCGCCAGAGCGCTGGTTGGATGAGGTAACAAGACAGAAATATGTAAGGTGTAATTGTAGACGGGGGGTTTTCAGTTTCATAATGTACGGATGGGCAAAGTCAGATGCCCAAAGGATAAGTCTCCGGCTGAGAAAAGCACATGTAGGAGGGACTCGAGAAAAGGATGGTATTGTTTGGACTTAAGGATTCATTTGCAGTGCACAAGGTGTCAGGAGAGAAACCACACTTCTTGCTCATAACATCTACAAGATAAACTAGAAAATATACATTGAAATTATTCACCCAATTGGTTCAGTTTGAATCTATATTTCTATGTCTTTCACTATACACAGTCAATTTTGTTTTTTTATTGCAATTGTAATTTTTGAAATGTTCCATGATATTGCACTACACTTGCATATGCATAAGAAATCTACTCCCATTTATATGACAAAGACTATATCAAAAACAATATAATATGACCTGAATTTGGTTTGATACTCCAAGAAACTACCTTAATTGCACTTTTTACTGTTGACCTAAATGCCTAAATTACCTTTTCCCCAGACTCACGATGGCAGACGACCAATCAGACGGCAGCACAGAGGCAGAAGGAGCTGGAGACGTGTGCTGATAGGCTGGGCACCTTCGCCTCAGCAGCCAATCAGCTCGCTCCATGGCTCAGAGAAAAGGAGCTGATGATGAGTGTCCTGGGACCCCTGAGTATAGACCCCAACATGCTCAACACGCAGAAGCAGCAAGTGCAGGTCAGTCAAGGTCTTTGGTACCAATAATGTTGTTCCCTCTTCAAATTCATGCCTGAAGAGGTTTTAGATGTCATCCATGCATGTCTGAGTATGTTAGCAATCTCTCCCGGGCCCTATTCAAACCCTCCTTACAATTAGCTGTAAGATTCTGTGCAATGCTGAACCCACAGCCTACGTCATCCATGCTTCCACACGACAATTCTCCATAAATACGCAGAAACATGATACAAAACTGTACACAGCAACTTGACAGCCCTGATGCGATGTGCATTAGTTTCAATAGTGGGATGCACGTTGATTGTGTTAAGATAGCGTTCTAAAGGGGTAGTGATTATTGCAGGGGGCAAAGGGAGGAGAGACTCAGAGCATCAAAAATGAAAGTGAAACTTGTAAATCATATTAATACATTGTTTTGGGTGAAAATAGCATTTTTTTTATTTTTTTTTTTTTTTTTTAAAGGTAACATGGTGGTCTAAATATGTTATGTGATAGCAGTTAATACACCATAGAAGCTTTAATAAAGCATGAACAAAGACTTAATTCATAATGAACAAATACTTTATTAAGAATGATTCTGACTAAGGTAACATAAATTTAAAGTGTAATGTTTGATTATTTAAAGAATCTCAAATATATTTCAGTTTCATCTGACAGTTCATCTATTTAAAAAAACAAAACAAAATGATCAATAAATCAACTGTGCTATTAATATTTCATTTTTCCCCCTTGGTGAAAAACATTTCTATTTACTGTAAATATGTATTTTCAATAACATACAGCCTCAATAGCCAGTTCTAACCATATTAATTTTCTGTTTTTTTTTCTTTCCAGTTCATGTTGCGTGAGTTTGAGACACGCCGTCCACAGTTTGATCAGTTGACCCAGTCAGCGGAGGGCATCCTGTCTCAGTCCGACCCCTCTCAGGAGTCTCCTGACCTGGGGGAGGTCAGGGCCGAGCTGGGCTCTATCACCCAGCAGTGGGATGGACTCACGGACACACTTACACAAAGGGCCAGCCACATCGATAAGGCACAAGGAACCAGCGAGAGATACCAGGTAAGAGCAGTCAAGCACAAGATACTTTATTTTAATCATGTTTAATCAAGTAGTGGTAGATTGTAAAAAGTACTTGGGAAACATGAGCTAACCATTTTATAGAGGTTTTCCAATAAAAGGTAAAGGTAATAAGGTAATGGATGATGTCATTGATTTATATAGAAAGCCATTGTCAATAACTTTTAAGTGGGAATGTTCCAAGCGGTTGTATACTTTCTGCTGTATGCTGCCTGCCATCATTCAGTCGATTAAAACAATTTGTATTTTATAGTACTTACAATACCATGAAGTTAACTAAGAAAATAGAATGAAATGAAAGTTCAAAACAGGCTCTTATACCGATTATTAAGTATATGAGGATAGTATTTATAATGACTCAAAAATGTGCTTTTCTATAAAAAAAATTTATATAGTGTGTTTCTAGATGCAGTGTGTGTGTTTCATCTATTTTGCAGTGGGGAAGCTCATATATTTTAGAAAAGCTGAACACACAAAATGCATAACCTCTCCTTTACTTAGGGCTTGCTGAGGGACCTGTCCTCCAGTGTCTCTGCTCTGGGAGAGAGACTAGATAGCCAGGCCTCTCTGAGCGCACAGCCCGAGGCCCTGAAGCAAAGGCTGCAGGAGACTGGGGAGATCCGATCTGAGCTGGAGAGAAGGAGAGGAGAGCTCGCTGAGGCAGAGCGGCTGTGCCAGAGCTCAGTGCCATCGTGGTCGAACCTTACCTGAAAGAGGAGCTCAAGAAGAGGCTAGACAGTGTGAGCGGGCCCCTGAGGAGTCTAGAGGAACGCGCTGGTGAGTGGAATATTAATGAAGAAGTAGTATTAAAAATATTATTAAAAATTCAAATGACTGATGTGGTCTGTGGTCTAGTCTCTCAAACCATACAGAAAACTGATTACGGATAACGTCAATGTTAAATATTAGCTCTTGGTTTAAAATGGTCTTGTAATTTTTTTACATATTGAAAGTATATTGCCATCATATTATCAAATACTGATTATTCATAGCACAATAAATTTAATTATTACAGACATCTAAACTGCCAGAATAATCTAAAATGATATCTATTTTCTTCCCCAGCTGATGGTTTGTCCCAGTTGCAGGCGGCCCTCTCCTCCACACAACAGTTCCAGCAGATGTTCGAGGAGCTCCGGTCGTGGTTGGACAAACAGGCCGATCTTAAAGAGGCCTCTAGTGTGTCCCTGCCCTGCCAACCCGAGGCCCTCCGCTCCCTCCTGTCCCAAACCGAGGATCTACAGCGAGGCATAGCCAGCCAGAGAGGGTCCTATGAGCTACTCCAGGCTGAGGGCGCTTCACTTTTAGCCTCTCTACCAACTGGAGGAGACGAACGAACCGCACTACAATGCCAACTCACCGGCTTAAAACGAGACTGGGAAGGGCTGAATGAAAAAATATCAGAGCGGGAAAACAGATTAAAGAGTACCCTAATCAAAGCAGAGGCATATCAGCAGCATAAGTGTGATTTGGTGCCGTGGTTGTCGGATTGTGAGGAGAGGGACAGAGAGATACAGCCCTCTTTGGAGTCCTCTGCACTGGATGAGTGTCTGCTTAAGGCCAAAGCTTTGGGGCTGGAGCTGGAGAAGAGACAGCCACATCTGGAGGCTTTTAACACCGCGGCCGATCAGCTATTAGAGCAGTGCTGCATCGGTGATGAAGAGGTTTGTAAATTTTTCAGTCTGACCAGTCTTCTTTAGAGTGGGCTTTACATTATGCTTAGTTTCCATTCTGGTTACAACAGTCTATCATTCAGACTATTAATTCAGGGTTGCTTTAATCTGCCTATTGTCTCTTTCGTTACAAGCAAACAGTAACACACGTGGTCTTAACTACTTTGATTTACCCCTGTTCTTTTAGGTTCGAGATGAGAAGGCCCAGCTGAACCGCAGAGTGGACCGTCTGGGTGAGAGTGTCCACAGCAGGGCATCTCATCTGGAGGAGCTGAGTTCACGCCTCAAGGAGTTTGAGGAGGGCCGAGTAGCCGTGGAGAGGAGGCTGGAGGCCGCCAAGCACCAGATAGAGGTCCAGGAGGCACTTGGGCCACAGGTACATAAGGCATAGATGGGCTTGAGCTTCCTGCTTTACAGGGCTGCAAACTTGTCACCTTTCTGCGAAATCTGATCTCAAAATAGATCATTCATGTGAAGATGTATGCTACATGTAACCCCTGCTAATGATAGTCTGTGGTCCCTGTAGGCGTGTAGTGCCAAGAGCCTGGAGAGACTGCGTAGTCAACAGGACAGTTTGCGGTCACTCCAGCCACAGGTGGTCTACCTCAAAGACCTGGCCCAGGGTCTGGTGCAGGATGCCCCACAAACACCAGGGGGCAGCACTGAAGGGGCCGACAGGTTGCAGAAACAGGCCAAAGGCACAGAGAAGGAGTATGAAGAAGTTACTGACAAGGTGAAGTTTGCTAATTTTATTTTATGTATTTTTTCATTTTTAAATGACTCTGAAATCACCTTTTAAGTGTTTCATAATGGTATTTTATATATTCAGCTTGTGGGTGTTTTTTTTTGTTTTGTTTTTTACATTGTTATACATTTAGAAATGGTTTTACTGAGATGGAAAATATTTTTTTTTTTTGTTTTTTTACGCTTTATACGAAGTTATCATGTTGTTCCCTCATCAAAGACATGCCTAAGGAGGTCTTGGATATCACCTATGCATGTTTGAGATCTCTCCTGGGCCCTATAAGAAGATTCAGTGCAATGCTCAGCCCACAACCCTACATCACCTATGCTCCCACACGACAGTTCTCTATAATTATACACAAAACATGATACAAAACTGCACACAGCAACTTGACAAACCTGATGTGATGTGCTGTAGTTTCATTTGCAAGATGCACGCCGATTGTGTTGTGATATTCTTTTGAAGGGGTAGTGACTTAACAGAGCAAAGAGAGGAGAGTCAAAGATGAAAGTGAAACTTATAAAACATGTTAATACATTGTTTTTGCAATATAACATTTTCACCATATAACATTAATACACCATGGAAGTAAAATACCCTCTCAACTGCAATTTTAGTATATATCTTTTCAAACCAAAAATCCCTTTAAAATTATGTCAATACAAGAAAAACCTTTTATGACTACCTTGTTGATATATGAGCTTAGGTTTATTTGACTAAAGCTTGCCCAAATACTCCGGGGCATCCGACTCTTTTAGCACCTTATAAAATGTAAAGAAAGTGGGTTGTTTGTATATCTTTGTTTCACAGCATTGGCTATCAACACAGTCTTGAATATCCCCCCTTTGGGCGAAAGTACTGCCAATGAAAACTACTCAAAACTCAATGTTAGCAGGGCACAAATTGAAACATCATGGACATAGGTGGCAGCGGTGCCTAGATAGAGTAGCAATTATAATTTATGAGCTTGTGAGTGAAGAAATGCAAAAGCAGTAGGCCTATTTATACATGTGGTCACAGTGAGAAGGTGTGGGTTATTTTGGTGTGCATGTATTTGTGTGTAGGTGCATAGTGTTGAGTGTCCTAACATTGAGATAAACCAGAACAGGTCCGCAGTTGTTAGACGGTTGGATCTTTGGCTTACAGTTGTCTTTTATGGTCATTGTGGACATGTAACACTTTGTCATACGGTGAAATGTAAACCAATGGAGTAGGAATTTTTACATGTCTGGCGCCAGTTTAGTTTATTTAATACTTTTTTTTTTTATTCTCCATATAGGGACAATGATATGCAAATACCGTACTGTGTTATGACTCCTACCACTTAAATACTGAGGGCAGTATCTTGCTCCTGGTTTTAACAGAGTGGGGCATGTCCAGGTCAAACTTCTGGTACCTACACAATGTTAACGCTGGCTTAAAGAGGCTGTACTTACATACTACATTTTTCAGTGCAGTAAACACAATCAAAATGACAAAACATGCAACATTTTGTTTTTGTCTATTTTTTGACTAAAAAGTTACATACACTAGGTTTAATAAATGAGCTTACAAATGAATAATATAAAATGTGGGTTAATGTAAGAATAAAACAAGTAAAATTCATACATTTTCTTAACTAATCTACTCCATCTCATCTTGTTCAGATTGAGTCTTGCTGCTCGTCCCTGGAGTCACGTCTGCAGGGAGTCAGTGAGGTGCAGTCTCACGTGCGGGACATCTTCTCTCGTTTGGCTGATCTGGACGATGAGCTGGACTCGCTCAGCCCAGTGGGAAGGGACGCAGACTCCCTCTCCTCTCAAGCCGACGCCCTCAAAGGGTTCTTGTCCCGTCTGAGCACCCTGAGGTCCGAACTGGAGGCCCACGCAACGGACTGTACCAACATGCTCCGCAGAGAGGGGTCATCTCCAGACCTGCTCGCCCTGAGGAGAGAAACAGAGGCGCTGAGTCGACAGGCAGGCAAGGTGAATGAGAGAAACTTATTATGCAGCAATTTAATTCCACTAACGTTAAAGGGTAACCGAATTGTTAGTAAGTTAGGGCAGGGTGACATGGCCTACATTTTTATCACAATAAAAAAGAGAAGCTTTGCGATATAATACAACCGAAAAAAATGTCACTGAAAAATTCCCAACACCGTTAGGAACTACCTTATTTTTTTTAAAGTTCCCCTTCCCCTCCTCACGTCCTCCCTGTCAAGCTCTGTCTGACCCCCCTACTATTAAGTAGACTACTACTGCTACTACTACATAATAGTAGTAGTAGTACTACTATCTGACAAAATGTAAAATAAATAATCTCTTTCTTTTAGCTGAGTGAGCGTGGTCAGGCTCGGTTGGGTCAGATCGAGGATGCTTCTGAACGTGTACGGGAGTTTTATCGCCTGGTCTCCGAGCTGCAAAGCATGCTAGGACGGGCGGAAGAGGGGCTGGCGGCTCAGGCTGTAGTCGGGACAGAGGTGGACACCATCAAACAGCAGCTACAAGAATTCAAGGTAGGATGAACATTTTGGTTTAAGCACATTTTCCATTCATCATTTGTTTCAACCTGGCTAAAAAAAAAATGAAGCTTGTCAGTTTGTTATTCGCATTCTCCACTGACAAGACACTTACCACAGCACACCTTTTTCATGATGGTTTTACAGTTTATGATTGAGGTCAAGGAAATGTTGATTAAAAAAATTTATTGGTTTATCAAAATTGTTGCATTATCCCCTTTATCCACCTTGCCTTGACGTGAATGTGGTCCTATGCACCAAAACTGTATAGGTAAGGAAATATCGTGCCTAGTGAAAGTATTCAAAGTAGTTTAAAGAACTTGGAAACTCCATATTATAGTGCTAAGGTGTAAAATTGTTTCTATGGAGAGACCAGTATTATTAATGTGGTGGAACATGTTGAATTTCCACTGATGCATGAAAAAGTTCTGTAACGTGAGCCATGATGCAGCTGTGTGTGTCATCGATCATGGTTGGTCTCTCTGAGGGGGTCTACCTCATCACTGCTGTAGACAGGGGTTTGGGGCGTTCAAGACCACACTGTACGGCCGAGCTTTTACACACTCATCAGCTGAGTCACACATCTTTTAAAATGCTTCATATGTAGTTGAGTCACTTTTAAAGAGGAGGAATGTGTGGTTTGGAGATATTTTTTTGTTGCTGTGGTGTGGCAGTTTTGAATAATGGCATGGCATGTTTGGTAGAGATGTAAACGTTTATTTAGTTTGTCAGAATTAATACACTTATATCAAAGAGTGTGTTAAATATATGTCTCCAAAACTTGAATATAATATTTTGTACTGGAATATTGGCTTATTAATTCTATAACCCAGTTTCTATTATTTGTTTGATGTAGAAGAATATTGTTTTACACATGCCATAAACAGATCGGATATATTCTGATTTTGAATTTACTAATGATGCTAGTAACAGCCCTAGTGCAGTAGCAGAAGTGATAGTAGTGCTAGTAGTGCTAGTAGTAGTAGTCATCTGTATTTGTGGTCAAGCAGTAGGAACATTTGAAATAGTACTTTTAGCAGTAGTAGTGGTAGTAGTAGTAGTAGTCGTAGTTGTAGTTGTAGTAGTAGTAGTAGTAGTTGTAGTAGTGCTTTGCAGATGGATGTATTGCACACAGCTGTGTTTAATGCTGAACTTGACTTTATTGTTGTTGTGGTTTGGGAGCTGCGTCAGGAATGTGCCCCTCACTGTTTTACTGCTGCAGCCTCAGGAGCACAGAGCCTCTTTCACTTCTAAATCAGCTTCAAAGGGCAGTTTGACTGTATGATGTCATTTCCTCTCCTTTAAAAAACGCTCAGAAATATATGTCCCATACATTATGCCCATAGACTGAGGCTGATGACAACTGGTAATGATAAGTCAAGTTATTGTCATTTTGATTAATTACTTCATCTCTGGCTTTCGTCAACTCAAGTTTGGAAGTTGGATTCTCAAACAGGCTCCAAATTAACTTGGCAAAAATGTAATTAGATGAAAACAATGACTACAATGCTAATGTCTTACTAATTAAAGTCCTACTGTGTAACATTTCAGTCGTTAAATAGTTTATAGCCGGTGATTTATGCTTTGAAAAAAAAACGTGAGTCCTTACTTACTGCGAGTGGGATTGTCTCTCCACAGACGTGACTTGTAAAGTATTCTGATGGTGAGAATTTCCCAAGAAAGTGGTCCCCAGAAATGTTTTGCTGTGTGGCTTTAAGGACAAAATGGGCACCGAATCAGAACTAACTCAAGATAGAAATTTAAATCTTAACTTGACTTGATCAAAGTTTAAACCACAGCAGATCTACGATTAAACTGTCAAAACTGCCAGGACTCATCAGTACCACTAGATAAAGCCACAATTTGAAAACCATGTGCTCATTTTTACTCTATGATGTCATTTCCTGTCTTTTTTAAACCCTTTTAAGTGTTCAAACCTCTCAGTCGCGGTCCCATCTGCAGTCCCCCTCTGTCCCCCCGTTAAGGTTGTGCTGTGTTTGAGTGACCGATGAGTAATGTGAAGTGAGCTCATCTTTTTCATGCCTTTGGAGACTTTGGTGTTTGAGTGTGTGGGAGGGCATTTATTACAATGTGGGGACTAAAATCAGGTCCTCGTAATGTAAATTATTATTAGATCGATCAGAGTTCAGATATGGGTTAAATTAGGTGAAGGTAAGGTTTTAGGTTAAAGTTAGGCAAGTAGTGACTATGGCTAAAGTTAGCATCGGCCTCCAGGAAATTAATGTATGTCATTAAAATGTCCCCAAGAACTATGGAAATTGTGTGTACATGTTTGTGTGTGTATATGTGTGTGGGGGCAGATCAAAGAACGCACAGCTTTCTCTCATTTCACCATCTTTTCATCTTTGTTAATTTCATTATCTGGATATTTACTATAGCGTCACCATCTCGGGCCGCTAACTCCCCTGCAGTGCTTGTTCCTTCAATGCGTTTGTTGTTTTTGAGTTTAGTTTTGTCGATGAGAGAAGGCCGTGCTTGGGAACAAACAGAGCAGATAAAAAGGTGTTGAGAGATGAAAGGGTGTGGATCTAAATGGACTGCTATTGAACACAAGCAGATCAGACCTATGTTAATGTGCCGCATGTACTTTCTATTGGGTTCAAAAACTTCTCCATTCTCCATTGCTTAGAGTACATGGTCATTTCAGGAGGAATATTAATTAGGAAAATTCATTCATGTTGTGCCTGGTCATTTCTATTGGTGGATACGCCCTTTACTGGATATTAACTTTTCCATGATATGTTATAGACATAAAGAATGTTGTGATGTCATCTAAATGCAGCAGTATTTTATGGGTTTCACGTTCTGGTTTATAAGCTCCATTTTGAGGATGTTGGACTGTCCAAAATATATACTCACTGCAAAATCTCTTCTGATACATTTGATTAAAAAATGTTTGGAGATTGTGGTCCAACCCTGGATGGACTGTTTGAGGCTGCACACCATAATAATACTGTTGACTGGCCAAGAACATCATCTCTGACCTCAGCCATTTTCAAAACACAGAATATGTGCTTCTACTATACAGGCGCATATAGGTGCTAGTGTGCCTCGCTTTAACGGGGCCAGGCTCAGACGGTCCTTCATACATCAGTCTATCCTGAAGGTCACTGCCAAACTAATGTCAGATCTATGATTATTATTTAACTATTATCTAGTATTATCTGACTAATCTAATATTTTCTTTTGAATTGTTAATGCTATTCCAATGGTGCTATTTTTTTCTTGGAAAGCAAAATTTGGTCCTCAGATGATGACGACTATGGCAAAATGACTATCAGTACTGTTACTAATAGTGCATTATATTTTTACTGTGCACCCCACTTGATAGTTTGCAGTGACATCACATTGGGGGTGTTCTATGTGTAACTCTGTGGTGGAATGTTCAGCAGTTACCATAGAGACACAATGCGCAACTTGACAAACACTGTCAAAAAAATTTTAAGGTAGTCTGAAAACTCAAGAAAAAAAATTTAGAATTTAGTCAACACATTTTCAGGAGCCTGTAATCCAAACAAGCGTTCATGATCGTATTTAGGTCTTTGATTTTCAGCAAAGCAGAGAGTGACCAACTGAAAAACTGTTGGCTAATGCTAGCTACCGTGTGAATGTAATTTTATATGAGAGAGACTTGTTTAAGAGCACAAATCAGCTCACCTGTTGTAGTTCCAACTAAGTCAGTTATGTATGGTCAGATTGTGTTAAAACAAATCTCAGATTAAAGTCTAATAAAGCTTCAGACAGAGCTGTACCTAGATTTAGCTTCACACCCCAGGGAATGTTGATGACATCAACTGCAAAGTATCGGTATATTTTGAACTACTGTGGTACTGTGTTTCAAGATCTAAAATGTATGTGTGAAATGTCTGTTGTCAGAAGATCTTGCATAACAATTCATGACCATAGATTTTAGTAGAATTTGGTATAACTGTACATCATAATAATACGACATACAGTACTATATACTCAGACGCTTTACGGTCAAGAACAAGATTTAATCCTATTGATCTGAACTCCTAAAACATCATTAAAGAGTTCAGATGCCACTCTCACACATGTCTAAAGTCATTTCTTAAAGGGGACATACGTTCTCTGATGAGGTGTGGACAGAGCTGGCGACTGGCTGCTGCTGGGTCAGAATATCCTCTGTCTGTCACTCAATCCTTGGGCAACCCGAGAGTTATTAATACAGGGGGGTCTAGAAGAGGGCATCAGGGGCAAAATGTGAAAGAAAGGGCACAAAAGTAAGTCAAACATCGACAGGAAGAAGCAGGTCAGCGTGGAGCTGAGGTCACGAGGCCAGAGTCCAGATGCATAGCCAGCGATAAGACAGAAGAGAAAGAGGGGCTGTGTCCTGTCCTCCAGATGACCCATTACTGACATACTTATACTTGTCCAATTTAATGCTTTATACAGTACTAATATCTATGACACACAAGAGAGTACTCCTGAACATCAGTGTATCCACAGCAATAGGCCTGTCACTATAACATATTTTAAATTGTGATATACTGCCACATAAAAATACTAGTACTCAGGCCTGTCACCATAACACATTTTGAAGTGCGATATATTGCTTAGGTAAATATAGACAATAAACAATAATACTGAAACCAAACCATAAAGCTAAATTATCCCTCAAAAAGTATTCTAAATGTACAAAATCGGCCTATTACTTCTTTAGCTACTTCACATGACTGATATACTAAATCTAAAACAGGATAATCCCCATAAACCCTTCTCGAAATTTATAACATCATAAAACAAACTTCAGCTGCAAATAAATAACTATCATTAATAACTACAAATCCCCCGATTAAGCCAAGGAAATCTACACTATACTACAAATCTACACTATACTATAAATACTGAACCTCATAACGTTGTTTCAGCTTTCATGTATTAACAAAATGTATTAATGTATTTTCATGTATCGAACTCCTGGACAATATGGTAATTATCGTGAGGCCGACACAGTAATACTCTTGAAGATAGTTCTGAAGTCACGAATGATGATACATGTTTTGATATATATTTTAAAAAAAAAAATGGATTGAAAAAATGAATGTCACAAATGAATATATCCTTTTGAATGAAAAATATAACATTATTTGCAAGTATAAAACTGTAGACAAAAAGTATGCAAAAAGACTAACCCAATGGACTGGTATTTCACAAATTCTTGTTTTCGTTGTCTTTTTTTTTTTTTTTTTTTTTTTTTTTTTTTTTTTTTTTTTTTTGATGATGATATTTCTGTTGTCCTGGGGAAGGATGTAACTGTGCTTCCAAGCTAGAGAAAACGGAAATGCCATTTCTATGATACACACACCTCAGTGTAACAGCAAAGGTGACAAAATTCACCAGATGAATAAAACATGAAATATTAATGCTAAAATATCTAGAGATAGTTTAAGAAGCTAAAATAGTGCAAAATGTACAGGACCTATAACAACATCAGAATCAGTTCACCGTTAAACTTAAAAACAACTCCATCACTTTACTCTGGCTCCCCTCCCTCTCTCTCCCTCTATCCCTCTCTCACTGTGTAACTGATCCCATTTCAAACCTAAACATGTGTCTGGCCCCTGCTCCCCTCCCCCGACAGACCCTATTTCCAATCCACAGAGATGATGTCATAGCAGTGCTTGGAAAGAAGAGGCTGCAGTTTTTTTGGAGGGGTGAGGGGGGTGGGGAGGGGAGAGGTCATGGGAGTGGACCAGGATTTCAGGGAGATTATTGTTTAAACTGCTCAAAGCTGCCTTCAGGGACTAAAAGGATCACGGAGGTAGAGACCTGTGTGTTGATTAATTGTTATTAGCGTTTTAACAGTGGAAAGTGAGATTAGCCATACATTTAGATTGGAATACAAATCTTCATATATTGGTTACTTTGTCTTACCTCTGAAGTTTTGTCTTGTGTTAGTTTGAAGGGATTGTCCTATTCATCTAATCCTGTGCATTATAACAAAAATTGGGTTTATACAAAAGAAGAAGGTTGATAGGATAGTATTTCGCCAAATTACATAACTATAAATTCAAATTACATAATAATTTTAACATTGAGAAATCCACTTAAAGATTAATGCTTGTTACCATGGAGACACAGGTCAGATCTGTGGAGAGATGACCCAGCTCACTTTAAGAGTACTGGTACTAGACTTTCAAGGTATTTTTGAGCAATAAATGCTAATGTAATAAATACATAAATGCAAGATACTTTAGGTTTAATGCCCTATTGTGGAACATTATAGACAAAGGAATAGCATCTCCATGGAGACAAGCAAGTAAGGGACCCCCTACCAGAAAAGCTAAATGGTCAGTTTTTAAAGAAAGAATGGATGAATGGGATCAACCAGTCAACGCCTTGTCACATTTGTAATCCATTTACCATCCAACTTCCACGCTATTTCTCATGCCTCTGCTTCTAAACGTCCCATCTGTGGATAAGAGGTGCTACTGTGTTTGCTTTTAGGCGTGTGTGTGTGTGCTCTGTAGCCTCTCGGGATGGTTGGCGTTCCGGGTCTTTTTTTGGGGCGCAACCGGAATCTCAGCTGTCTG
This sequence comes from Periophthalmus modestus, assembly GCA_019594935.1. NCBI lineage: Eukaryota > Metazoa > Chordata > Actinopteri > Gobiiformes > Gobiidae > Periophthalmus > Periophthalmus modestus. The sequence continues at coordinate 17,171,561 of JAIEZT010001318.1, forward strand.
CGTCCCACCACACAAACAGGGCGCGGCCACAACATCCCCGCTCCACATACCCCCCGTACACTGGCCCCTGCCGTCGACCTGGGGCAGCTGCCGGGGCAAATGTGAGCAGGACACAGGGCGAAGTGCAGGTGGGCATTCTTGTAAAAGGCTGCTTAGTCTCTATGACAAGGCTAAAGCAGCAAATGGGACTGAATACATTGCACAAATCATTTTTTAGACTTATTTTGTATTGTCTAAATCGTGTAAGTGGACTCACCTTTTCCCAGATCTGACCTGTAACTTGGTCTAGTGGCATCACGTCCTTGTCTCCATTCTACGTGACACAATAACATCTCCATAGGAACAAGAATGTGGCAAATCCTCTGCCAAAAAATTGCATAGTGAACCTTTTTTTATATATATGTGTGAATAACAAAGTCAACCATGCCTACATCAGTACTCAGCACACATATTAAAACTCTTAAGTCATTGCAATAAATAAAATATAGCTGAAAAGACAATGGAAAAATTGTATTGTTGCAACAGCAACAGCAAGTACAAATAAGCTCCATAGGAAAGACACAAGACAGTAACAAGACAAGAAAATAGTTGAGATGATCCACAGTTACAATAGTTGATACAAAAAACAAAATACTAGCCTTATATAGCACTAAACGGGGTATTTTACTTCTATGGGGCATTAACTGCTAACACATGACATATTTAGATCACCATGTTACCCTTTATTGTTTTGAAAAGGTTATATTGCTTGCCCGAAAACAGCTTATTAACATGTTTTATGAGTTTGAATACTCAAACATGCATAGAAGACAACTAAAACCTTGCATATTACCGCCTCTTTAATAAACTTATAAGTCTGATTAATAAAATACTATCCCAACTTATGACGCTTCCCTCCTCTGTGCACTCGCCTCCTCCTTCACACCTTTCTTCCTCCGTTCTCCAGCTTGGCTCCTCTTCATCACTCTCTGACTCAGTGTCCTCTTCTTCCTCCTTCATCACGTCAGCGAGTCTTCACGGATGGACTTGTTCCAGTCCAGACCGCCTGCTCACTGGACATCTTCAGTCTTGTGAAAAAAGCTGAAACTAGGCCTAATTTTTGCCAGTTATGCTTCTTACAGGGTTATGCAGTAATAAGCTTCACTCTGGAATGAGAGAAGATTAGATTAGTGTAATCTAATATAGAGGCGGGTCCTGGATTTCATCATTTATCTTCTGTATCTTTATAATCAAGACATTCGACTGTACTTTACCAGGCAATTTGAGTCTACTATTTTAAGATACTGTTGAACTTACTTTTAAATACATAAATGTTTATTATTACGGCAAGTCCAACACAATTGCGGAGAGTAAAGAAAGCGGTTTTACTTTGAGGGAATTTTTGTATATTAGTGATCAAGAATAGAGAATTAGAATAAAACAAACATAAAGAGCATTGTTATATTGTTTGTGATTTTATTTATTTATTCAGCTTGGAGCAATTTGCAAGATAAAAAATATACTTATGCATATGGTAGCACAGCTTTCCTTGACTGAGAAAATAATTGCCTTTTTGATCTAACGCCATACACCTTCACTAGAATAATTTGAATAATTTACCCTTTGAAATCCAATCTCTCAACAAAAGGCAAAAGGTAGATTTTAACTTGAAAAATACCACTACATGACATCACAAGGTGGAACAGAGGATTTGAGTTTGACAGGCTAATAATAAAGGGTTAGTCAAACATGTATGAATTAAACAAAACACAATTTCAGATATGTTTAGGAAGTAACGACATTCAAACATGGCTCAAAGCTCACAGGAGTCCATTTTGCATAATATACTTCCTTAGACTAGGTCTTAGTTCTTCTCAAAATTGAAACTAGCTCTCCCAACATTTTACAGTTGACACTTAATAGCTAATTTATTTTTCAGTGATAGACTATAAACTGATAAAGGCATGCAGTGTAGTACTATCTGAAAAGTCTGACAGTTAATATGCACGAAGAATTATGGAAGAATGCTGGAAAATACAGCGTGTTGGAAAAAGTTAAACTGCCTTTACTTATCTATGATCAACTATGAAGACTATGTGCATGTGTTTCCATGTGTTGGCGGCCATCTTGGGTAGATCCTTCACTGTGAGGAAAAGTTCAGTGTGTCAAGGCCTAATAACCATCACATGACTCAGAGTTAACTCAAGGCACTCCTCATCTGTACCCAGGGCCTTTTAAACATTTCCTGTTTTTACTTTTAGCCCATCGCTCGCATTTGACTGTCTGTGTATGACTCCAGTTTACGGCCTTGGAGGGGGCCTGATTGGATCAAGCTAACATTATTTCTATAATCTTGTTATAACCCGGTAGTTCTCATACTTATTCAAACAACTAAGTAAGAAAAAAACAGGGCAGAGTCTGGTCTAAACTGAAACTGAAGCAAGACTATTACAGGGCAAAAATGATCAGAACTTCACCTCTACTAAACCTGGTCTTCACTGAGACTAACTAGCTAGATATAAATCAGGAGGACAAAACCAAGTTCAAACCAGATTTGAACTAGGATCTCAAATCAGTATTATGATCGAATGCTAGCCTTTTGGTCTCAGAACTCAACCAGGATTCTTTAGATCTAAACTAGGCTTTGACTAAACCAGGACTAAATCAAGACTACACCACTACTAAACCACATATACTGCCAGTGGGACCTGTACCACAATTTGAAAACCATTATGATCTAATGCTATCCCAATGGACCCCGGTTTCCCCATAGCATGCATAGACACACAGACTTGTAGAGTATGTTATGTCTGTCTGATTCGTCTGCCCAATGTTTGTGGCTCTGGCCTTTCCTCTCCGGCTCTCTCGTATTGTATCAGCTGTTGTGAATTAGCTCGGCTCGCTCTCTCCGCCTTTGCACTTTGTTTTCCCAGGTCTTTTGAATTCAAATCATTCAACCATCCAATAGAAAAGAACCTTGACTTTATACTGCGCCATGGATCTCTATTGGGAACTGTGACTCAAGCTTAAACGATTCAGCTGTGTTTCAAAGAATAAAGGAAGAATGAAGAGTGTATGGTTTGAACTTAAAATTGTGAATCTGAGTGGGGAATTTTCCAATCTCTAACAATGAGGGCGTGTTTTAAATTCTTTGGAGTCTTTTGCTCATTAATATTCTTCATACTAAAGCATACAAGTAAAATTGCACAAGTAGATACTCATTTGAGCAGCCATTGATGCTAAAAAAGACACATTCCCAGGACAGAAATTAACCTTTCCTGAATAGCTTAAGAATGTTCTTGAACTGTATCAGAACGTATGTCAGAAAGTATAAGACCCCATAAACTAGTATACGCCCACGATCCACTATACATACCTGGACGATTGCGTATGAAGTTTATTCCTTAATGTTGAAATCAAGTTTGACATTTTAATATCGTGACAACACTACTGAAAAGTATGAGAAATCCTGTTATACATCTGCAAAACAACATGTAAAAGATACAATTATAAGCTGTCATCTTTTGTGTAACAGTATGAGGGGCTTGTATATATTTGAACAGGAGACAGTTATTTGTTTTACGGGCCGACCTCCAGCACTGACCCCCATTGGCCCCTCACAGGTGCAGTCTGAAGAGAGAGGGAGCAGCACTGGGGAAAAAAAACAAAAATCTCTTTATTTTTACCACAATGAAACTCTACGAATGTTGTAAAGAGCCATGACCTCCAAATTGTTAGTAATAAGAAAGTCTGCTCTGCATTTATCACACATCTGAAGCCAAGGCTGTGGACCTAAGCCATTTTTGAAATTACACAAACTGAAGCTGGAATTATTTAAAGAAATGTGCCGGTTCATATACTATACTTGATTAGCTACACCCATGCATTAGCTGCTAACGCTTAACATATTTACATCACCATCTTACTTTTTACTGATTTGAAAATGCTATATTCAGCAAACACCGTGCTAAAATATTTTGTAAGTTTCGCTTTAGTTTCTGACACTCTAAGTCTCCCCTCTTTTTTGCTCTGCGTGTTAAGTCACTCCCCCTTCAGAGCGCTATCACAACACAGTCAACACAGTCAGTATGCATCCCATTAATGAAACTACTGCACATCACATCATGTTTGTCAAGTTGTTGTGTGTAGTTTTGTATCATGTTTTTGTAATATTATGGAGAATGTGATGTAGGCCTGTGGGCTCAGAATTGGACAGAATCTTACAGCTAACCATAAAGAGGGTTTGAATAGGGCCCAGGAGAGATTGCTAGAATACTCAAACATGCATGGATGACATCTAAAACTTCTTCAGGCCTGTCACGATGAGGGAACAATGTTATAACATGATTGAAAGCTAAAAAAAAAAAAAAAAAACATGTATTATTATAATTTTGCATAATAATAATAGCTCCTCTTTAAAATTAAATAAAAAGCATGGAGGGCCACACAACCCACACGGTGTTAAAAGCCAGAGAATAAAAGTGGGTCTGTTAGCAGGGAAAGGTTAGCAACATGGAAAACTACAACAAAAGTCATCACAAGTAATATTATGATGCAAAACTGATATTAATTCCTGTAAAACTTTCATGTCACTTTCCTCCATCCATTATTTATTTATTTATTTAACTGGGAGAATGCATGTTAATGAACAGACATGATGCAACATGAATGTACACATACCAAATTATAGCGAAAGGCTAATTTCCATCTGTTGTCCCAGGGGCTGGGACATTGTCAAAGTTTTTTCCAATAAAGGGCATATTTTCTTCTATGTGCAATAGTGTCCTGGATAGTATAAATCAGGCCTAATATTTAACTAGAAAATGAGGAAGTGGATGATTCCACATAACTGTTGCTATAGAAACCCAGCCTAAAAATTAGACTGCATTTTATCTTGTCATCACATCCACTATCCACAAAAGTTCCTAACCAACATTTTCTATAGAAATAGGCCAGTACCAGCCAAATGTTTAAGACACTGGTTTGTGTATCTAGTTTTATGAGCCATGACTGACAGGTGAGTTTTATGAAGTTGTGCAGGTGTCTCCAAGTAGTTCGGTAAAGGTTGGGAACAATAAATGCTTTGACACAGAGAATGACAGAGAGAAAGAGGGTGGGAGGAGAGGAAAGAGGGGCAGGTGAAACTCCCCCGTTGGTTAATCTAAAACTACCCCAGGGACAGACAGACAAGAGGAAAGCAGAAAGGTGAAATGGCTGAATGTGGTGTGATGTTTTATAGGTTTATAAAGAAGTGTAAGACAAAGAGAAAGAAAAGTGGAAAGATAGAGGAAGAGAACAAAAGAGATAGAGAAAGAAGGGGGGCTGAGAGGGAGGGAACAAGACAGACTGAGGGAGAGAGAGGGAGCTGCCCTGCAGAGTAGACTATTTTGCTGTAGACAGGTGTTCCACAGTGTGCAAATAAAAAATCTAGAAAAAGTCATTACCAAAATCCTCAGCCTCCCCCTTTGTTATGGTTTAGGCCACTTGACTGCTCCAAGTGCTTTAAAGAGGGGTATTTTACTTTTGAGGGGTATTAACCGCTAACACAACCTGTTACCTTTTATTGTTTGAAAATGCTATATTCGCTGAAAACATATTATCAACATTTTGTATAAGTTTCACTTTTGTTTTTGGTATTCCCCTCCTTCCTTTGCTCTCTGCATTAAGTCACTTCCCCTTCAGAGCGCTATCACACCACAATTGACGTTCATCCCACTATTGAAGCTATTGCACATCGCATTGTGTTTGTGAAGCTGTTGTGTACAGTTTTGTATCATGTTCTTGTGTATGTAAGGAGAACTGTCATGCGGGAGTATGGATGACGTAGGTTTGCGGGCTGCTCATTGGACAACTCTTACAGCTAAAAGTAAGAAGGGTTTGAATAAGGCCCAGGAGAGATTGCAGAATAATTGAAAAAAGTATTGGTACTGACACTGGAACTAATAATCTAAAACATGCACTCCAAGTCCAGAGCATTGCGACTGAGAGATGTTTATTATTTTATAGCAAAAAAGTTACCCCAAAAATGCATGCTTTTAAATAACTGCTTTATGAAGAGACTGGCCTTTTTATCAAACTGACATACATATGAAATCTCCACACCGTCTCCAGCATATAACTTGTCTAGATGTTGCGCACATTTCAATACAAACACTTGACTTAATTCGAATGACCAAAGTGCAGAGCGAACAGCATTGGCCTTGTGCAAATGATGAATGTGTGAATCCACAGAGGAACAAGCTAATGGAGTTTGACTATGGATGAGGTGACACCTGATTCAGAGTCTGTGACCTCTCCTACACAGCCCACACAGAGGAGGAAGTGACTCCATTAGAAATCACTTCAATGGTCCTCCTTTGGCTCTGCTTTTCTGCTTCCTTTCTCTCTCTCTTCCCTCCTATTTCTTTCACTCCTTGTCTCCTCTTCCCTCTCTTTGTCTCTTCTGACTTCCCTCTCTCTTCCTCTCTCTCTCCCCTTTTTTCTCATCACCATTCCCAGTATTTCCCATTATAACTCCATCCTTTCTGTCTGTCCAACCCTTTTTCTCAACCTCTCCCCCCCCCCCTCCCCTCTGCCTCCCTTTCACCCTGTCTCCTTCTCCTCTTTCCCTCTCTCCTCTCTCTCCCTCTCTCCCTTTCCCTCCTTCCCTTACTCGCGCTCCCTCTTTCCCTCTACTCTCATCCCACATGTTTAAATTCCCGTATTTAAATCTCGTCGTGGTCAGGCCGTCGGTTAGCCCCGCACATGCGAGTGGGAGTGCGCGTGCAGGACCCAACGACAAACCCCTTTTGTTTCAATTGAGTCGTTTGCTTTGGACGCGCCAATGACAGCTGCAGCACAACTGACGGAGAGGGGGAGGAGGGAGAAAGAGAGAGAGAGGAGGAAGAGAGGGAGGGGTGAAAAGAAAGAGTGGAGTATTTAACATATTTGACATGCAGGCCACGCCAGAGCAGTGCAACAGTTAAGAAAGAGACTGATTCTCTTGTTGAGTGTTGGTACATTCAGATAAGACTAGTGCAAGGATTTAGGCAAACACGATGTTGAGCAAGGAAAGAAAACAAAGAGGGGAGCGGGAGACTGAGGAATGCCGCTGAATAAAGTTTGGAGGAATAGTGGTACGGCAGAGGCTTAATCCTGGATGTATCTAGCAACCTGATAGGGTGTTCTTATTTAACTATGTTGGCATGTTAAAGCCACACTATGTCACTTTTTCGGAAGGTCCGCCGTCTGTTTATCAGCATATAATGTTTTTGCTTTGCCTAAAATATCCCATAGTATGGCACTAGTATGGCATCTTTCAGTTATTCAGTTACAGGTGTTTTTACAACTCAACATGCATTCTCACAGATCTGCTCTCCTTGTTAATAGGAAACACACCAGGATGTTTAACCACTCAAAATTGAGTTGGTAATTGCTATGACAACGTTGCGAGATTTTCTTCACTCTGAAACCCTTGAATATATACTGCGAAAAGCCATTGTGAAAAGTTAATAATTTGCAGCGAACAGTTTGGATGTAATATGGAGCAAAAAAATATTGACCCTGAGTGTGATTTTGTAATGTGGAATTACATAAATTGTCTCATTTGGGAGCTAAATATAGCGACTTGCACCTGTCTGCTTCTCCACTACTTCAGTGAAGGTATGCTCTGAACATACACGCTGTGTCTTTACCTTATTGTCCTTGCTTATTTGTTTCCTTTGTTGACAAAACCCCTCGGTTGCAAAGATACCCCAAGTTTGGAACACTTCAGACTGGTTTAACATCTCAAATACCTCTAAATGGGTTAAGGGATCACATTACTCGTATGTTGATTAGGAGTTGTGTTGACGTTTGTGGGACACCCCAGAGAGATGGACAGGAGCACACCCACTGCACCCCCCCAACCCCACCCACCCTCTGGCCTCCTTTACTGGTTTTGTGTTTGGCCCCTTTTCCTCATGGCCCCCTGCTCCCACATACTCTCCTCTTTAGGCAGGATAGTATTTCAATGCACTGCACAAGTGGAGTCTGTGAATACCTTTTTAGCTTTTGTGGTTTACTAGCATAGACCCACTGTACTTTGGCTTGTTCTATTAGAGCTAGACCAGTGGTTTTCAAACTTCTCTTACCAAGAATTTCCACAACATACTGGACTTTACAACTATTATTAATACTAAACCAAGACCAAATCTTGGCTTAATATGTTCTTAAATTGGATGCATGCTAGCTGTTGTTAGCATTAGCATGATGGCAAAACATCACTCTGGCCTCTGAAAGTTTTGAATCATGCTTATAAACTCATTGTGCTGAGCAATTTTGATGCTAGGAGTGCTTAAACAAAGTGTGGAAAGATTAAAATCGACTAGCTCGGTTTTTCAAGTTTTTAAGACAGTTAAAAAAACAGTGCCTTTTAATTGCAGAACAAAGCTCCATGAATTAATTGACAAATAAATAACTGCAAAAAACTTCACCAGAGGAAGCCCACGCATTATAATTTGAGACACACTAACCTAGACAAAGACATAACAGTGGATCAATGTAGACTGCCTGGTTGTCTGGTTGGACTATTGCTTTAGGGGGGAGAATAAAAAGCTCGTCTCATTACTGATAAGGTTCTTTCTGCTGTCAGTGAGTTGTCCCGCCCATCTCCCCCTCTCTCTCTCTCCCCTTTTTCTCTGCCTTTCATTGACTGTATCATTTCACTCTCAGCGGACAGCGTTTTTGTGCTGGTAAAGCTGGAGGCAGAGGGCCCTCGGAGAGTTGAGGCGGATTTCAAAGCCGTGATGAGTGTATAGACGTTTTACTCCGCTGCAAGCACTCTGACAATGGCAACCGCAAAGTGAACTGGTGCAGAAACTATAAAAGATATTGTAGGTAATATACACATTGACAGTAGTGGCGTTTAAAGTAAGCATCTGTGTACCTCAACGATGGCCGATCTGAATCCAAGTCAGAGTAGAGGGTGCAAGCCTTTCAAACAGGGGAAGCTCTTCGCGTTTGCATTCGTATCATTCAATCATTATTAAAAAAACTGTAAACTGTCTTCAATTACATTTGTATAGATATGTAATGTAATTTTAATAGTTTAAATTACAATTTGGATTAGCCCTAAGCTATAGCACATAGAAACACAACCAAAGTGCTATCCCAGGTCTTCAGTCTTTTATTATATATTAAGCATTGATTTTGTTTTATGACTATTATCGGAGCTTGTCATAGTTGACTGATTTCTAAAAGTGGCCATAGCCATTGTTCCAGTTTGCACAACCAAAATGCATCCAATACTTGTCTGCATGTCTACCTTCACAATAAGCATCAATTCAAAGTGTGCATTTTGAATCTGTAGGTGATTATAACAAAAACATTTTGAACAGATTTCAGATTTTTCTACAATGTTTTTTGTGTACTTTGTTTACAATTTCTTTTTCTGGAGACCCTTCATAGCTTTCATAGTTGTAGTTGTTGCTAGTTTTTGCATTCCTAAACTCCATTCAGCGCCAGTAAAGGCATTGCAATTTCAGCCTCATTGTTCCTTGTGATTTTTGGGGAGGCGTTTTGATGGAGCCGAGCGCTGCCTTCTGCACGGCGTGGGCTGATCAACTCTATCCCAGCTCCTGCTCCTTTTAGTCTGCACACAAAATCCCTCCTCTTCTCTGCTTTCTCCAGCTCAACACTCCCTTTTCAATATCACACAACTCCCTTTTTCTAAAACACCCTGCAAATTATTTTCTATTCACTTTTTTCCATGGGAGAGGAAGCCGGCACGATTGGAGAACTTCCTGTGTTTTAAGCCCAAGTGCAGGAAGAAGCAGGATTCAAACACAAACAGCGAGACGAGTTGAGAGAGAGAGAGAGGGAGGGAGGGACAACAGGGAAGAGAAGGGAGGGGGCAGCACCAGTGTGAAAGCAGGAAAAGATTTTTTTAGCAGCTGTAAACCATTTCAGTTGTGTGTGGAGCGGAGTGTGGCTTGCATGGTTGAGACTTGAGAGAGAGAAACAAAAAGAATAGAGCTTGAAGACTGCGTGGCACTTTGTTTACATCTGAAGACAAGAGAAACTAGAAACGTGTCTTGGGACTGTCCTCTCTATATTTTTTTTCTGGATGACTGTCTGGGTCTATGCCCTCTGGATACACTCCCAAGACTGGCTGCTCCGCTCTGCTTTGCCCCAGGATTCAACCCACTGTCTGGTGCCGTCAACTCCTCCTTTTTCAATCAGCTACACCCCACATGCCCTCCTTTCAGTCCAGCCTCGCGCCGCAGGTCTGCAGTTCTAAAGAGATGAAAGTGAGCTGTTAAAACACGTTGACAGGTTTGGACTTCTTTTGTTTGGCATTGCTAAGAGATCCTGGACTGCTGCAATGGGATGAAGTTCATTTAATGATCGTGTGGAGCTATGGACTAAACCAAATTACCAAGGATGCATGCAAGACAATAAGTGCCAAATCTTGTTTATAGTTTTCAGTTGCCTTAAAATCTCACAAGCATTTTGTTTTGTATTTTTCCCATTCATTTTTGCCGAAAGTATGATTTTGAAGATGAAAGTTGTGCCAATCCGTGGGGTATTGAACCATCCTGTTTATTCCACCCCACGCAGCGCATCTTTTATATAACAGAGTGGGTTTTCTCACCTTAAAAGGAGACTTGTCATCCACACAGCGGCTGTTACAGAGAGGGCGCAGACTGAGCACGAACCAAGGATGAAACTTGTGCACGGTTTAAAATAGGTGGGATTACTTTTTGACAGCAAGACAAAGGGATGGGTTCTCTATGGCTCTCTCTTCACCTTGGACTTTGGACTTTCGGGACAGGAACTATACTATTGTTTTCTACACCTCTTCCTTATTCCTAATAGGCTTGTAACTAAACAGAACTAGTGATTAATATGGTGCCAAGGGGGAGGACACTAACTGCTCTGATGCCGCACTGCACTTCAAACCCACTTGAGAAATTCACAACTGTTGAGGTGACATAGCTGTGAATGAATGAAGACATTTCTAGCTTTGTATGGAGTATTTTTCCAAGGATGTGAAATCTTGAATGGACATTTTCGGATTTTATTAAAGTTTTGAATGTAAGTGAATGACTTTTCCACATGGATTTATTCCTAAACTTGTACTCAGTCTAATCGTCGTGTCACAGTGAAAGATTGCTGGGGCATATTTAAAAGGACACAATGGGAAAGCCCCTAAGCCGTCCTGACTGCTTGCGGCAGAACCCACGTTGCCTGGGTAAAGGGGATGAAGAGGAGGCTTATATTGAGGACTGCTACGTTCCCCAAAGATCCATTTATGATACAATGCGGATTAATGAACAAATTGACCAAGGGACCAAACTTTGTCAACAATCCCGGAGCACTTTGGGATCTGGGGGTGAACCAAGAGGAGAAGGGAGTACAATATCCAGTAATGGGACAATAGGAGCTGATATCGGAGGTGTTTTTGTATCTAGAAACACAGAGCATCCAGGTGGGGTGAAGAGACTTGATGAAAGGGTGATATTTGATGCCTTAAAACTAACAGGTGACCCCCAGATTATGTCCCCACCCGTTGGGATTGTTGGACCAGGTTTACCCATCGCCCCCTCCTCCAGCTCAGGTGTTGTGGCAGCAGTTGCAAAGAGACGCCTCCAGGGTAGCGATAAAAAGGACAACCCAAATCGCCGGTCGTGGAAAGCTTTCATGCCCCCCAGTTACCCCGAGTTCGTGGAGAGGTTTGAGTTTTCAACCGAAGCAGAGAGGAGACAGTCTGGACCGGGGATTCCTCTATCTCCCATCCAAAATATCTCATCACACCCTATCCCGTCAACGCCGACCTCCTCAACGCCCTCTATCCCTCCACATACACCTTCTCCGCTCTCATCTGCCCCACACACGCCTCCAGTCTCCTCTCCCTCTGTCACACCCACAGTTAGTCCAGTGCCTCCTACTTCACAGCCTGTCAAGCCAAAAGCAGTTCATGCCATGCTGCAAAAACAAAACAAGCACCCTATTATACCGTTACCATCCTCTCCCAAAGAATCGCCCAAAAGGAGGGGATCTTCAGACACCCCTCCACAGCAAAGCCCCAGCATGTCCCGACCAGCCCATAGACGGACTACAAGCTCCACTAAACCAGCAATTATACAAATCCCAGAGGAGCCAGCGGAGTCAATAAAGACATCCGATTCAGAACGGGACTCTCCTCTTTTGGAGCAAGACCAAGCAGACAATGCCCCCCTTATCCCACCCAAGCCAGTGTTTTGCCCCCCTACCAAATCACGCACCTGGCCTCGCAGCATTACAACAAGGAAGAAAGCTCAAATTGGGCTAAGGCACAACTTCCCTGTATTACCTCCTCTTCCTCCTCTTATAAGTGAAGATGGGAACACAGATGAAGAATCACTTTATTTAATAGATCCCCCTTCACCATTTTTAAAAGAGGAAGATGGCATAGTTTATGGTGGGCTACCTCTCTCCCCCTGTGTTAGTCATGAAGGCTTAGATGAGGGGTTATTGGGATGGGACGCAAACCAACTCAGGGAGCGCACTGCCTCTGAACTTAAATTCGAAGAGGATGAGCGAAGGATTCTTGCAGAGCTAGAGGAAGAAGAGAAACAAAATGAAGCTTGTGGGATATTGACAGAAGAGGAGGAACTAGCCGAAAGAGAGGAGAGAGAGTGGGAGGCGGTGTTGAAATTAGAAAATAAAGACATTATCGATCAGTGTTGGGATAAGGAGACACTTGAATCAGAAGAATGGGATTTAGCTAACTCCTCAGGACATTGGCCGCTGTTGACCCCTCCGACTGGATTTGGTGGGCCAGGGGCCATATCCACCTCTCCTTGCCCTAGCTCGGAGGCAGAATCCGATGACCTTTTCCTTCAATTGGAACGTCAATGTGAAGATGACAATAATTATGAAGAAGGGGTCGAAATGTGCGTAGACCCTGATCCAGTTGATCCCTATGACGTTCCATGTTTAGGGGATCAGAATTTAGTGGATTTTGAAGGAACTCTTCCTATAGATGAAGTAGAACTAGAAGTCGAGATGATTATGAATAATATGACACCAAATGAGCCCAGAGACGAGACAATAGATGATTTTGATCTAAAGCGAATCCAAGACTGTGAAAACGAGCATAGCATAATTGACGACAGTGAGGGCGAATTTGAAAAGGATAAAATTGAAGAAGAGGAGGTGCTAAGTTACCCCACAGATTCAGCTTTGGGGCAGCAGCTGGAATCTGACTCACAACCAGACGGAATAGAGGTTATGAAAATGGACAGCGAGGGGGATAAACTCGCTCAAACTGAAACTGACCTTGATAGTGGGGCATCATCTGAGCACGGAGATAGAGAGGATGTAGAAGAGGAGGTTGGCTACGGGACATCCTGTAGCCCTGTGAACCCTTATGTAGAGGAAAAAGAACAAGATACCAACCCGGAAAATGGCGGGATGTATGACCAATCTGAGCCAAATTTGGACAGCAGCAAGTGCCTTTTCATGGACCAATCCCACAAGGATTGTAAACAGGAAATTGACAAACAAGTATTAAGTGAAATTCTCTCCATGGTAATGGATGATGCAGCAGGGACTTCCTATGCACCAGAGACTGTAGATGCACCCTCTGAGCCAAATTCAGTCGAAGTAACCGCAAGCATACCCCAAGAAAACTCCCTTAATAATCCAGAAAATGTAGACCCTATATGCCATTTGTCTCCTGTTTCAAACTCTGATCTAGTTGGTGCTGCTTTGAACTCTAAAGACTCATCTGAAGCTTTTGTTGTTTCAGATAGTTTTGTTTACTTGGCCGTTTCAATGCCTCCGCAATCACCCCATGACTGCCCCCCTTCCCCTCTTGAGGATTCCGTTCCCCCCAGTCCCATCCCCAAACCCACACACGGGACAGAGGAACAAGATGGAGCCCTCCTCTCTCCTGATAGTTTTGTTTACATGGCTGCACCTGAGCGACCACAACCGGGCCGTTCTGACATAGAATCGGTTTGTGAAGATCAGGATTTGGACTCATTTTCTGAAGGGACTCAATCAGGAGTAGATTTTGTTTTGGGGTCTGTGGAAGGGGACAGCGATTGGGAATCTGAAGGATCTACTTTGGATTTTCCTTTCTTCAACTCCGATCCAGTTTGGGACAACATCGAACCGGGATTACTCTATAATCTGTTTTCTGAAAGGAATGAAACACCAGTGTTAACTCCCCAGGAGGAAGAGGAATCCCAAAAGGGGTCTACGCCTTGTTATGCAGACCCCCTCCCAGAATCAGGACATAGCTCTGCTGAGGAACATGAATCACCCAATGCATTACCCCGTCCCGAATCAGACACAGCTGCTGAGGTATGCCATTAACTCTTACTGTTATTTTAGGAAACACGTATTCTCCATAAAACAGAAGTCGTATCCATTCACTCCAAATGCTCTTTAATGAGTCATTGCAGCTGACAGTTGTTGGAAAGAGTGCGTTCTGTTCTGGTTTGGTCCTGATTTGAGCCCAGTTTACTTCTGATGTAGACGTGGTTTAGTCCTGTTCTAGTCCTTGTTTAGTTCTCAGTTCAGACCAGTTGTAAAGTGTTGTGTGTGCAAGTGTTAAAGTGAATATTATGCCAAGTGACAGCCGAGAAAATGTAGCAGAATTATAGGTATTGTATAAAGCTATTTACTGTTATTTTACTCAGTTTACAATGTTTTATACAGAACATTTGGTCTATATTATATCAGTTGAATATGGAGTTTCCTTGCAGATCTGTCCCACCTGTTGCCGCTGTTTTTTCCAAGAAACGTTCTTTTAACTTTCAGAATAACTGTATATTAATATTACTTTCAATTGTGAATTTAAGTTACTTTTGTAGAGGTCATACAATTTATCCCTGGGCCAGTTTGAAAAGCACTCTTGTCAAATATACTAACATCAAAATTGTGCTGTAATTACATTAAGCTGATGAGCAAGCATAGCATAGTACATTTTCTCTGTATTACCTAAAATTGCGGAAGGCATCCTGCTGACAATTTATAATTACACAAACATGCTGGCATACTTACTAACATTTAAAAAGAGATATTGTAGTGCAAATAATAATGAAACAACCTACTGTCATAAATTTACTGCAATTAAGAGTATCTGTGAGAACAATTTCTCAACCTTTTTTGTACACATTTGACTTTTATTCTTTCTTAAAACATACTAGAACACACTTAACCATGGAAGAGACGGACATCAACATGTTTTTCCACCAAAGGGAGGTTTGTTAGCAGAGTGTGAAAGCTGATCAAAATGCTGTTTATAGTCGTGAATGCATTGGATGTGGACGCGCACAGACAAATAGCGTGGAGGAGAGAACTGGGTCAGGTATCCGGGTGTAGGCTTGGCACGGAAAATACTCGCCGGGGTGAAGTTATGCAGACACCATAATTAGCCGCTTGTGTTTGGGGGGCTTTAAATGATTGAAATGTGACTCTTTAAAAAGGGGTGAGGGGAGCAAAGGCTTATGGGAAATTCAGGGTCATCCAGGCTGTCTTTAAGTGTGCGGTGCATGCTCGGATTGTGTGCAGTTGGTCAGTTGTTTCTTGTGTGATTCATCCAGAGGTTTGCGCCTTAGGCTTTGCGGTATGTCAATATAGAACCACTGTTTGTACACAACACTGAAAGCTCTTAAATATCATTCGGGTCATTCGAGGTCAGAGAGTAAACAAATTAAAAATGGATTAGAAAGTAAACTTATATGGATCGAAATGGTGAAAATGTTTGTTTTACTCAAATATACAAAAACAAGTAGAAATACATGTTTATGTTGCAAAATGGGTAATGATAGTAACTTTGGTAACGTAATGCTGCACTTAGGAACTGGTAAGTTATCATTTATTCTATTTTTGTCTGATTTAACATAAAAAATAGTACAACTTCTTACCCATTTTGTCCACTGAAAAAAGCTGTTGTTTGTACATGGTACAAGTATTGCTTGCTCCATGTGCTGCATAACAAGTAATACGTGCTTTCAGTAGGAGAGTTTCATGCTACCTTAATGTTATGTCTAAAGAATTTTTTCATACTTTATATTCCAATTTTGAGAGCCGTAATAATTACACTTATTTATGCTTAGGCTCTTGTTTTCTTTTCCATATTAGCATGTTGTTATTTAGTCTCTGTAATCCCTCAGTCATCCAGGTAAGGTTGGGTTCTTGCATTTATAGTTACTACATTAGATTTAGAAAGAAATCGATCATTATGTTAGCTGTATTTTACTCGCATTTGCAGTTAAAGTCTCCTGTAATCCTTCCGACCTGCCCTGTTGTGAACTGATGTGCAGTGTTTGACAGAGCCGTCAGTCTACATTCATCTGGACTGTGTCTGAAGGCTGTAGCCTCTCTCTCGCTTATCTCTCTTATCTCTCTGTGTTTTGTGGGTTTACTGTGAGCTTAATGTGGAGATTGTGCATAGTTTGTGTACCGAGCCGGGTCTGGTTTGTACAATGCTCTAACTCTGACTCAGTCTCTGGCTCAGGCTAAAGTGAGCTCAGATGTTTTTCATACCGTAGTCCCAACTCAAAATGCGTTTACCGGGAAGTTCTTTTGGTCACGCTGCCAGTCTCTCACATAGCAACTACAGCGAGCTACGAGCTTTACTTAGTTATTGGGACTTTGCGATGTCTGATTTCAATTTAAGTATGCACCATTTAGATGTTCTGATATTCTGTTGTACATTATCTATTATCATTTATTTCATCATTCCTTTAGTACATTTGTTATCCATCGCCCCCATTTCAATAATACTGTAAATTAAGCCAATAGTAATGAATACAGATGGGGACAGCTAAAATGAATATTGTACAATGCTGTTTTTTGTTGTAATCTGTCAGCTTGTACTGTCTAGTCACTAATAGAAATGAAATTAAATCACAATGTTATTGATAGTAAAATCTGTCCCCTGCCCGCATCTGGGAGTATAAGATCTGAAACCTCCCAATTGATGCTTTGCAGCTGATGTCATCAACATTCCTTGGGGGTGTGATGCTAACTGTAGGTACTGCTCTCTCTGAAGCTCCCTTACCCAAGTTAGACTTTAATTTGAGCTTTTGTTTTGACATAATCTGACCATAAATAGCTGACTTAGTTGAAACTACAACCGCTGAGCTGATGTTAAACAAGGTAGCACCTTTTTTGTTGAAACTCAAACACCTAAACATGACTGAACACTCGTATTGATCACAGTCTCCTGAAAATGTGTTGTCTAAATCAATCTCATAATTTTTTTAGGTAATTAAATTAAAATTCTTGTTTTTCAGAGGTTACACTCTGACAGATGCTCGGTGCCCCTTTCAAGTTGATGGGATCGGCTCCAATCACCTATGGCTCATAATGAGTAAATAAAAGAATGATTGTTAGACCTATTTTTTATTTATGTATTTTTTGTCATTTTCACAATAGGTTTCTCTCATTTAAAGTCCCAGAGTTAACCCACTCATTTGACGGTGCAGTAACCTGACCTTAACCTCACGTACACACAGGAACAGTAATTACACACAATTTGGACCTTTTTGCACTTGGTAATACATGTGTTTGGCTTTGAGAACAATTGACCCTGTGTAACACCAATTTAACAAAAAGTCAAATTACTCAGGTCTGAATTAGATCAATGCTTAAATGCAGAACGCGTGGTTGCTAGCTCCGATGCTAGTGACGTGTTTGTTGACGTCTTTGGACTGTTTAAACTGCAGCACCTTTATTATGTTACAGTTTCCATCAATCTGCTCCAGCCTCGGTCACGTCTCATTTACTCTGCAGTTTAAGTGCATTTAGATCAGTGTAGGGAAATGAACCTGGACAGAGGCCAGATAATGCAATGTAGGTAAATAGAAGATAACGAGATCATGTCCTACCTTGTATCCACTGGGGCCTTAAGATGTGGTTATTGCTATGGGAGGTCGGATCTAGGCCTGTCACAGTAACATATTTTAAAGTTCGATATATTGATGAAGTAAATATAGACGATAAATGATAATATGGGGTCTGATTTATGCCCCTGACACAATAACTGAAGAGCAGATTTAAACCACAAAAACAATGCTAAATGTACAATATTGTTAAAACATCATGAGCAATAAAACAGCAGAATGAAACACTTAAGTCATTACTTTACGTCTCTAATGAGTCATAGAAGTTATTAATTGAACCTTTTACGATTCAAATCTGATCATATAGCCCAGAAATAGACACAAATTTCCGAGTAGTGCAAAGAAAATATACACACAATAAATATTGACCCCAAAAAATAGTTTCAACTTTCATATGCGAACATGAACAACCTGAACAATAAGTGGATATAGTAATTATCATGACAGGCTTGTCTACAAGTCTTAATAAGGCACATGAACAATCAAAATATATTAGAATAACATCTGCATTATTATTATTATCACAACAAAGATACAGCAAGTTGTCGGCACCTCTGATGAACAGCTGCAGATCAGATCAGAGCAAGTAGCAGATTTTTTTTTCATTTGTAGCAAAATGACTACGTGACGCTACCGAATCCCATGCGTATCACCGATTAAGGAATTAAAATGGGCGAATGAAGAACATACAGAGCAGTGAGAGTATATTGGTGTTGGTGAAAACGGGAGTTAACTAACAAAATGCCGTCTTGAAAATAAGCGATTAAAGATTGCTCAACCATGCACAAATCACTCCAAATACAACTTTGGGGGAGTAAATTTATCAGAGGAAAAACTATAACACGGTTAAAAGCTCTGAAAAGTCGATTTTCCAGAATAGTTGAGCTTTAAGTCAAAAAGTTGTCACTCAAAATTAGGATTTAAATAATGATTAAGCAAACCTGAAATAAATTGCTTTTAACTAAAAGAAGACTGCCAAATCAGATATCGGTCTCTTAAAATATTACTTGGTCAGTAGCTTTTTGCCAATACTCCCACTCCTCATTTTCTTGATGGATTTGAAGAAAATAAATTGAACTCACCATGTGCCCTAAAGTGATACTTATAATAATTATGTGCTGAAATCCGCCCTCTCTTATCTGCCCCTGCCCCCTCTTATGCCCCCCTCTCCTCCCTCCTCTCCTGGTGCTGCTTGGTTGCTTGTGTTGGAGAGATAAGGAGGTGAGAGGCGAAATTCTACTGCCCCTGCCAACAACTCGGATACACAAACATTAACTCAAAACTGCCCTGGGAATTTAAACTGCTACATCCGATAAAATGATGCCAAAAGGGAAATAAAGGGTTGGATATTTTGGCATCATTCTGCGTCATTTTGTAGTTTAAATAATCCAGCATTTTAATGTGTAACTCATTATTTGTAAGGTGATTTTTAAATTTTTTATTTTTTTGTGTAGAAATTTAATTCCAAGACATAGCTCATTTTTAATATGATGGTAGCATTAAATTTTAAAAAAATGCAATCTTGGTAGACAATATTCTATTCTGTGTCTAACCGGTAACACTTTATAATAACTACACTGGCCTTAACAAAGCATCAACAATGACTTTAGTTTGACGTGTTTGGCGTAGACATTGCTTGTGTGTTTGAGCAGAGAATAAAATTGTTTGCAGCCGTGACCACCCCATAGCGCCCCCTGGAGGCTTGGTTTAGAGAGGCGACCTGGCAGCGGGCTCAGGCAGAAGGCCCTGGATTAACATGAAGCTCATTTGGACTCCCAGTGAGTGGAGTGAAGGTGGAACAGACAGACAGATGGACCACACCACATGCTTTTATAGACACAGCCATGGATAATACAGACAGGAGAATAGGGCTTTTTATGTACTATATTGTGAGCTACATAAGTAGGTTAAATGTGTTATCTATCGTTATGCCTGTTGTGTTATATTAAAAGAAAAGCCCCTATATATTTCCTTGTACTAGTTCATTGTAAATTATTGAAGAGTTGTTTGCCCTCTAACCATTACATTGCCAGTTTTTTCCATAAAAAGTGATTAAAAAGATGCGCTTTGTTTTTTTGTTGTTTTTTTTTTTTGGTGGAGGGTCAGCCATTTGCTTATCTCCATCTGAGCTGTCTGGAGTGTTCCACAGTATGGCGTTTGTTACACATTTGTTGTTGGTTTTTATCTTTCCTTTTATCATTTACAAGGCAGTCACAATCATAACTCTCCATTATAACCAAAACAGTGTGTAGCAGGTTATGCACTGACATCATGTTATTTGAAAATGCCTCTCGACATTCCAACTGAGCGGCATTGACGCAGAACTGTGGGCAACACAGCAGACAAAATGTGTTTCTTTGCTTTTTTTGGCCTAATTTTTGTCCATGGAACTATTTTTTTTAGCTTAAATTAGCAAAATGGAAAAATGAAATTAGTTTGCCCGTTCTTGCTCTGACTGTACAGAGCTTAGCTAGTTTGTTAGCTATCGATAGAGGGAGATAAAGGATCTCTCCTAATCTTCTCAGCACACGCTCAGAATCATCTTATTTAAGGAGAGAAAGGTTCAGGTCAACTACGTCTCATCCCAAAGTCTGTATCAGTGATAAATGTTCCTGTAGTCTGCAGTGTCCCTGTTGTTTAGCTAACTGTTAACTGCTACTGTTGACTTGTGTTTTGAGCTTTTATACAAGAAAATATCATTACTTAATTTCAGAATGTTATGATGTCATCTGCATAACCTCTATACCAGGAGCATTCAAACTATGACCTGGCCCTCAATGCAGCCCTCGAATTAGTTTTTATTGGCCCTCAGGTCTCCTGCTGAACTGGCCCAATTGATCATAAACATACAATTTTTACAGCAAATGTAAATATTTCTACCACTTTAACCACAAACATCACATTGGATTGTGATACAAACCTAAAATGAATGTGTTTCAAGCCTTATTAATATACAGCAGCTCTGTCAAAGCTGTGTAAAATGCCTCCATCTGAATGATCCACTACATTGATCACCTGTCTGTGGCCCTCCGCTTCAAAAATGTTTCTAGATGTGGCCCTTGATGAAAAAAGTTTGGACCCCTCAGCTTTAAAAGCATAGCTTCAACTTCATTTCCATAGTAACCGGGATGCAGACAGAGAGGTCGTGTGTGAAGCAGGTGACTCCATGTCTTGTCCTTTTAAAGAAGGATTGATGGGATAATTGTAGCCTTCCAAACAAGCGTCAGGATTCAGTAGGAAAGACAGAAAAAACAAACTCTAAAATGTCCAAAGCTTGTTTATACACAGCTTGGTATAATAGTAAAAATGTCCACACATTAAAATTTTACCATATTGGTATATTTCTAGGTTTTTGGACTTTCTACCATGTTATAATGTCATCAAAACACTGTGTTCCACCTTGTGATGTCATGTGGTAATACAGGAAGTGCTCCACTGTGTTTTTAAACTCCATACACCTTCACTAGAATCATTTGGATAATTTCAGCCTTGGATTTACTAATCTCTCCTGAAAAAGAGGTAAAAGGTAGCTAACTTGGAAACTACCACTAAACGACATCAGAAGATGGAACAGAGCATTTTGAGCTTTAGAGATGCAGACAGAGTAATAATGTAGTGTTACTCAAGCATGTCTGAATGAAACTAAATAGAACTCCAGGTATGTTTTTGATGATGTTAGAAGATTTAACCTGTCTTAAAGCTTACCAGAGTCAGTTTTGCATAATGTAAGTACTTTAAGTGGTTACTAAGCCTAAATCAGTCTTAAAATAAACAATTTGTTCATTTTTTATTAAGTTACAAGTATGTTTAGTTATTATGCAGTACTACCCAATATTTAAAAATACAAGGTAGAGTTATTATGTTATTATTATTCCTATGTTGAGTAGAAACAAAGGGAATGTTTCTGCTGCTTGTTCATATAGTTCTGTGAATGCTCTGGATATTTGCATGACATTTGTTTGTTCAACACAGTTCATTGTTTCGTTAGTGGACTGTAATAGGATCAAAATATCTGACTATGGCTATAGTCAGACTGGTGAGAGATGTATAAACCAATATTTATACCAGTACAGTTCCAATGCAGCACAAACAAGATAGATTATGTAAATAAAACTATGAATGCATTTATTCAAACATTCATTAGTACTATATTTCCCTGTATGCTTGCATTACTACTACTACTGTTACTACTTCTACTACTACTACTGCTACTGCTGCTCCTATCTATAGTTATTTATATTGATTTTGATTGCATGTTATTCACCTGCTGTTCTTGACCTTTGCGTTGCAACACTGTAATACTCCTACTGTGGGACAAATAAAGGTTTATCTTTACTAGTACTAATGATACTACTGCTTATACTACTACTGCTGCTGACTAGTAGCTGGTGGTAGCTGTTGAATCAGTTGAATTGTTCTCAAAAAAGTCTTCACTCTTCTTTTGGAAAGTCGATTGTTGTCCAAATACAATTTGATATCTGACTTTTAAAATCTTTATTAAACTTTACACTTAGAATATTTACAAATTGCAGAGCTTTGGCAACCTGGTTTTGTCTGTGCAGTGAAAGAGAAAGCCCAGAGTGAGGAAGGAGGTGGTTTGAAAGACAGGAAAAGGAGGCTGAGGTCTGTCAGGAAGAGAGGGAGTGGAAGCCAAAGGAGCTGTTTGCACCAATGAAAGTTTGACACTGTTTAACATAAAACATATTAGAGTTAATAGTATCCACTACTACTCTTGCCTTTGGTCATATACTTGTTAGATAATAAAAATGGAGGAGTGGTTGGCTGGACCCTGCTGCAGCCCTGTGTTAGCTTCTTCAAGGCTTAGGCGAGGCACTGTTTGCACAATGACATAGTTTATTATTATGCACTAGTTATAGTCCATTATGCTATTATGGCTAGGTTATTTCCATTATGGCTATGACTAAAACTTTGAACTTTGCTTGTTAGTTTGCTTTTGAATACAGCTCATATCAAACAAAATCATGGAGCATCAAATTAACTGTTTTACAATATTAAAGAAGTACTTACTACTGTCTGCTATATAGTTATAATCTATGAAACTCGTGGCTCATTATGCCATAATTTGCACATTTTAAATTGCAATATTCATCTAAAACAAACATGTCCACTGACTTCCATGTTACAAAACTGCTGTGCCCAATGGGAGCAGACGGCGGCATAAACATCATCACAACAAAGAGACACTTCCGACACTTCCATTTGTACCAAAATGACTAAGCAACACAGCTGAAGTGTACGTGTATCACAGCTTAATAGGTCAAAATTTCTAAATAAAGATTAAAAAAGAAATAAGCAAAACAAAAGTTGGCATTCTTAGAAATACATGAATCATGATTGGACACTACAGAGCTCTTCCTCTATCTAATATATGATAGCTATAGATTTACCGCATGATGACACATGGCACATGTTTATCTTATATATATATTCACTGTATGACTTAATAGGGTGAGGGGAGGTTCATGTGTTTTTATGAGCCTTGTTGCAAAGTAATTAAATTACTTGGTTGACATCACTACTACATTTTACAGTAGCAAATATACTATAATATTTGGGGTGTCAAGGGTGTGGTTCTAACTAAGTGGGTGGGCGTGTAATGTTTTAAATTATAACTGGATTATTGTTTGTATTGGAAAGTAAAGAATAAAGTAATGAATAAAAAGTATGAAGACAGAGTAATCTTGACATTAACCTGAAATTAAAAGTAATATTAAATGTTAAAATAAAAAAGCTTATTTTTCTCAAGAGTCAAACTTCCCAATTGCAGTAGAGTCCAATAAATTTCAGCCGTATCATATGTTGACACCAAACTGTGGATTGAATGCCATGCAGTGTTGTTTGTGGTCGACATTAAAAAAAAAAAAAAAAAAACAACAACATTTATTAGGATTATGTTGTGTGACGATGGGCAGCTGTGAAGTGGCAGAGAGGTCAGGACAGGCTGACAAAGGACACACAGAGGAGAGGTGAGGAGAGGGAGAGAAGGAGATTTGCAGAGAGGGGGAGAAGAGAGAGGAGAGATTGGGGGAGAGTTGGAGGGAGTGGGATAGAGAGAGGGAGGGGAGAGGAGGGGTGAGAGTGGAGGAGGGGAGTGTGTGAGGGATTGATTTGGCGGTATCTGCTTGGTCTGTTGTGACAGGACGGTCCCGTGGCTGAGGTGGAGAAGAATGTGAAATATGTGGGAGAGTGTCCAAAGCTCTGGGTTTAGTGGTTCCAGCCACAGAAACACAGGGAGAAGCGGGAGAGGCAGGGACGTGTACACCAACTTGTACAGAATGACGGGAGAGAAAGTCAAATGCTTCAGTGCTTCAGTATAAAGCACTACCCCTACAAAATCAGAAATTTAAATATGCTAATTATTGACTCAAGTAATGTAATTGTAATGTGGACTTTTCTGAGCTATTGTTTGAAATTATACACAATATGGATAAATTCTTGATCATTTTGTTTCATCATTTATCATGATTCAGAGTTTTTGTTTTAATGCAACTTTATGGTCCGAAATACAGCATAAAACTGCATTAATTCCATCATTACTTTACTCCACCCACACCTCCTGTTGGTCAGTTTATTGGATTTTAAACCAAGCACAGTGAAGTGTAGACTCTGAATAGAGCCATATAAATGTTAGCTAGTTTACAAAAGTTAAGAGAAACAGAGTAGGATACGTATTATGTAGCTTTGTGTATATTGTCCACCCTTACGTTTCTGTGGCCAAATGCTAGTGAAAGTTGGTGATGAATTATTGTTTTGTGCTCTTAAATACACCTCCATCTATTACTTACACCAGTCCGACACCAGGTTGTAGTTCAGGATGGTCTGGTGTTTGGATAAGGTTTTTGGGTGGGGCAGCTCAGGCTGCAGCTCATTGTTTTGGGGGCGACAAACTTCCTGTTTGAGCTCGACACCCGTCACCACAACACAGCTGTTTCCATTGAGAGCTGTACAAAAACAGGCCAAACTCTCATTCACAACCTTCATATACTCAATTTATCCTCATTTGGTTTAATCATTATTTAGAACTACCTTATTCATGTTTTAGACCTGGTTTACTCTCATTGTAGACCATGTTTAGTCCTTATTTTGGCCTGATGTTGTCCTGGTCTAGATCTGCTGGTACTTGGAAAACCAAATATTATACTTAGTTGGTCTGAGAAGTATGAGAACCTCTGCTCTTTGAATGCACATGTAAAATGTACTTAACCATCTGTATTGTTTTAAGCCATTATAGTCAGGATTCATTTCTTTTTCAATGAGCAATCTGAAAACGACCCAATTAAATGTAATGTTCCTCATTAGAGCTACAAAACGAAACCCAATTAAACAGAAATCACACTTTGAATGGTTTTAATGTGCAAATTGCGAAGGCTGCAATTGTTCTAGTCAAATAAATGTGGAAATGCCCTTGCTTTGTTAAAATTAGCTTTCATTGTCATTTTCTGAATACTCTGCATTAAAAAAAATACACTCACTTTGACAATATATCACTAAAATCTATGAAAACAAAGCTAACTTAAGCAGACGTCAGTTGTGTTCAAATAAAAGAAGATAATTGCTAGGCCTACATCCAGTAAATGAAATTAGCTGATGTGTAAAGTCTGCTCATTAGGCTCCCTTTTGGTATATAGCCACACCAGCCCTATTACCGCTGCATGTTTTAGCGCTGCATTTGAGGTGTCATTTTTACTTTACGCTTATTTATTATGGAAAATATCTCTAATATAACTTAAGCTATCTGTTAAAGAGGGGGTATTATGCAAAATGGATCTTTTATTATGATGTTTTTCTCTCATCAAAAACATCCCTGAAGAGGTTTTAGATGTCATCCATGCATGAGTATTTTAGCAATCTCTCCCGGGGCCCATTCAAACCCTCCTTATGGTTAGCTGCAAGATTCTGTGCAATGCTCAGCCCATAAACCTATATCATCATTGCTCCCATATGACAATTCTCCATAAATAAACAAAAGCATGACACAAAAGCATGATACAAAACTGTACACAACAACTTCAGAAATCTGATGCAATGTGCAGTAGTTTTATTAGTGGGATGCACAGTGATTGTGTTGCGACCGCGCTCTGATGGGGGAGTGACTTGGCGCAGGGAACAAAGGGAGTGAAGATTCAGCCAGAAAGGAAAATGAAACGTATAAAACAGGTTAATACGTCGTTTTCAGCTAATATAGTATTTTCAAAATGATAAAAGGTAATATGGAGATCTAAATATGTTATGTTTTAGCAATTAATACCCCATTTTAGCAAAATACCCCTAGTTTGTTTTTTGTAATATTTATTCAATTTAAGAATACATCTTCTGCACCAACGTGACAGATTTTGACAGGGACTCCATATTGAAGTGGTTCTGAAGGCGCTACTCTGTGAGAAGCTCTGTGTCAAAATAAAGATCAGATTAAAGTCTAACAATCTGACCATAACAGATGAGCTGATTTGTACTGTTCAAAAACTCTCTTACAAATAATTCACAAGCTAGTTAGCATTAGCCAACAGTTTTGCAGTTAGTCACTCTTCTTTTTTGCTGAACATCAAACATCTAAACATGACCATGAACGCTCATATTGATCACAGACTATTGAAAATGTAGAACACCCTCCAGTGTGATATCACTGCAAAGTATCAATAGGGCCAACTTCATCAAAGTTATAAGGAGAGAGAGATAAAGCGCTAGAAAGCAAGAGCAATGGAGAGAGGGAGGTCTGGTTGTGTTTCTGGTTGTGTGGCATTTGGGTTTTGGCTCGTCCAGCTTTATACTGCCCTGGGAGTCCTGCTTCTGTCTGAATGTCAGGCCTCAGTAGTTTAATGTCATTTGACCCGATCTCCATCTCGTCCAACACAACAGGGGACTTAGAGAGGTCAGAACGATACACACTGGTTTGAGAAATATTGGAAAACGGGGAGAGTTATTGATTACTATGTTAATTGTTAGTCAACTGATTTACCCAGTGTTGCAGATTAGCAAGGTTTGATTGTGGAATTTCTAGAGTGTCCATGGTTACTTGGGGTTTTTCCAATCTCCTTTATGGCTTACTAAAACGGTACACTGTGCAACTTTTCTAATGGGAGTCTGGCATCTGCTTGTCTCCATGGAAATATTATTATTGCTTTGCCCAGGCACAGTGTGGCTTTAAACTTAAAACTATCTTTCATTTATTAATTTACAGGCCTTTTATTGCTACAAATTACCTTGAAATTCCTGCAATCATTGTCTCTCCACAGATCTGACCTGTAACTTGGCTTGGTGGCATCACTTCTTCATCACGTCTTCATGGATATAGATTAAAGATACTCTATGTAGCATTTATTCAATTACAGGCATTTGTATTGGTTAGAAAAATAGTTGACCTGGTGTTCATGGAGACGGTGTGGAACATTCCTGGCAAAATTATCTAGATGCATCCCTTGTATTGCTTCTTTAAGGTTCTTATGCTAGTCTTGCTGTGTCTTTGTAATCTACTGCCAGAGAAGTAATGTGTAGTCTTAATTGTTGGGAGTCTGGCTGTGTAGTAGATACAATATGGCCCCTGCCCTCCCTCTTCATAAACATCTGCGTAAATGTGTGTGGTGATGTACTACTGCTGTGACCGTTTAAATTTGTGATTAGGTTTTGTCGACTCAGCTTTTTCCAGTCAGCCCCCCAAACTGCGTAATCCTTTAATCCTCTGTCTGCCCCCTCCTCTCTGCTCTGTCTGAGGAGACTCCCTTCGCCCACCTCTTTAAAGGAACAGTGAATCAACCATCTTTATCACAAAGAAATGCTAGTAATGCTACATCTTGGTGTGGGTTGGGTTAGCCTCTTCTCATCTGTGTCTCTTACTAGGACTATAAAGGTGAATAAATAATAAACAGTATTTTCCATTGATAGAGGAGACCCCCATAGTCTATTTGCTGCCCCCATAGTCTACTCTAAAACACTTATTTTACAATATTGCATTTCTGTCTTTGTTTCAGGCAGTGGAGTCGGAGCAAGTGGACAGTATCCAGCCAAAGTTGCAGCATGTGAATGCGGTGGGACAGGGCCTGATCCAGAGTGCTGCCAAACACACAGATACACAGGGTCTAGAGCATGACCTGGAGACCACCAACCTCAGATGGAACTCACTCAACAAAAGGGTAGGTGCAGATTAAGTGGCTAGGGTTGTCACGATATCAAATGTAACTGCCCCAAGTTCTGGATAGTTGTTCCTTTTTTCTTTTCTGCTTTATGCAAGGTGTCCTTGAGTGTCCAAAAAATTCTGATGTATTATTATTATTTGGGTAGGACAGGGTGATATGACGACAAAATGTATTGTGCTTTTCCCCCTCATATTTTCTATTCAGTTTCATTTTGTCTTAATAAAATGGCTTGCAATATTCATTCCCTGAGCATAAACAACATAGGAAAAAAAATCAGTGGGTCAAGAAAGTAATCTACAGGTGCTTTGCCTGGATGTGGCCAAAAGTGTATTTAAAAACAGATTGACTTGCCAGTGTTACCAAAAAGATGTGTGTACAGCAGTCAAGTAGAGATCTGAGGCACTCTGTAGTATGAAATATTAAAAGTCCTTTATTACAGCATGGACAGCAGTGCACAGACCTCTCCATTAAAAAGACCCAAGCATATTACTGGTGATTAGAAATGACTGATTCTCAAGTTAGACTTAAATTCTTGTTTTGTCTTATCATAATCATAAAGAACTGACTTAGTTGGAACTGCAGCAGGTTAGCTGATTTGCCCCTTTTAAATAGCCTTAGAGTCACAAGCTAGATTGCATTAGCCAACAGCTTTAAATTTGGTCAAACACCTAAATGAATACGCATATTGATTGGCTCCTCCTTCTCACCACTTCCCCCTCAGGTGGCAGAGCGCATTGCCCAGCTGCAGGAGGCACTGTTGCATTGTGGGAAGTTTCAAGATGCTCTGGAGCCTCTGCTCAGTTGGCTCAGCGACACGGAAGATCTGGTGGCCAATCAGAAGCCTCCCTCTGCAGAGTATCGTGTGGTCAAGGCACAAATACAGGAACAGAAGGTACAATATACTCTGCAGTATGATATCTACACATACCATTACACCTTACACCTATGAAAAGTTAGATTCCAAACATGACATTCACTCATGTTCTCACAATAAGAATGCATTTTTCCCAAGGTATTTTTAGCACTAAAATACCAGCCATTATAGTAAAAATGCAAGATAAGTTGAATGGCATGCTGTGAAACATTCCTGATAAGGCAGCAACATCTCCATCGAGACAAGCAGTTGCATAGTGTACCTTTAAAAAGCAAAAAATAAATGAGTGCTAAGTCCTTTTAAGACCCTTATATACATCTTTAGTCCAGTTCAGACGCCACAGACATGCTTATCCTGGGTCTACATTGTCTCACTCACCTCTCCTGTTTATCTAACACGTACTTCCTGCGATTGTGAAGAAGGAGAGCAGTTCTGGTGAAGATAGATCAATCAAAAGTGTTTACATCCTCCCAACAAAAATGGTGTCACCGCTTAGATAAGAAAATAGTAACTCAAGAGAGAGTGCATTCTTGAGCTGAGAGCATTTCAAAGCAGAAGAAATAGATACGATTTGAACAGGAAGCAAACTTAACTTAATTGACAGAGTGGACCGAGTAAATGTACCTCTAGGTGTCTAAAAATTTGCACTAAAATAGAAAAAAATGGAGATGGTGTACTTTATTAGGTTTTTGCTCAAACATAACCATTTACCGCTTTAGACTAAATGCCTTTATATTTGCCCCTATAGTTGTTACAGAGACTCCTGGATGACCGCAGACCTACAGTGGAGATGATCCGAGCCGAGGGAGAGCGAATCGCAACCACTGCCGACGCTCCGGACCGGGACAAGATACAAACCCAGCTCCAAAGTCTGGCCCAGAGGTGGACCAGCCTCCTGGACAAGGCCAACGGCAGGTGTGTGAGCCCGGGTTAACTAATGCAGGCTTAATCTGTACCATAAACCTTATCTTTCCATCTCCATAGAAACTAAAGGAAAATTGTGGTTTTGTTTGCACCAGTCAATATTTAATTATCACTTTTGCTGATTTCTGTGGTTAGGGTGTCTGCTGATCGAATTAAGTGTTAAAGTGTGTTAAGAGTGTTAAATTAGTGAATACCCCCTTGCGCTGTTTGGAAAACCAGCAGGGGTACAGATGGCATCAAACAAGAACTAAGACTTAAAATAACTTCTATGTGAATGTAAGGCACTGAATGCATAGAAGATGTAGTAGTATTCCAATTGTTTATATTTTTAATTATCATCATTTAAGATAAAAAAAAATATTAAATTTGTCCTCCAAAGTCTGATCTTGGCTCAATTAATAAGCTTAAACCATATCATCGAAGTTAGACATGATCTTGAATTGGTTACCGTATTTTTCGGACTCCAAGTCGCTACTTTTTTCTACACTTAAACCGCTGCGGCTTATGGTGCAGTGCGGCTTATACATTTTTTTTCCCGTGGGGCCAAAAACATTTTGCTCAGCAACAGTAGACCAATAAAACTCATGAGTAGTCCACAGAGGTCCAATGAAATCAATCTAGTGCACTCTCACAACTATTGTACTGTATTGTATTATGCGGCTGCAGGTGTATTTCTCAGTTCCTCTGTCCCCGCCTCTTCGTCCTGGCGCCGCTGTAATGTCTCGTAATGTTTTTTCCTGCAGTCACTGATCCACAAACCAAAGCAAAACTCCATCCGCATGGTTACAGCCCTTTTTGCTCCTTGTTGCTTACTCTGCTGTCGTCCTTATCTTATTTTCCTCCTTCTTTATGTTGTTTCACATGTAAAGTCTCTCGTGGACGCGCGTCCAGAGCGTCCACAACGTGTGTCGGAGGCATTTGTCCTCAAATACAAAGGTGTCCAATGCGATTGTTTCATAGTCACGCTGCAGCGAATATTTTGGTAAATTTGGCTGAACGGATTCTGTACTGTACAGGAGACACAGCACCTCCTTTAGCCAATCAGGACGCAGAACACGCGCCTGCATACATTGTAAAAAAAGCATGCAAAACTGCACTAGTGGTCTCTCGCAAATGAACATTTTTGAGCTAATTTTTCATATTACTACGTGGGATACCTGCGGCTTGTACAAGTTTTTCTTTCTAAAATTAAAGCATGCGGCTTTTAATCATGTGCTCTCTGTAGTCCGGAAAATACGTTAAATTAAATAAAAAATAAAAT
Organism: Periophthalmus modestus; assembly: GCA_019594935.1. Classification (NCBI taxonomy): domain Eukaryota; kingdom Metazoa; phylum Chordata; class Actinopteri; order Gobiiformes; family Gobiidae; genus Periophthalmus; species Periophthalmus modestus. Next base: position 17,202,614 of record JAIEZT010001318.1, read on the forward strand.
TATGAGCCATGTACAAAGGAAAAGCAAAGGAATTATGTTATCGGACAGTGATCATCCAGTCTACTAATGGCTTTTGTCCATGGATTTCTGAAATTCCTCAATTATTCCATCATGGATAATGTTCTACCATTTTATAAACTGGATTTACTGATGAGATGCTTTTTGAATGACACAAGACCATATTGACCAATGCAACTTCAAGTAAGAGTAACTTAAAGAGTAACTGTCAGATGGTAAAGTCTGATTTATAGTTTGAAGTGAATGTAACTAACACAAATGTTCAAATCATTTAATATTGTCAGCATAAAGCTTTTGTCACTTGTGATCTTTCTCACAGTGGGAAGAGTAACCAAAACATTTACTCAAATAAGGCATAAAAGTATGCTGCTAGAAATATACAATTTCTTTTTAAAATGTTACTCAAGTAAATGTAATTGAGTAAATGTAACTGAGTACTACCCATCTCTGGAAGTCAGACAACTCTCTAAACTTGACACAATTTGATATCATGTCATATATTGTGTCTTTTGCTGTTTGTCCCCTAGGCAAAGGCAGTTGGAGGAGTTGCAGGTTTTGGCCTTGGAGTTTCACGAAGCGCTGGAGCCTTTGGGTGAATGGCTCAGTGCCACAGAGCGACGCCTGAGCTCCGCTGAACCCATGGGAACCCAGACGGCCAAAATCACACAGCAAATTGCCAAACATAAGGTACTGGCTACGATATAATGAGGTACAGGCGAACAGGGGACTATACCAGTGAGGTATAATAAAGACTAGATAGATCATTGCCAATATCCAGTTCCAGTAGACATGATCAGACTGTAATATTCTCAAGAGAGTCTAGCTGCAGACCTCCACGCAGAGGACCCTACCCCAAAGACCTCCACCAGAATGCACCTCCACTGACATTTAATCACCAATAGATACATTTCTAGTTTAAAATGAACTATCTTTGTGTTGTCTCTGCTCTATTTTGCTTATGTAGGTTAATTAGCAGTTTAAAACATGTTATCACAAACAAAAAACAGATATTAAACTCTTGACGTAGGCTTACATACACAAGGGCGTAAAACAACATCTAGGCATATTAGATGTTGTTTGTGCATGAATGTGTTGCCATAGGGCCCTGTGTTTTGGTTAAGATCTGGCACAAATCTGTAGTGGTTAAGGTTAGGGAAGGGTTTGGGCTTGTCTTTAGTGTAAAACAATGTCAGCTTTTGTATCATTACGTTGAAAACATCGCACAAGAAACGGTGGACTTAGGTGGCCTTTTGGCACGGCTGTTTACTTGTAGGGATGTAGAGGTCTGCAGGTTGGGGTCTCTTGGTTGGAAGTCTGCAGACAGATCCTTCTCAGTATGATAGGGAGCTAGATTATACCATACTACCTTTTATAGTAATAGGTGTGAAGTAAAAAGAAAATGCATCAATGGTTATGTCCATATGGTGAATGACATACAAAGTTAATAGTTAATTCTGCATAAAATATAGACTGGTATTTTTAGAGTGAGTATTAATTTTCATAAATCAGAGAAGAATGTCCTGACATCACTCAAAATAACCAAACATAATGTCAACTATGTGTTAGTTAACATTATATCAAAAACACGATGAGCATGAACATGATGTAATGGGCAGGGATTTGAACAGCTGGATTTGAATATCTCCAAAATTGCAGCTCCTCTTGGATGTTCTCTCAGAGTGACAGATCTTTTAAAAACAATCCCATAAAAACAACCGCCAATTACTTCTGACATGTATAGGGTTTTAGAAGTACTTTTAACTGACTAAGCATCCACAAAACAACCCAAATGCCCAAGAGCAACTCCCTGAGGTGACAGTATAATTGGCGGTGTATTTGTAATATTAGAGGTTACATAAATTGACAAATAAATCAGAGCAAGAGTAATCACACTTTATTTAGTTACAAGATGAGACCAGCTCCTGTCACTGCATTTCTGTTTTATTTTGGTTCATATAAGTTTTGCATGTTTCATTATTTTATGTTTTATCCTCAAACGAAGAATTACATCAGAATATCGCTATTACTATTCTCCAGTGCACACATGTTTCATTTGAATTGATACTGTTTAATGCTGTGTTTAATGCTGTGCTGTGGCTGTAAGAATTCTCAAATTAACACAGTTTAGTTTATATAATAATTTTCCTATCCTGGTTTAATGGTGAACCGTATTCATATCCAACATTGACTGTTTTAGTTTAACCAGCCACTTTTATTCTACATTTAAAGGTCCTATATTACACAGATGTTTTTTTGTGAGCTTTAAGCCATGTTAGACCGTTAGCTCATCAAAAACATACCTGCACTTGTGTTTTGTTTCATTCACATATGTTTGAGGAATCATTTATTAGTCTGTCTACATCTCCAAAGCTCAAAATGCTCTGTTCTACATCGTGATGTCACAATGTTGTAGTTTTTATATTAACAGCTACCTTTTACCTTTTTGTTTAACAGACATGAGCAATTCCAAGGCTGAAATTATCCAAATGATAGTGAAGGTGTAAAGAGCGTACAAACACAATGGAGCACTTCCTGTATTACCACATGACATCACAATGTGGAACAGAGTGTTTTCTGTTTGAGAGAAGAACATAGAGAAGAACAAGAGCATAATATGGGCCCTTTAAAGGAAAAGTAGAAAAATGCAATTGAATAATGCAATGGAAATCCATTAGTTTCCCTTTTAATTACCCTTATGCAAAAACAGGATCCAATACCAGATCCCATGACAGTTCTTGCCTTTGTCTCATTGTGTTTACTTTAAGTTCATTATTTATTTTATGTTGTGTTTATTACGGTAATTCACCCCCTTGTCATCTGCACATTTTTAAGTTTTCATCCTTTTCTGTTTTATTTTTGTTTTTGTCTCACTTTTCTCCACAAACCACCTTTTTGCACTCCACACACTCACACACACCTCCCAGGCTGTCCAAGAGGAAGTGTCCTCACGCGGAGCCGATGTGGACCACCTCGAGTCCCTGGGCCAGAGCTTGAGCCCCCTGAGCTGCGAGGCCGACCGTAATTGGCTGAACGAGCGTGTGGGGTCTGTGCGTTTGAGTCACTCTGAGCTCTCTGATTGGTGCGAGAAGAGGGCAGCTATGTTGGATCAAGCTCTGGCCAATGCGCAGCTGTTTGGGGAGGACGAAGTGGAGGTGATGAATTGGCTGGCCGAAGTGGCTCAGAGGCTGGGGCAGGTCTCAGTGCAGAGTTACCTACCAGAGCAGCTGAGCGAGCAGCACAAGCACACATTGGTATGAACATGTGTGGGAATGAGAGATCTAACTAACCATTAACTACTCAAACTAACCATTTCAGAGAATATACAAGGAACAAATCACAACTCTAGGGCCAGCTCCCCTTTGCTTTTATAAGATAAAGAATTAACGTTTATTCAATATATGAACAATCTACCTTTCCTAGGGTCAACAGTCACAATTTTCAGATTTTCTTAATAGATTGTGTTTCACTTCCCTATAGTTTGATCAGTGCCTGTTTTGGAATATAAAGCAACAGCGTGAAGTTATAGTTAATTTAATAGGTATAAGACAAGTAATTTCCTATTCCTTGCTTTTAACATCAAACTTGTAAAAACTTCAAGAGAGACCCCATAATCCCCTGTTTAGAAGCTCCCATTGAACTGTAATTAATGTCCTCCCTGTAGGCTCTGAATGAGGAAATTGTGAGCCGAAAGAAGACAGTGGACCAGGCAATCAAAAACGGACAGGCTTTACTCAAACAGACCACAGGTAAGTGTCTACTATTACATCAACACCGCAACACTTTCAATGATCCCAGTGAGAATGTTTACACACACTAAAAGCTATGGGCCAGGCTTGGACAGAAAATCACTGTTAAACCAAGAAACACATTTTTCTATCTGTGGCTCACCAGAAATCAACATCTGGTTTCTCTGCTTCATGTCGGACATAAACCACACGACTGCTTCTTCTAATAAAGGGGCGATTGTTGGTCTACCCCATGAACACCCCACTGTGCTGCCTGTGTGTTTAAATATTTGGACCAATGATGTGGTTGTGAATGATACAAGCAGTGAAGGGGTTTTACAGACCAGAAAAAATACTCCAAGCTATTTATAAGCAATGACAGAAATGTCTTGTCCTTGTTTTACACGGTACAAATAATACAGCCTGATAAGTAGTATTGTACCAGTTCTTGTATTCGTATGTCTTGGTATTGCTGACCTAATGTATTTTTAGTATTTTGTATCAAATTTATTTTCACCCTCTTGCATATTTTAAACACACTTAGCTTGAGCTTCTCTACCAATCCACTTAAGTAGTTTGAGACATACAACATATTATAAATAATGTAACAGGCAGGTTTTTCTCACGATAAAATCTTTTGCAAAGTAATATAGCTGTCTCCTTTTTTCATAAGACATGAGTGTGTTAGGATGATTTTATAATTAAACTGCCCTGCAGTAAATGAAAGTCAATATAGATATAGGTAACACAAATAATCCTTATCCCTTTATTAAGTAATTGCTAATATTGAATCTTGTGAATAAACTATTAGTTTACTATGAATAATCTTTGTTTGTGCTTTCTTAAGGCTAATGAATGTTTAGTTATTATAAGGTTGTACCATTATCCCTTAACTTTTACATCTAAACCTGGTCTACCAAAATACAAACATCAATATAATCAATTGTTTTTGGCTAGTAAATAAGTAGTAGCTTTGAGTAGTTTGTAATAGTTATGTTTTAAGTAGTGATCTTATCTTTTTGGTGTCTTGTAGGTGAGGAGGTCCTTCTAATCCAGGAGAAGTTGGATGGTATAAAGTCGCGTTACGCTGAGATGACAGCAGGCAGCAGCAAAGCCCTGCGGACTCTAGAGCAGGCATTACAGTTAGCCACGCGGTTCTCCAGTGCTAATGATGACCTCAATCAATGGCTCGACTCTGTGGAGGCAGAGCTTAACAACATAGAGCCAGATGCTACGCCAGCCTATCAGGAAAGGCAGAAGGTAGTTTAACAAGTTATCACAGTCAATTCATATCTACCAATTGCAGTTTATTAATTACAGTTAATTACGGCTCTTTCTGTTTCAATTCAACCCATCTTATTGGTGTACCCCAAGGCTCAGTGCTGTAACCTTATCTTTTCTCTAATTACCTATTCAGCACTTTATTGCAAAGCATATACATCTTGTTACACTTTTATGCAGTACAATTAACCATGGTGTTTTCATAGTGTAATTTAATACTTTAATGAAATTCATTTTTAATTTTTTGTTACTCTCAAAAATGTTTTTTTAATATAAATTTCAGAAATACAAGTATAAAACTTATGTTGCTTTTTGTTTTTACTGTTTACATCAATATCCTGTTCAGAAAATAAGATGCCTGGAAGTGAACAATTTTCAAAATGTCTAGTTGGGATTATTTTGGTATTTCAAAGCAACCACTGTTCTATTTTCAACCAAGTTACCATAGAAACGAAAATTTCACAGAATTCAAGAATGGTCTGCTGTGTAATTTCCCTTCAAAATGGCATTTCACTTTTAGTCACATTTAGTCACACTTCTCTACTGTTGCATTAACAAGAAAAATGTTAATCTCCCAGGCTTTTTATTTGACATTTTTATTTGGAGCGGGTGATTATAATAATAATATCTTGATTATTAATCTTGATTATTAATGTATTTGTTTGTTTTTTTTATTTACATTTTTTTTTTTTTATTTAATCATTGAATTATCTGCTCAAATGTGCCTGTAAATATCTAGGTTGAGGTTTATTTTGACATCATTTTTAAGACAATATACTTAATTTTTGCTCCCAAACAACAATTGCAATATTATCCATTTATTTTTGATATATCTCCCACTTCTACTTAATAAAGTTTTTTATTTCGGCACCATAGGAGCTGAAGAAGGTGTCTGCAGAGAAGCGTCTGGTTCTGGACACAGTGAATGAGGTGGGCAGTGCTCTTTTAGACCTGGTGCCCTGGAGAGCTAGAGAGGGGCTGGACCGACTTGTGGCCGACGCAAACCAGCGCTACAGACAAGCTGACGACACCATCACACAGAGAGTACAGCTGGTGCAGGCTGCTATCCAGAGGTCACAACAGGTACTGCAACAGTAGAGATTATTTTTGCATTTTTTAATGTATATGTTTAACAACATTCAATCAAACCCATTTACAATTTTACAAAAAAACATTTGTATCCCAAATTGCTATATAATTGTGCTTTTGAAAAAGACATTCAACCATGAATAAATAATTTTTATACTTTTTTATTTTATGTTAGCAAAAAAGTTTGCCCGTACAACTGTATATTACTATATAATATATACTTCTGTTTTATCTACAGAATTTTACTTTCAGAAATGTTTAAAATGGCTAGAATTAACCAAGCTGTGTAGATTAATATAGAAAAGATATTTGTTGTTGACCTCTAATTGTCTGTCCAGTATGAAGAGGCCGTAGACGCAGAGCTGGCCTGGGTGGGGGAGACAGAGCGTAAACTGTCTTCTCTGGGTCCTCTGAGCCTGGAGCCTGATGTGACTGTGGCCCAGCTACAGGTGCAGAGAGCTTTCAACATCGACATCATCAGACACAAAGACACAGTGGACCAGCTTCTGTCCTCACGGGACGAGATTCTAGAGACATGCAGCGATGCTCAGAAGGATGCACTCATGGTGAGAGTTGGATGCTACTAATTTACAGATTACAATGTTACAAAATCTCCTATCTAACAAATTAGGCTACATCATATGATGCATGTGTTGTTGTAGTTTTATGTATTTGTTTATTTATTTATTTTTACTTTAGGAAGTAAATTATAAATTTTAAATTATTAATTACTTAATATTTTACTCCATGTATGTGTCATCCTGTCAACCAAGTGAGATTTTAGTTTATTGACTAAATGGACGGCTTCTCCATATATTATCTTATAATATTTTTCATTGAAGGCAGGCTATGCTGAATAGTAATTTTGCTTAATAAATGAATCCTAAAACAATCTGAGAATCTCTAGAACACAATGTGCTAAAAAAAACAAAAAACATGCCTTATTATGTTTTAATACCTTGTACCACATTGCCCTCTCTAGGTGAAGACGGACTCCCTCAGCCTACGGTACGAGGCGGTCAGTCAGAACCACAATGAGCGTTTCTCGGCTCTGGAGCAGGCCCAGGTCCTGGTGGCACGGTTCTGGGAGACGTATGAAGAGCTTGAGCCGTGGCTCGGGGAGACCGAGGCTCTGATCTCTCAGCTGCCTCCTCCAGCTATAGACACCGATGCACTGAGGCTGCAGCAGGACCACATGAGGGTAAGAAGGGGACAGAGAGGTGTAAAGTATAACACATTTATCTCGAAATCAGTCAGTATTTTTTGATGCATAAAACAAGTTTTGCTCATTTCATGTTTTCACAGAACCCTAATTCTAATGAGCTCTTGGCCCAAATTAGTTATGGTTATGAGACCATTCATTATTTCAAATTCAGTTTTCAATATATCTTTGGAGAGCCCAAAATCGCAAAAGCAGTTGCCTCATATGGCTTCACAAAATTGTTTATGTATTTATTCATTGTTGAGACAGACGTATTGCTTAATAAAGGGCAAGCAGTCATATTTCACATAATGGTCATCTTGTCTTGATCATAGATTTGTGTAAAAGATAGATAAGTAATTTTAGATATCCAAGTGGTGGATTCAAGTTCCATAATGCCATTTAATACCATCACATTTCCATGTGTCTACTATGTATTTTTTCACCACTTATGTCTTTTTATTTAAAAGACATAAGTGGCATTTAAATCTACTCTATCTACTATCTACTTACTAAAATCTGCTTTATTTGTAGTTACTGCGGGAGTCCATCGCTGAACATAAACCTCACATAGATAAGCTGCTGAAGATCGGGCCTCAGTTAGCAGAGCTCAGCCTTCATGATGGAGAAACTGTTACTCAGCGCTACAACGAGGCTGAAAGACGATACATCGCCATCAAAGAGGAGGTCAAAGGTCGAGCTACTACACTGGACGAAGCGGTCTCCCAGTCTGCACAGGTACATCAAAGAAATCAAACAATATTTACTATCAGTGCCTTGCTAAATTATTCCCAAATTATGGTTCAAAGTGGCAAGTATTAACCTTGTCTTACGCTCAGGTATTAACTGACAAAGTTCCACTTGAATGTTACTTTTACAACAATCTCTAGAACCATAAAACAGAACAATGATTACCGTAGTAACAATATTGGTAACATTATTAATCCTCTCTAGTCCTAATTTTACCAATCCAAGAGGCTTCAAATTGAACATTTACCTTATTTCTATCTAGAAGTTTGAGTCTGCAAAGGAAAAGTTTGAAATATCCAAAACATTTTCTGTCTCTGCCAACCAATCTACCTCCAAACCAGGAACCCAATTAGCAATTACTGCACTTGTCTAAATGTGTTGCACTTCAGACATAGATATTGTGCATAATTTGACTTAATGACATCCATTTGTGCTTTGCTGCAGACTGATAAATTATTTCTAAAGGTTGTTTGGCCCCAGTCTATTTATAGCAGCTCTGGTTAATGTTGGCTTCCCAGACTCAGGACAGAAATTTGGTTTGATTTATGACTAGCATGGGGGCTGTGTGTGTGCTTCTGGTAACTGCATTGCATCTAAATGGGAATTTTATGGAGAAATTGTTTTACCAAGGAGACGGTGGCCTAGAGAGCTCAGTGCATCACAAATCTGCCCTAGCAACTACTGTATAAATAACAACATTTGATAGAATTACTGAATATTTATCATCATTTTAGGAGTTTCACAAGTTCATATTCAGAATGACTTGTGCATAATAACAGGGAAGTTTGTACTCTTTGACTACTTGTGTAGCAGCCCAATAATGCCATTGCTTGCTTAATGTCATATATTGTTTTGCAAAATTAGTAAAAGTTTAAACATTTATTTAAAATCAAACATTGAATCTAAATATTAATTTAGCAATTATACTATTAATTCAATCCAATTTCTGTTTATTTTTATAGGGCCCCAAAACGGCAATGCTTTTGCAGGGCTTTACATAATTATTGATTTAACCAAAAGACAGTTAGAAAATCAAACAGTGAAACAGGCATTTATCAGATTAAATTAAATAGTCCATAATGTACGGTTGCCATTTACTTGCCATCTAACATGCAATTCACTCATCTCTAGCTACTGTGGCATGATGACATTTTTTGGATTTGATCTAATTGTCCATAAATGTTTGAAAATATTGCTTTGATTGTACTTGTGTCACCATGTCCTTTCTTATTCATAGACATTTAAGTGTTTCACATAGATTTTGAGGAGAACGGTGGCACTAATAATTTAGATTTTAATCATTTCATTTTATACAATGTGTGTATTATAAATTACATTTATTGCCTATATTTAATCTTAAAGCAGTCTTTTTTGCCCAGGATAGTTACTTTTAAAAGTCTCTGATAATACAATAGGAAACAAAGTCTAATATTGTGATGCCAGTATATTGATACTTTGCAATGACATCATGCAGGGGGGTTCTTCATAATTCATGTTTATGGTGGAAAGTTCATCACCTACCATGGCAACATGATGCATTGATTAGTGCAAAAAAACAGATTAGTTTTAAGATGGTCAAAAAAAAAAAGCTAAATTCATTTAAACACATTTTCGAGAGCCCTTAATCATAACAAGCGCTCATGGTCAATTTAGGTGTTTTCAACAAAAAAGCTAGAGTGACTTATTCCTATCCCAGCATGCAAAAGACAGCTTGTCACCCTGACACCGGTCCTGTGGGTGCCGCGATGATCACTATAAAACAAGTGCGCACATTCAATAACCAATCTACGTCTCTCACTTCTTCCTTTCTCTCTGCGCAGCATGGACCTGCCACTCAGCTCAGTCAGTGTGCTCAGGGCTGTCAGTACCCTGCCCTGCGTAATCAAATGTTCTAATTCCCTGCTCAGAGAGGGAAATCCTAAACATAACGTGAGAAGATGATGTAAACTTTGCCTGCACACAGGGCTTTGCTATCGCTATCGCCTCCCATGTGATGTCAGCAGCGTTTAATAAGGTTTCCCAAAGAGCTGTTGTTCATTCTTGTGTTTTACTGACTGAGAGCAGAGGAGAGACTGGGGAGAGAGCACGAGGGAAACAGGCCCTGAGGAAGGTCAACGAGGCGGGCCAACCAGGGAAAATATTAAAATAGGCCTATGTGACTATTTGCGTGTGCATGATGGTGCACGTGCATTGTCTGTCACCCACTTGGCTGTGCCTACCTTCCCAAAAAATCCTGCAGGCGCCCCTGGATGACATCAGCTGCAAAGTATCAATAGTACAAGTTGTTTTTAGACTATGAGGGGCCACCATAGTCTCCTCTATTAATGGGAAACACTATATTTAAATTTTGTTTATGATTTTTGCTTCATCACAGCACTGCTAGATAATGTGTGGCACTGTTTTTGTTGTATGCATGTAATTTGGTTTAACTCATGATTTTGTTTCTCCACCCTCCTCTGTCTCATTCAAACATGTTTATTTCCTTGTCTCACCTCCACCTCACCTCACCCCTCACCTCACCTAACCCTCACCCCTGCCCCATAACTTTACCTGTGTCCCATCTTTAACCTCCACCCTAATGCATATTCACTGATTGTGGATGTGTGTGTTGTTCCACCTCCATTCTCTCCATCGGTCACTGCTCACTGCATCACCAGCTAATGGAGGTAAGCGTCACCACGGTAACACTGAGCACTCTGGGTTATTATGGCTGCATGACATGACATGATCTGGCATTGATTTCACAAACTATCAGCATGTGCCATTGTAAAGAGCATTATGTAAATTGGATTGGTTTGGTATTCATATTTTAATGTGCTTTTAACATTATTTTTTTATCAGAACAATCTTGTGAAATATAATTAGAATTTATTTAATTAAATCAACCATGAATTTAAAATGGCATCAATAAATTTTCCATGTCTGCCTTTGTGTTAAATATAAAGCTAGCAGCTGTGTTCAGGCCAAAAGATTGCAAAACCAGAAAAGATCTATTCATTTTGAAATGATGTGCAACTTTATTTTTCATGTACTTTTTTCTTCAACATGAATTTGTTTCTTAAATGCAACTGTTGTGGTTTAAGACCTTTTAAAATTATAAATCGTCAGGTTTGTCATTCAAAAAATTACTCTATCCAGAATTTTTTTTTTTTTCAATATACGCTCCTAGGACCTGGCGTCCACATATGTGGACAACACATTTTGGGTTGTCTAAGCCACAATGCAAACTTTTAGAGAATAACAGCAAACAAGAACAGCAACAATCCAAATGTATTCAATTTAGACATTTTTAAGAGTTTAGAATGTTTAGATTTTTTTTTTTTTTTTTTTTTTTTTTTTTTTTGTGAAGACTCATGTCTTCCTGTTCCTGTCTGCAGCACTTCACATGAGCCACATTATTCCAAGAGGCACAACTGTTTGTCCATTCAGGACAAATGTTGCTGTATTCAGGGTCTTAATAAATAGATTTTGCAAATCATTTTTCAAATGTTTTATCAAAATGATTAAAACATCCACATATGAGGACATTCGTTTTACATAATTTTTCTCAGAAACTACATAATGTTAAAAGATAATTCTTTGTATTTACACTCATCAGGTCTCAATCTGCTCAAATAAAGAGAAATTAATAAAGCATGTCACGCAAGAGCTCAGGTCTTAGGAGGATACTGTATTTTCACAATATTGTCTTTTTTCTAACCCTCCTCCATTGCTTCCCTCAGTTTCATGATAAGATGGACCCTCTGTTGGAGACTCTTGAGGGAGCTGTGCAGAGGCTGAGACAGCCCCCTCCGGTGGCTGCGGAGGTGGATAAGATCCGGGAGCAGCTCTCTGAGCACCGTACTCAGGGTCTGGAACTGGACAAACTCTTGCCCAGTTTCTCTGCTCTGTGCGCCCGAGGAGAGGAGCTCATTGGACGAGCCGCTCACAATGATCCAGCCGCCCAGGGTAAGAACCAAAGAGATTAAAAGTGGTCATGAACAATTATTGAGGAATGTATAGAAATATGTTTTAGTATTCTTATAAAATCACTGTGTACACTACTACTATCATTTTTTTATTGCCATTGGCCTTATTATAGTAGCCATTATTATGGCCTTGACCTGTGTTAATAATGTTCAAATTATTAACAAATTCGCAAACAGTGAGCCACCTGCTTCACTACATGCCTTATTTGCTTGGAATGTTCCAGAGTATGGCATTATACTTTTATTTTGTTTTTATTCAATTGTTTTATGGTTCAAAAATAACTGGTGTTTCTGACTTATCCACTAAAATCTCTAATTTCCCCTCTCCCTCTCAGCGGTGCGTTCCCGTCTGCTCCGGCTACGCTCTCTGTGGGATGAGATCCGTCAGAGGGCCGAGGAGCGCGAGACCAAACTGAACGACGTGCTGGATCTAGCCGGAAAGTTCTGGTCAGATGTAGCGGCTCTGCTCAGTACGCTCCGAGACTCTCAGGACATCGTGAGGGAGCTGGAGGACCCCGGAGTCGACCCCTCCCTCATCAAACAGCAAATAGAAGCTGCAGAGGTATGGGCTGTGTGGCAAAGGGCGTACAGTTCATCCATGGATTTTTAGAGTGATGAAAAATTAGCACTGTTGCCATGGCAATTAACCATTCAAAATAAAATATTATATATTTTCAATGATGAAAAGTGCTCAAAACTGCACCTATAAACAGGAAGTTTTTTCTGCACTGAATCTATACTTGAGTTTGAGGATTAACACCTCAGATTGAGTAAATGCAAGATGGTTAGAAGTTTAAAGCCATATTGTGGAACAGTCTGGGCAAAGCAAGATCTTCATGCACACAAACAGGTCACGGACAAGAAAAGTTGCTTAGTGCAACTTTAAAGTAATTTTTTCTGTCTTGTGTTCGAAACTGCTTGGTTAAACTTTTTTGTTAGTTGCCACTGTTAACTTCAACACCAATGCCATTTTGTACTATGGTATTGCCAATATTCTGTTTATGAATAGTTTGTAAAAGTACTTTCTTTCTCACGTTCAGGCCATTAAAGCAGAGACGGACGGGCTGAGGGAGGAGCTTGAATTTGTCAGGACCCTCGGGGCTGACCTCATCTTTGCCTGTGGAGAAACTGAGAAGCCTGAGGTCAAGAAAACCATTGATGAGGTGAGATATTCACAGAGCATCGATGGGAATATTAAATTGAATCTGTTTAGTTCTCTAATCAGTTTCATATTTTGTGCTTTTAGATGAATGCTGCCTGGGAGGGACTGAACCGAACGTGGAGGGAGAGGATGGAGAGACTGGATGAAGCAATGACCGCCTCTGTCCAGTATCAAGATGCACTCCAGGTTTGTACAGTTTTATTTATTTATTTTGCACATATTATATAAACTTTACTGAACTTTAAAATGTCTCTTGTTGTCGTCAGTCATATGGAATAAATAGAATACATTTAAGATATGACAAAATAATCTCATATTACACCTGTATAACTAAGGATGTACCTAATCTTTTAAAAGTACTGCAACTTGTTTGTCATTCAGGAAGGCTAAAATTAAATGGTTGTCTCATTTTATACTGTATTTTTGGTGTTTTTCAGTCCATGTTCGACTATCTGGACAATGCTGTAATCAAACTGTGTGACATGTCGACTGTTGGAACTGACCTGGGAACAGTCAAGCAGCAGATAGAGGAACTCAAGGTTGGATAAAACGTTTGAATCAACAAATAAGTACAATTTTTACATCATCAGTTTAACTGTTTATAATACATTTATTAAATAATTAAGTCAACTAAGTATGAGATATAAATCAGCAGATAAAAAAGCACTTTACAGTAATTTTGCTTCTAAAAGGGTCAGTTATTATTTTATAGTTCTTAAAATTATATTGTGATCTAAATAATCGTGATTATCAATTAACATCTCTACAATCTACAAACCCTGACTCTAGTGTTTTCTTGCTGTTTGAGCAGCAGTACAAAGTGGATGTGTACCAGCAGCAGATAGACATGGAGAAGCTGTGCCACCAGGGGGAGCTGTTATTGAAGAAAGTCTCAGATCAAACTGACAGAGACATGATCCAGGAACCACTGACCGAACTTCGACACCTTTGGGACAATTTAGGGGACAAAATCACCCAGAGACAGGTACAGAATATATGTGTTGAAATAACTTTAGCAGTTTTGTGTGGTAGCAATTAATGCCTTTACTAATGTGTGAAATTTTGCAATAACTTGACTTACAAGCTGCTATTGCAAATTGTTAGCCATGTTCATTGTTCAATGGCCACAATTTACATGTTAGAATTCTTTAAAAGATAACAATGATGTTACAGAATATTCCAAATAACTGATCAATAACCCCTGGTCAAGTTTTCTAAATAATCAATAATGGCATTTATAAAAACATGTTTTTGCACTGTAAAACATGTACTTTTGCCCGTCTAACATTTGACAATGGTTAATGTTTTCAGTTTAGGTCCCTTTAATAGCATGTGATTTAATCCCAAAGATCATTTACTTTCTCTTGACTACATGTAAATTTGTGGTGCACTTGAAAGCATCAAAACAGAATGGAGAACGGTGTTCTTACAATCATTTTAAATACCGGTAATTAACCAAATTAATTTTGCAAGTGAGATTGTAACATGTTACTGTAAGTCTTTTTTGGCAGGTTTGTATATAGTTTCACTTTGCAAATTTAATTTATAGAATATATAAAAACATGTACCACTTCATAATAACTACTACTTAATGAACCTTATTAAAGCACAAACATGAATACTTCATAATGCACAAGTGTTAATACATCCGTGTACATTTTATACTACATCCATTTGTACATTTTATACTCACATTTTATTGCTTTGTGTTCCTGTCTCTTGTGTGTGCTTGGTTTTACCTGCTCTCTTTCCTTCGCTACAGCACAAGCTGGAGGCGGCCCTTCTCGCCCTGGGGCAGTTTCAGCACGCACTGTCGGAGCTCCAGGCCTGGCTCAGTCACACTCATGCCACTTTAGACACGCAGAGACCCGTGAACTCTGACCCCAAAGCCATCGAGATCGAACTCGCCAAGCACCATGTATGCTCCATCTACGGCTTCACTCATACACACTACTGCTGCTTCTTGTGGTTTTGTTTAACATTATAACCTTTAGACCGTTAGAGGTACTCATCATCTTATTCAAGTGCCTTTGAGTTCACTCTTATTCAAGTCCTGTTTTCACCAAAAGTTACATGAGTTTTTTGTCCATTTTGTCACTTCAAAGATGGGTTGTTCTGTCAATGTTTCTTTCTAGTAGTCCAACTTTTTTCTTTAAAATATCACAAATTGCACTCATTGCACTAGTTTACTCTCATTTTCATTTATTTATTTATTTGGTAGGACAATGTACAATAACATAGGCTCAATGGCAGAGATGCTTGTACCAGATTCTAGCTTTACAGCTAATTTCCGTCTGTAGTCCTCGGGGGGAGGGGAAGGGGTCAACATTGGTATTTACATAAACATATAAAATATACACACACACTCTACTTGTTTTTCTTTTCAAATCTGTTCAGAACCAATACACTGACAGTTTACTTTGGTTAATAGATATGGTATAATACTTCCAGGTATTGAATCAAAATCAAATCTTCTTTAAATCAACTAAAACTGCTTGTATTGAAATATTTTGTCAGACCCAGACCAACTTATGGATAAGATGTGGAATGAATTAGAAAATTGATTTTTAGTGCATCAATAAGAAAAGATACATTTTAATGATAAAATAATTAATTAACTAGCACAGTTATTACTTCTTGTCCTGCTCTCAAACCTTCTTACTTATCCTACTTACCATCCCCCTGCTCTAGGTGCTGCGTAACGACGTGCTTTCCCATCATGCCACAGTGGAGACAGTGAACAGTGCCGCAGCCGAGCTCCTGGAGTCTTCCCCAGGAGACGAGGCCAGTCACCTACGAGAGCAGCTGGAGCAGCTCAACCAGAGCTGGGAGAGTCTGCTACTCAAGACCCAGGACCGACAGAAACTACTGGAGGCCGCACTGCAACAGGTATGAAGACACGCACTACAAAACATGATTCATCGCAGCTTGTGATCATATTATACTTTTGCTGTTAGCAATGTTGTTTCCTTTACCTATATATTCCCAGAAATAGAAAGAATATACATAAAATAAATATACAAATGGATGTTAATCAAAATTTAAATGCACAGTTTTGCACACGTGGTGCTGTGTAATGAATATAGTCTGAAGATCAGTGTTTTTAATGAATTAACTTAGCTGTTATCATGATTTTGAGACACACTGTTTTTCTCATATTTACAAAATACTAGAAGTAGGCCACTAGTTCTTTATTTGAATAATACAAGTTCATATTGCATATTGCATCTAGTTTGAATGCACTGTGTGAGTGAGTAATTTGTGGTCATAGGGGTCGATGGCACAGATTGGCATGCAGCCTTGCTTCTGTCAGTCTGCCCCAGGGCAGCTGTGGCTTCAGAAGTAGCTTACCACCACCAAGTGAATGAATAATGCACCGAATTGTAAATCGACTTTGAGCATCTCATCCTTCACCTGTGTTTGTTTAGGCCGAGGGTTTCCATGGCGAGCTGGAGGAGTTTCTTCAGTGGCTGAGGAGGACAGACAGCCAACTGTCTGCAGCCAAACCCACAGGAGGGCTCCCTGAGACCGCCCGAGAGCAGTTACAACAGCACATGGTATGGGGAGAAGAGGAAACTTTAAACATTTGCTTTTATTTGCAAGAATTTTGTTGAGGGTTTTTTTTAGCATGGTTATGTTGAATTTAAGCAGAAGAGGTTAAAGGTAGAGGTTAAAGGACATTGTTGCATGCTCCAAGATCAAAAGAGTATGTAATACTTTTTACATAACACAATCACTGTAAATGACAAATATTATCAGTACAACTGCAACAGGGTGTTGTATCCACAAAGCTAATGGACAGTGCTACCTTATACATCCTTATTGTTAACACTGAATAATAGTTGACATATGGCAGATGTTGTGTAACTTTACCTCCTTTGTCCCAGGACTGCACAAGAACACAGCACCTCATATCTCCAGATCTTTAACTTGTTTTATTTTGTCCCGTTCAGGAGCTCCAAGCCCAGTTAACACAGAGGGCAGAGCAGTACCACCATCTGCTTGACCAGGGGGAGTCCATGCTTTTGGCCCGAGGAGAAGAGGCCGGTCCTGGGACGACGCAGACCCAACAGAACCTCGCCATGCTTCAGAACAAGTGGACCAGTCTCAATGCAAAGATGGACGAGCGCAGGGTAAGAGGGCTACAATATTCTGTATCATTACCTTATATTTTTTCATAAACAGTAATATACATTTGATCAGTCTTTCAATTATTTGAACTTTCTAACTGACTTTACTGCATGTATAGCCATGTAAATATCAAATTTTAAATGCTTTTCCTCTTTTATCAGATTTTTTCATTTGTGTTTTGTCTGTTTTGAACTGCTTGAAGAGACTTTGAGTGTCATGAAATGCGCTATACAAGTTTAATTTATCATTATTATTATTATTATTATTATTGTTATTTACATGCTGGAAAACAACTGCTACTCCGGGACAAATGAGGGATCGCAACGACAAATCTCATTTTGTAACAGTTTCTGCACATAGAAGCAATATGAGAGCTTGTTTATCTTTCATGGGCTATGTACAATCCAATAAAACCAATTTTAAAAAACAGGATAAAAAATATATATGCATAATCAATCTCACAGAAAAACTATTCACAACAGTAAAATGGTAAATAAATTGAAATGTTATCTCTAAAATTTTCCAGCTTCACTCAGACTACCAAAATCAATTGACAGACATAATATTACTTTCCATATATCATACCAATACCATATGTACAAGGTTGGTGAAAACAAGCTAGAAATTTAGTATTTTACATCAACCATAACTATAACCTTGGTAATAATAACTTAAATGTATTACTTTATTTATTTTCATTTATTTGGTTGGGACAATGCATGTTGATGAACAGACATGACATGATAGACATGAACGTAAACACGCCGGATTATAGCCAAAGGCTAATTTCCACCCGTTGTCCCAACTTTTGCTTTAACTTTTGCTTTCAGTCTGTCATATCAATTTTCCAGTATAAATAAATAAATTAACAAAAATGTAATAATGAAAACTGAATGAATTGATAAAAATCGATCACCAGTTTCTAAAACATGCCCTTCTTTCTTCCAGGCAAAGTTGGAGGAGGCAGTGTCTTTGGCCACCGGTTTCCAGAGCTCTCTCCAGGACACTATAAACTGGCTCACTCAGGCTGAGCAGACCCTGAACATGGCCCAGCCCCCCAGTCTCATCCTCGACACTGTGCTCTTCCAGATCGATGAGCACAAGGTAAGAATATACAGAATAATTTAAGTTTTTTTTAACATTATTTTATTATTTCTTTTGTTGTGTAATTTGGTGGAATTTGATATTTCCATATTCACATAAAAGTACAGAACTAAATATAAGCAAATATAGATGTAAATGTGTTTCTAATGTCCATATCTTGTCTTTTGTGCAGGTGTTTGTGAATGAAGTGAACACTCACCGGGAGCAGGTCTTGGCTTTGGAGAAGGCCGGCTCTCAGCTCAGATTCGCTAGTCTCAAACAGGACGTGGTCCTCATCAAAAACCTACTGCTCAGTGTACAGGCACGATGGGACAAACTGGTGCAGAGGTCACTGGACCGAGGCAGACACCTGGATGAAGCACGCAAGAGAGCAAAACAGGTACCGGACTATTAGAATAAGAGTAGATACATGGTTAAGGGCAAAGCTATTATATATGACTTTATAAAACATATGTATTAAACGTGGCTGAATTCCTCAAACAGGGAGGCAATGGAATAACTATATAATTTACCACATCAAGATTTATTCATAATGAACATATAGTTTATTAAGAATAGCTCAGGCTTAGTAACTATTTGCACTTTGCACAGTTCCATGAGGCCTGGAGGAAACTCACAGACTGGCTGGAGGAGGCTGAGAAACGACTGGACTCTGAGCTGGAGATCTCCAATGAACCAGACAAGATCAAAGTTCAACTGACTAAACACAAGGTACTGTTCAATAATATTGTACACATTTTTATTTAATCATTATTTGTAATTTGAGCACTAAATATATTTTATGTATTTTGTGTAGGAGTTCCAGAAGGCTCTTGGTTCTAAGCAGCCGGTTTACGACACCACGGTGAGGTCGGGTAGAGCCATGAAAGGACAAAGCCCAGCTCCCAGACGACAAACAGAAACTGGACCATTTGGTGGGAGAAGTCCGTGACAAGTGGGACACTGTCTGCGGCAAAAGTGTGGAGAGGTAAAAACTAGAGAAAATACCATGTTCTAAGTGAAGCCCTGGTTTAGTCCTAATTAGTCTTGCTTTAGTCTTTGTTCATTTTATCCTTGCTTAATGCTGTCCTGGTTTTGCCCTTGTTTTAGTCCTGGTTTACTTCTGGTGTAGACCTGGTTTATCCAAATACAGGCATGTGCTATAGTTTGAGTTTAGTCTCTTAGTGTTAACCCTGCTAACAATTTAATTGTTCGCAGCTACATCAAGGCCTGTAGGGAAAATCTCCAAACACTTGCAATGATTATTGTTCCAAGGAATAATTTATGTTTTTGTGCATAAGTGAGACTACAGTAACACTTTATAATAAATATTCTACCATTAGTAACACATGAAAAAGGAGCATATCAGGGCTGTAGGCCAATTAACCGGTCAATGGAGTCAACCAAAACTTGTGTTAGTCAACTAATCATTTTATTTAGAGTTTAAGGATTTATATGGGACAACAGCAGACAATAGAATGTATGGTGTTAGCTGATGATTTGGGGGTTAATCTACCTTAATGAACAATAATTACACCATTTCCTACTACAACTCTGTAGTAAATAGTTGATTAAGCATGAACTTCTGTCTTTTGAGTGCAATTTGGGTCAGATACATGGTCAGATCTTAAAAGTTTTGATGGTTTTGGTAAGTAAAATGTATTTAGTCGACTATAGCCATAGACTTAATTCATAATATTTATTAAGAATAATTCATTTGTTCATTTTGAAATAATTCTTTGTTCTTAGTAGATGTAGTTATTATAAATTGGTACATAGACTAACAACACCTCTTTCCCTTGTTTCCAGGCAGCACAAGCTGGAGGAGGCTCTGCTGTTCTCAGGTCAGTTTGCTGAGGCCCTTCAGGCTTTGGTAGACTGGCTCTACAGAGTGGAGCCACAGTTGGCCGAGGACCAGCCGGTGCACGGAGACTTCGACCTGGTGTCCAACCTCATGGACGCTCATAAGGTCAGACAAAACTATGAAACGATACCTTTAAGGCCCTGTGCCTGATCTTTACTGTCTTAAAATCTGAAATATAGAACTAGGTCATTTTAAATGGTTTTGAAAATCATTGCTCTGTCTCACTGTCTGAACAGGCTTTTCAGAAGGAGCTAGGGAAGAGGACCACAAACATCCAGGCTTTGAAGCGGTCGGCTCGGGACCTGATGGACACAGGACGGGATGACACAGCTTGGGTCAAAGTTCAACTGCAGGAGCTTAGCAACCGCTGGGACACTGTGTGTGCTCTGTCCGTGACCAAACAGACCAGGCTACAGCAGGCATTCAAACAGGTAAGAGGGGCTTTATATCACATTATTATACTTGGATTAATATCAACTAAACAATATGCTAGATTGCAATAACTCATTATGAATTAGAAAATCATAATGATCCCTTGCAAACATGGAAATATCTTGCACTGTTGTTTAAACCTCTACAAATATGCTCAGAAATACATAAATCAACACATATGTTTTATTTTAGGTTTGTTTTTTAGTGTCATCTGATCTCAAGAGTTAAAACTCTATGACATGTTTTAGATTTGCTATATACATTGCAAGTTTAACTTATTTATAATTCACAATACTACCAGTAATACTGTTAGTAAACTGGACAGTTTATTTTAGTTTATATCTCTTTAAGTAGAACACCTTAGTAGCCATAGCATTAGTTGCTGTAATAATAGTGTTTGTTTAAGTTAAATTAAAAAATAAAAGGTGCATATTTGGGGTAGAGCACTTTATAATCTCAAACCAGCCAATGTAACCTACTCCTTTGTCCTTCTTCAGGCAGAGGAGTTTCGCAGCGCGGTGCAGGTGCTCCTGGAGTGGCTGTCGGAGGCAGAGCAAAGCCTGCGTTTCCGTGGTGTCCTGCCGGAGGAGGCAGAGACTCTCCAGGCCCTGCTCCACACGCACAGAGACTTCCTGGGCTCAGTGGAGGACAAACGAACAGACGTGAACAAGGCAGCGGGGATGGGTGAGGCTATTCTCACTGTGTGTCACCCAGACTCCATCACCACTATCAAGCACTGGATCACCATCATCAGAGCACGCTTCGAGGAGGTATGGAGCCTTTATCACATTATATTCTGTTTGTTCTATTCAATTTCTTGTTGGGAATCAAACTGTACGCTCTACTACTCAAAATGGTTTTGCCTGGCAATAACCCAGTCCTACTGCAAAAAGGGGGGGGGGGGTGGCTTTTAAGGCATTTTTATACTCATTTGTACTATATTAATGCTTGCTACTAGCCTCCTTTAATTTATGTTTGGTAAATAAATCTTTTTATTGTTTTGGTTTAGATAGAGGTACATATTGAGTAAAAGCGATATTGTTTGCTTGATTTTTATTTTTTACTCTTCAGCCCCATTTCACACTATATTGTTTTGTCAAATGTGTTGACAAATCTATATATTTGCTGAATCTTATTTTTTCATATATTTCTATTTTACATATATAAATCAAATCATTACAATATGTGGATTAGTAACACTTGCACAGATAAAAACAACTGATTTGATTTTGTTGTTTAGGTGTTGACATGGGCTAAGCAGCACGAGCAGAGGCTGGAGACAGCTTTGACCGAGGTGCTGAATAATGCTAACCTACTGGAAGAGCTCTTGTCCTGGCTGCAGTTTGCTGAGACCACCCTGATCCAGAGAGACACAGACCCCCTCCCACAGGACATCCCCCAGCTCAAGTCACTCATCACTGAACACCAGGTGAGACACTGGTCTGCACTGAGAAACGATGAGTGTAGCCCCAGATATTATGCTGTGGAGTCAGTGCCATCATTGAATGCTGTAGTAAGTAAATGTTAGACTTCCAGTAAGAATTTGCTATGCAACGTCCTAGTTAAATTGGTCAAACCTTCTTGTCAAAGCCTGATCTCATCAGATCTCAGAAGCTAAGCAAGGCAGGGATTGGTTAGTACTTGGATGGGAGAGCACTGGTAATATGAGGTACCACTGTGAGGAGCCAGTGGCAAATAACTGACATTGTGTCCTTAGGCAAGACAATTCACCCACATTGCCTAGTACGAATGTAGTGTGTGTGAGTATTGGTGGTGGTCGGAGGAGCGATGCCACAGAATGGCAGCCTCACTGCCATCAATAATGCATTAGTCTATATAAGACTAGAATATGCAGAAGATAAATTGCTATGTGCACAGCTACACTACTCAAACTATATTTACATTGATTGATCTATGGAATCTGTGATTACATGCACACATTTATGATTAAAATGACAAAAATCTGATGTGAGTATTCAAAGGGACCATGATCAGAAAGAATTCATTTTAATAATCCTATAACTTCAATAATCTGGTAATAATCAGATTTGGAGTGTGCAGCTGTAGCCAATGAATCAGTCAGTTGAATTACTTAGATTCAATTGCAAAAAAAAAAAAAAAAAATCAATCACCAGATATTTTGCCTGAGATTCTTCTTCTTAATTCAAAATAAATGTTATTCTGTTATTCTGCAACTGTAACTTGCATAGATCACACCTGTTAGCACTGACAAGAACATAGCAGATAGCAGTCCTTTAATGAATAAACTTTAACTTCACTTTTTAATGAATGGCTTGTACATTATAGAGTTTCATGGAGGAGATGACGAGGAAGCAGCCGGATGTCGACAAAGTGACTAAATCCTACAAGAGAAAACCCTCTGAGACACTGGCAGAGAGGAGAGGACGTAGGTTTAATTTTTACTTTTAAACCTTAACCCCTTAATTAAGTATTAACTGAGCATTAATCATTGTTAATAAACAATTTCTTTATTATGGTTTTAAGCTTTTGTTTACGCTTAAGGCTAATTAAGATGTTTTATTTTAAACGGGTTCCTAATTGTCAACAAGTGCCTCTTTGATAATAAAATTAATAGACAAAACAATGCAAATGAATAATATAGATTTTCCATCATCTCTAGGTAAACAACAGCAGCAACAGCAGGGGGCAGTACAGGTCACGTCGGCGAATCCTCGTCTGAACCAGCTCTGCGCTAGGTGGCAACAAGTGTGGCTCCTGGCTTTGGAACGACAACGTAAACTCAACGATGCCCTTGACAGACTGGAGGAGGTACTGACACAAGTGCTGTATATAAGAAATGATACACAAAATCAAACCCGCTATGGAAATTGTTTAATTGATCTGGACAAAAAAACTAATGGTACCAGAGATAATAGTAGTAGTATGTGTAAAACAAATCGTATTATTTTAATTATGTATTTGTATTGACAGTGGATATTAATGAATGTTTCAGTAAGCAGCTTCAACATAAATATGGCGGAGTTAGCTTGATAGCTTAAAATTGTATCTTTTGTATTAGTAAGAAGTATTAGCTGAAGTAGAAATAATGTAGATGTCTTCTTAGCAATTGTTATACAGTAGTGGAAACCATTTCTGTGATAATTGTCTAGATTTTTAAGTAGTAGCCATGTTTTTTCCTAGTTCTAATTTTATTTTATTATTTAGCTTACCTACGACTCAAATAACTAATTTGTTTGAATATGTTTACTTCCATTTTTAAATTAGAATCACTTTAGAAATTCGCCTTATAATGTTGATAGTAACATTTTAATTTGACAACTTTCAGCTGAAGGAATTTGCCAACTTTGACTTTGACGTGTGGAGGAAGAAGTACATGCGCTGGATGAACCATAAGAAGTCCAGAGTGATGGACTTTTTCCGACGTATTGATAAAGACCAGGACGGAAAGATCACCAGACAGGAGTTTATAGATCGGCATCCTGGCTTCAAGTGAGTTTGCGCTCTATATATAACGGACCTGTACATAAGCTTTTCCTGATAGTATAATTTGTTTTGCTAATACTTTATATGTATTTATCTGTCTGTCACAAAAAAAAATGCGTACAGGCCCTTTAACTGGGTAAAAAAAAGCAATAGGCTACATTTGAAACCTTTAGTTCATGGTAAGTTAAGTCACAGATAAACATATATTACTGTTGTTTTTACAGAGTTCCCGACCAGTAAACTGGAGATGACAGCGGTGGCGGACATCTTTGATCGCGATGGAGACGGTTACATTGACTATTATGAGTTTGTCGCTGCTCTACATCCAAACAAAGACGCGTACAGACCAACCACAGACGCTGATAAGATCGAAGATGAGGTACGTTGCATTTAATTCTCAGATTATATTTAGTATGGCTGAGAATCCCAGGATAACTTTCGATTCTATACACAATACATGACACAATCATAGTCTGTATATATAAATGGACAGAGCTAACTTGCTAGCTGTTGCATTCCTAATGGGAAGTGAGCATGGGAGAGATTCCGCTCCATCAGCTCCAATTCGCTGTCTCTTGAAAAAAACGTTGCACCTCTCTTTGTAACTGTTTTATTTCACTATATCTCACAAGGTAGTACTTCAATAACTTTTTATTGTATTTATTGTTACACAACATTTTTGCGCTGCAACTTAATCTGGTGGAAATACCCCAAAATACGATATCAATGAGAAAAGATTAAGATGTAGAGCGTTGCATTTAATTGTCAGTAGAAATAATAGTAAGTAATACAACGTAAGGGCTGGGAATTATAGGGCCACTCACAATTCAATGCTTATAACATGACACACGATACAGACAAGATATTAATATGGCCATGCTGTGATGATCTATGTATTTCACAGGGTATTTTAATTTCTTCTATTTTTGCACAATTTTTTCAACTGTATTAAAACCATTACCTTATTTTGTCACTACCCCATTTTGTCACACTAATAGTAATACTTTGCTATAGCAGGCTTATAATGTTGTTGTGTTTTGTGTTCAGGTCACTCGACAGGTGGCGCAGTGCAAATGTGCCAAGAGGTTCCAGGTGGAGCAGATCGGGGAGAACAAGTACAGGGTAAGTTCAAATCAAAATGAAAAGAGATTAACCTGAAGCTTTTAATTTATAACAATATAATATCACTGAATGGCTGTTTGTCTCACAGTTTATAACCAAAGCTTTTTCATTTCATGTCACATCATGAGTTCATGGTGTATTTTCTATGTTTTTAATGATAACGTTTATGTCACAGAGCACCAGATCAGCTGCTGTGTGTAGTCTCATCTCATTAATATGCCTTGTAAATGTGGTTGCATAGATACAAACTAGATATTTTATGGGCTAGAAATTGTACAATATCTACTGTAAAATGTCACCCAAGAACAAAAAAATATAATAAAACAGTGGAACAATTTCTATGCAAGTATGAAATTTGCACAGTTGTGATCATTCGGTGTATACAAAGCATTGCATAGTACTATTAACCACATTTGTACTTGTATGAGAAATAATATACAAACAAGAAATAGTCTGAAAGGCAATGCCATTTTAGATATTGTAATAAACTTGAAATTTGGTTGATAATAAATAAAATAAATTGTTCATATTGAATTCCCTGATTGTTTGTATCTATACAGCCTTCTACAGGAGTCATTCATTTTAACAGCTTGTTTTGGACTCATGTCATCTGCATTTAGTATCATTACCTCATGGTCAATGATGGTTAGTGTCTCACAGCGACACTGGACGCCCTCTGCTGGTTTGTGTGTGTCGTAACAGCTCTTTCTCTTTCCTGTTTCTCTCTCTTCATCACCATTTACAATTTTAAACATTTTAACATTTTATTTCACTGCAATTGCTGCTTACACAACTAATTTACTATATACGTTAGCAATTAAAGAGGGAGTATTTGCCAAACAGATTTTTTTAGCTTTCCACCATTTTATTATAACATTTTTCTCTCATCAAAAACATGTCTACCCATGATGTGATAGAGCTCTGATGGGGGAGCGACTTAGCGTGGGGAGCTTAGGGAGGGGGATTCAGAGCGTCAAAGATTAAAGCGAATATAGCATTTTCAAAACAATAAAACATAAGGTAAGGTCTTGGCTTAAATATGTTATCTGTTAGCAATATAGCAATATATCCCAAGTAAAATACCCCCTCTTTAATATTATCCAAAGTTTAAATGCAGTACAATGTTATAGCACAATAAACACAAATATAAACTGTAAATACATTTTGTTACATTTTCCTTTCTTTCTCTCCCCTCATTTCTCTGCTCCGTGTCTGGATTTTTAGTTCTTCCTCGGAAACCAGGTAAAGTAACGTCAACTGCTGTGATTGGACAAGTGAAATCTGCTTCCTGGTTTTGCTCCAATCAGAAGCGCTCTCCTAAACCCCATTTTTGAGTCAATTTAAACTTTGAAGTCCAGGAGATAAGCGCCTGTATTGTGGGTTGGGCCTTGTTAGCAGGTTTCACAGTCCTCTTGTGTGGATTTCTTTGATTTCTAGCAACATTTTTTTCAAGATAACGACAATGGCTGAAGGCGAATTTAGAGATTCACAATTTATCCTGTTTTATGCTGGGGAGCAAATCTGTCTGCCTGGTTGAAGAAATATCTTTGCTTCTGGACTTTTGGCATTTTGACATTTTTTTTTTTTTTTTTTTTTTATAATCGGTATTGAGCAGTCAAATCTATAATTCACATATTTACTTTGGGCTGGGAATACATAATTTTTAATTGATGTTTAATTTGCATGTTTTTTTTGCATGTTAGAAAATTTATGATTTGTTGATGTTTGGGTCATTTTTGGGCTGCTTGGCGTGATGGCTGCAAAAACGTAATACTTAAAGGTGCACTATGTAACTTTCCTGGTGAAGGGTCCCCGCCAACTACTTGTTTCCATGGAGATGTAATTGCATTGCCTGAATTGTTCCAAATGTATCTATCTTCTATGTATTCAATTAGATGTGATTTTTTTTTTTTTTTTTTGCATTAAAAATACATTGAAAATCAGGCATTCTTACTTTTAGCAGCGTTCCCTATCCACAGATTTGACCAGACAGATAATTCCCTACTATGGAACATCCTAGTCAAAGTAATGAGTAATCTCCATGGCGAAAAGATGGTGAAAGACCCTCCACCAGAAAAGTTACATGGTGCATCTTTAAAAGCACATATTTCTTTCTATATTAAATGTTCTGTTTTGTTGGTGTCTGTTTAGTTTGGGGATTCTCAGCAGCTGCGGCTGGTTCGTATTCTGCGCAGCACAGTCATGGTGAGAGTCGGAGGAGGCTGGATGGCTTTGGACGAGTTTCTGGTTAAGAACGATCCATGCAGAGGTGAGCTGATTTACTACTGGACAAAATCATGAGCAAATGTGTTTGTACGCACTGTTTGTCTTCTCCCGATTTGTGTTTCGTATGTTAGTTGGGCAGTTCAAATATGACTTGATTCTTTTGGAAAGACAACAGTAACTTTTATTTCTAGATTACAAATTTACATGGTCATTCCACTCTGCCAGGTTAACTTTTTAACTAATTAGTTAGTTGACTCAAATGTACTCATCTTTTCAGTATTGGTGAAGGAATTCATGAACAGATCAGTGTTAGATGTGAAATTTGTTGAGTATGGAGTTTAATTTAACAAAGTATAATGAAATGGTTTACTCTAATTTATATTAAAGGCCATAATATTTTATGTTCCATGCTCAAACACACTCAGTTTTTATTCTGCAATACGTTTAGATGATTAAAGAAGCACAGCATAACTTTCCTGGTAGAGGGTATGCTACTCAAGCTTGTCGTGCAAAGTAGTTTCCCACAGATCTGACATGTGACTTGGTGGCACCATCTGCTTGTCATAGAGGCAAATTTTAATACCATAGAAGAACATTATAAGTAAGCCAATAACTCTGTGTAAGTAAGCTAACATTTCTATGCAGTCTAGCTGGTGTGCGGCTTACCCTCAATCAGAAAAGTTACACAGTGTTCCTTTAACCTAGGTTTCAATTTGTATCTGATCTCTCTCCAGTCTCTTTCAGTGGTGTCTCCAGTCTATTACCTTCCCTTTTTTGTCAAATTTTGTCATCTTTTTGTTTCATATTTTTCTATCTCTTCTCGTACACACTCCTCTGTCTGTCTCCATGTGGTGTCTAATTTGATCACTAATATTTTGCATGATGCATGGACCTCTCCTCTTTCCCATCCCTCTCTCTTGGTTTTTTCTCTTTCCTCAGTTCAACATCCCGGACTTAAGATCCTCCGCTCTGACTCCAGTAGCTCCATCTCATCTCGTATAGGTTGGGTTTCCTCTAAATCTTCACCTTTGTCCTAAAATAAACTGTCAAATGCCTCTCTCTCTTCAGCCTGTTGCCATGTATTTCCTACTCTCTGGTTGTTCTTAATATGTTAATGGTTTGGCCTTGTTGTCGCTTTGCCTTGCTGACTGTGAACACCTGACTAACAATAAAGAGAGGCCAAGTCCTTCCCCTTTAAATGGACTTACATGGGACCCTAAGTTTTGAAAAATATTAAAAGCGCAATGTAGAAGCTTTGACTGCATGTATTAGTATAATGAACGTTATGGATGTCTATGAATTGTGGATGACCATCAATATCGCCCACTGGTGCTGAGGAGGGATGATGTAAATCAACCATTCCAAGGACTGTGATAACCTGGCAGGCAGGCTTCAAGCATCTTTTTGACAATTGTGTTTACATTAGTATAATTTTGTGCACTGTCCATGTACAAATCATAACATAGAAAAAATTAAACTAATTTGAAAGAACATATTTATGTAGGTAATTATAGATGCAGACCTGTGTATTAAAATTACACTTATAAATAGTAACAGATTCTGAATGAATTATATTATGTATCCTTCAATTCAAAATTTTAATGTCTTTCAGTCCACTGCAGTTTGCACTTTTACCTCCATTTTTTGTTCTTAATGGTACATTTTTATATGTTACACACTGTAGACCTGTCCACTGTTAATGTCTTTCAAAGTTAGTGTCCTGTAGTTTTTTTCATAATGGGGGTGGGACTTCCCTCTCTGTATCTCCTCACTTCCTGTTCCTGTTGCTGATGCCTAATGCAAAAAAAAAAAAAAAAAAACTCACTACAGTATTTTACATGTTCCAGGGAAGCTATGGGCCCCCTGGTGGTCAAACGTGTGTGTGCGTCTATGAATAAATGACTGAATGATTTGTTTGTTTGAGCCTATGGTCTCATCACACCTCCAGCATGCAGTTTTTCACATTGTCTTCTGTGTCTCTCAGTGACAGTCACTCCTGGCTATTTCTGCTGTCGAGGTACTTCCCTGACTCTCTCTCTCCATCTCTCAAACTTCATCTCTCACTCTCTCCATCAGCAGCCATTTTACCTTCATGTGTTAATTTTAACATACTTTACTATGTTGTTTTTATATATATATATGTGTTTTCAGGCTCTGTTTGTTTAGGTGTCTGTATTGTCCTCTCTGCTTCTCGCTTCTCTCACCCACTCCAGCAGGATCTGGCCAACCCCTTGTCTTTAAATTTGTATTAGCAAAAATGTTGTAATATAATATCAATTACAAGGGTTGCAACATCTGTAATATAAAGACCATATAAAGACAATCGGCTGGATATTCTAAATTAAAAAGGTCACCTCTTTTTGTCTATAGTACTGGTACAGATCATATGCTACTTTTGACATGTTAACTCAAGTAATAATTTTCATGTTAATTGTTGTAACAAAGACCTACAGTTATGTTAGTAAACCTCATCATATCCTGTTACCAAAGCTAAAGTGCAATAGGAAATTGTAGGCAATAATACAAAATACTGAAGTTATACTTTTGTTTATTTATTTGATAGAGACAGTGTGTATTAAAGGTCTTATATTATGCACAGTTGACTCTTGTGAGCTTTAAGCCATGTTAGAACGTTGTTAACTCATCAAAACGCATACCTGGAAATGTCTGACTAAACTTTTATTATTTGTCTGATACATCTCCAAAACTCAAAATGCTCTGTTCCACCTTGTGATGTCATGAAGTGGTAGTATTCAAGTCAACAGCTACCTTTTACCTTTGGTTCAGTAGAGATTCCAGGATCGAAATTATCCAAATGATACTAGTGATGGTAAAAGGAGTTTAAAAATACAGTAGAGCATTTCTTGTATTACTGCATGACATCACAAGGTGCAACAGAGTGTTTTCTGTTTGAGAGAAGAGCCTAAATATGCAGGGTTTATGTGAAACAAAACTCAATTCCGGGTATGTTTTTGATAAGGAAACAATATTGTAACATAAATCAGAAAATAGAATTATATGGGCCCTTTAAATCGCAAGTTACATTTCCCTGTAAGTCAATGAAGTAAGTCCCAATTTTAAAAAATACAACTTAGGAATATTTAGAAATAAGCAGTAATCATTGTCTTTGTACTTTACTGGGTCAAAATTAGCAATATCCTCTGCTTACTTCTCGATTAGCAAATAGTAATAGTAGTAGTATAAGGCTGCAGTGATACCTCACCTGGCTTAGCTGTATATGTGAGCTTAGTAAACTGAAAATGTAGCATGTGCACATTTTCAACATAAATCTTTATGCCTTGTAATGATAAACAAGGCAGTGCAATATAACAAACACTGCCTTGTACAAAGTAGTATAAAATAACGTCTTGCTATCCGTGCTAACCCCACTGTTTGGTGCTGTGGACTTGGGCGTGGTCAGCCTGGCTCTCTCCTTAATGCTATTTTGCTGGTGGGATTTGATTACAGGCTAAAGCAGGACTAACTACAGGCTGCACTCATATTTATTAAACTGGCCGTCCTCCTGTTTGATCGCTGGGGCTGTGCTAAAAAAAAAAAAAGCTACAAACTCAATTCATTTTTGGTCTTCTATCATTTTTGTTTATTTGTTGCCATATCGACACTCACCCCTGGCTCTGCTCTGTCCTCTCTCATGAGCTCATAATGTGATTTTGTTGGTTCGGACTTGGGCTCTCGCTGGGATGGCTGCAGGCTTGTGGTTGTCTGCTGAGGCTGTTCTGAGTTTGTCTCCTGCTTTTGGCATTAACAGGCATGACCCCATAACTACTGCAGTCTATATAATGTAAGCATATTACACAGTGTACCCATAGGGAGAATAGAAATATCTTGGTGAATGAGAGTAAAGAATAACATAGCATTGTAGTGATGTAAAGTAGTGTGTTATTTTTTAATAACTTAATGTGAAATAGCTTTACATGCAAAACACTTACCTGCTAAAAGTGTTTGTGGTCTTAGATTCATTTCTATTACTACAGGTTAATGCAGGCCTATTATGCAAAAACAACTTTTCAGAGCTTTTTAGTTGTTTTCCCTTAATTCCCTTCTATTTACTCACCCAAACTTGTATTTCGATTGATTCGTGCATGTCTGCGTAAGCAACAGTTCCGGTTTTGCTCTGTACTAACTTCTCCAATTTTATTTTCTTAATCGGTGATATGCGTTGGATTCGGCAGCGTTGCATAGTCATTTTGGTAAAAAATGTAAAAATCCGCAGCTTGCTAGTGTGATGTGCACCTATCCATCGAGGTGCTGATAACTTTACTGCTCTTTGTTGTGATGATGTTTACGGCAACAGCTCCCATTGGGAACCACAGTTTTCTAACACATAAGTCAATAGTTTCTTTTATTCAGTCGTTTTAGATGAACGTTGATTTAAAATAACAAAATTATAACATAATGATACACAGGTGTAATAGATTACAATTATGACACAAGCGAAATAGTCCTTCTTTAAGGTAAAGTACACTTTCTTGTTCTCTGTAGGGAGTTTGTACACTGCATTTGACCCATTTTTCAGTCAGGGGCACCCAGGGACCTGTTATCAGATTATGAGCTAGGTTTGGTCAGGAGTAACTAGCTGGAGGTTTAGTCTATTATGCATGTTTATTTTGAGATACTCAACGTACTGTTAGGTCCAATACCACAGGCTGAGGACCAATACGATTGTAAATGTAATTAGGCTGCATTCCTCTTGAAGTATGTGCCTTCCTTCACCAACTTGTTTCAGTAAAAATACTCAATGAAAGCTCAAACTGTTTTCATTGATTAACATTGTCCCACTCTCACTGGACCAAAGCGCACAGACAGCCCCCAATACATGCACCTCAAATCGGACGTGCACGCTGCTCTGCTCCCCTCTGCACTCATGGGACCTCCAACTACCCCACCTTCAGATGTTAACTCGTATGTCTTTGGTTTATTCCAGCTCGCGGACGGACCAATTTGGAACTAAGAGAGAAGTTCATCCTACCAGAGGGGGCGTCTCAGGGTCTTGCAGCATTTAGGTCCAGAGGAAGAAGATCCAAGCCAGGCTCCCGAAACGCATCCCCCACCCGCTCCTCCTCCTCGGCCTCCCACAGCGGAGCATCCGGGCCCTCTGCTCCATCTGCGCCCGCAACACCCACCACCTCTGCGTCTTCCCGGGTATGGATAAGCGCTCACTGGGTTGTTCTATAGGTTCTAGGATAAGATGATGTCTCAATCTCAGATAAGGGCAAGAGCCAGTATTCCTTTATCACATTGTATTTTCATTATAGATATTTTGTAACCATTAAATATATGTGTGTGTGTGTGTGTGTGTGTGTGTGTGTGTGTGTGTGTGTGTGTGTGTGTGTGTGTGTGTGTGTGTGTGTGTGTGTGTGTGTGTGTGTGTGTGTGTGTCTGTGTCTGTGTGTGTGTGTGTGTGTGTGTGTTAAGGGATATCTGTGGGTTTCAGAATAATGATGAAGATGAGGAACATTATTAAAGAGGGCATATTTTGATTTTTTTTTTTTTGCACTTTCTGCCATGTTATAATATTTTTAGATATACAAAATCTGAATACAAAAATGCACACAACAACTTGACAAACCTGACACAATGCATAGTACCTTCATTAGCAGGATGCACGTTAACTGCCTTGTGATAGCACTCTGAAGGGGGAGTGATGTAACATGGGGGAGCAAAGGGAGGGGAGACTAAGAGCATCAAAAATGAAAGTGAAGCTTATTAAACATGTTAACACAGTGAATATAACATTTTCAAAACAATACAATATAACACGGTGATCTCAATAATCTGTTAATACCCCACAAAAGTAAAATACCCCATCTTAAAGGACCCATAGTTTAAAAATTCATAGCAAATTTCTATATAAACCTTAAGTATAAAAGCTTGTCTGCACATAATAAACAAATTATATTCGGCGATGTCCACGTAATATAGTCAGAAGATTAATTTATTATATCAAATGCTAATACTTCTGGCTCTTTCCTTCCATCTGAAATTGTGACACGATTCAATTTTAGAAACATGAACACATTCACTCATGTCATGTCTAAATGTTAACTGTACATTTGTTTGTCTTTTGAGTTTTGTGTCAATCACTACATCCCTAACTGTGTAATTATGTTTTGTGTCCTTGTTTTTTTTTTTTTTTTTTTTTTGCATTTTACAACCTTCCTCTTCCTGCTACATTGCTTTAAATCCTCCTTAATTCATTGGTGGGCCACACTCAAAATGACACCTTCCCTTTACAAACGCTTGCTTCCTCGTTTCCTTTCCTTGCTCGCCTCCTTGTCTCCTTCCTTGCTACCTTTAGTCGTCCCACACTCGCGACTATGCCAAACCGTGGCTGGCTCACAGTAAAACACCGGCAACATCCAAGTGCCACTGCTGCCCCGATGGCCATGAGGTAACTCACTCTAACATCTGTACCCCAACAACGCTCAGACTAAATGTACCCCAAAAATGCACTCTTTACCCCTTCACCTATTGCCCCATCCCAGCAATACCTGTCCCACTAAAGGCTACTGCACTAACTATCTAATATGCCCAGAGGCTTATAATAACATAATAAAACAAGGAGGAAGGTTGCGGGTATAACTTACACCGGTATACACTGGTTTCAGAATGATAAGAAATTATTATCGTTGCCATAGCAATAAATAGAAATAAATAAAAATTAAGTATTATATCTTTTGAACAGAAAAAAAGTCCTCAACATGTTACAACCCTTGAATAAACGTCTTTAAAAATGGGTGTTATGCAAAATAGATTTTTTGTTTTAGCTTTCTACCATGGTATAACATTGTTCCTTCATCAAAAACATGCCTAAAGAGGGTTTAGATGTCATCGACGCATGTTTGAGTATTTTAGTGATCTCCTCCAAGCCCTATTTGAACCTTCATTAAGGTTAGCTGTAAGATTCTGAGCCGTAGTAAAGATTGTTGTTGACACGTTCTCATAACTACACTTTTACATCAACATATCACAGCCTGAATCATTCCTAATAAAATATTTGTTCATTAAAAAGAAAGTCTCTCTTTATGCCCTATTAAGCCTAATTTAGGTAAAGTTATTATTAAATACTACCAGTTAACACTTCGCAGCTGATGTCATCAACATTCTCTGGGGGTGTGATGCTAATGTAGGCACTACTCTGTCTGAAACGCTGTTACTCCAGTTAGACTTTAATCTGACCTTTGTTTTAACACAATCTGATCAGAAAGAACTTATTTAGCTGAAACTACAACAGGTGAGCTGTTTGTGCTGTTACACATGTCCCTCTCAAATATCATTACTGTCGCACACTAGCTAGCATTAGCCAACAGAGTTTTTAGTTAGTCACTCTCACCTTTTTGTTGAAACCTAAGCACGACCATGATGTTTGCATTGATCACAGGCTCCTGAAAATGGTTTTGTTTAAATCCATTTTGTAATTTTTACTTGTATTTTCAGACAACCGTAAAACTTTTGTGGCAGTGTTTACTAATGTAGGCATTGTGTCACCCTGGTAACTGCTGAATATTCCGCCATAGGCATACAGACAGAACACCCCCAGCGTGATGTATCAGTTGTAGTGTAATCCTAAAAGTAGCACAATTTAGATTTAGTGATGTCAGTAGTTGCACTGGACTATCATTATTTTCACAAAGGAGATATTTAAGGGGATATTATTTTTCTTTTACTTACAGTTTAGTTTCAACACTGCAGGAGAAAAATGACTCCTCATCTTTTCACATTTTGTACAAATGTCTTTGGTGTTGTCCATAAATGTTGTGTGACTTGGACTTCTTCATAGTTGTCGTGTCGTATTTTGTGTATTATTTTTATTGTAGAACATTATTCTTCATTGCTCACCACTGTTATATCCTCCTGACATTGCCTGTGTGCTCCTGTAGGGGGCAGCGACGGGCTCAAAGCTGAAGAGACCGACCTTCCACTCAAGCCGAGGATCTCTGACCGGAGAGAACGGAGGAACTTGTCACACCAGCAAAACCACACGGACTGGTGAGGGGCAACTCACAAACATCTCACACTTATGATGCGGAAAATCTATATGGAATTTGCTATGGGAAAATGTTATTCTACTGCCAAACTGCCTTTGAGAGCGGACTTTACTACTTAAAGGTGGCACTGCCTAAGTTTTCTGAATCTATCTGTTTTTATTGGTCAAAAACTTACTAACTTACTTATATCATTATAATTATTGTAAGCGTGCTGGCCTCTGCATAAATCTGATACACCATACTCCTGGCAAAGCAATGACATCTCCATGGAGACAAGCAGATAGTGAACCCCTCCAGAAACTTTGCTAAGTGCACCTTTAAATTGTGCTAAACTGACTCTGGATTTCATTTGACAGCATCTACATTACGTTAGTCCACTAGTCAGCAATGACTTTTTAAATTAGTTGTAAAGTCAAACGATTATTTCTATTGTACACTGAGACTGTAGACTGAATAAAATTTTAACCAAATTAAAGTTGAAATATAACTGAAGACATCTAGATAGAGAATATTTAGAAATAAAATGTGTCACTTTTCTGTCTGAAACTTTGTTACTCAAGTTAAACTTTAATCCGAGTTTGTTTCAGTTAAATTCATCATTGAAAATCTGTTGAAAATTTGTTGAAAGTTTGTCAAAAAAAACTCTTAAATGGGACCATGTATTGATCACATGTTCCCAAAGATGTGTTGTTTAAATACATTTAGTCATTTTTTTTCATGACTTTTCAGACAATCTAAAAACCTATCAGGCTGTGTTTGCAAATGGGTGCACTTTGTCAACATGGTAACTGCTGAATATTTAGCAATAGACATCCATGGAGAACACCCCCAGCGTGATGCCACTGCAAAGTATCAATTGTCTGAAATTAGTAGCAGTCATTTCAGCATACTGCTGCTGTGTCATTGGGCAAGACACTTTATTCATCCATCCAATCGTGACGTAGCTGGTTAATGCTAACTCCTGTCCTCTTGTCTCTTCTCTCAGACCCAAAGCGTGGGGGCTCCACTACCAGTGGTCCCACCAGCCGGGCGGGGAGCAGGGCCGGAAGCCGGGCGAGCAGTCGCCGTGGCAGCGACGCTTCAGACGCCTCAGAGCTCCAGGACGCCCGCTCTGTCTGCTCTGATGCCTCTGACACCCCACGACGGCCAGGAGGGGGCGCGAAACCATCCAAAATCCCTACCATCTCCAAAAAGGCCCCCAGCCCGAAGACTACCAGCGCTACCAAGAAATGATCACTATCATCTTAGCACTACGGAGGAAAGTATTCAGAAAAACATGCTATTTCTGTCTCAACTTTTCTCCGAATAAAACCATGCACAAGAACGAAGAGAGATGGTCCACACTGACTTTCCCTTTAAGACAGGACCTCTCTCTTCTCACTGAATTGACTTATGCTGCCTTATTTTGTGTTACTTGTTTCGCCTGTCCTGATTCGAGACAGCAAGAGCAACGTTAGAGGGGAACCACAAAAAAAAAAAACTGTTAAGGAAGACATTTTGGTTTTTCCAGCCCAGATGCCTCGAGGATGAGCTAAAAAAATACAGAAAATATGCAACAACTGCCATGCCACTTCCTCCAAACTGAAATGTGTCGCCTCAGCAGAAACAACCAAGCAGCTTCCTGCGTTTTGGGCGAGATACTTTTAGCGATCCGGTGGCTAAAAGACATAAAAGTATTCCCAAAAAAGAGAAAAGGATTTGCATTTCAACGCGAGGCAAGTGCGACAATACACTGACTTAAAACTGGTAATGAAATAAAGGACTATTTTTATTCTAACAGCACATAATAACTGACAGTTTAACCCAAACCAGCATGCACTAACCTCGTCCACTTTTGGCCTATTGACGATGATAAGGTAGAGAAGTGTTACAAGAAACTAGAGGTCACTGTATGCAAACGTTTTAATTTGCGAATGTCTTTTTTTGTGGTTAATTTATATCTGATTTTGTTTATCTAGCTTAAATAAATAATAAGAGTATATTTATTTTGACTTCATATCATCTGCAGATTGAGTATTACTGGTTCAAAACTTTTGTACCAAGAAAATGTGTGCGTTTTGTGTGTAAAGTTTGTCTTCATTGTCACTAACCATCTTGTATTTTTTTTTTTTTTTTTTTCTTTTTGCTACTATTGCTCGGTTTCCAAATCATGACCAAAGGGGACTTGCCCTTAATCTGTAGACAAGAAACTACATTTATGATTGACAGGAGGTGTGACCGAGCGGACCAATGAGAGCAGGTTTCCTCCCTCATGTCCCGCCCCCTTTACTTCTTTTTAGGCTTTTTCAAATGCCCTGTTATGTTGGGGCCAGAGATGTGTCTGTTATCTCAATGTACGAGATGAAGAATGAATTAAGTGACCGATTAAAGACCTGTTTAGGTGATTTTTATTTATTTATTTGTCTGGAGGTGGATTTTTGGGCAGAGAAGCCTACACCTTTTGATGCTGTGCTTATCTCAGTGTGAAGACGAGGGGAGGGAGGGGGGCGTTACTATGACTCAATTGTGTAAAAGTAAAAAGAACTAAAATTATAAACATTTTTGTTCTGTTTTTGTATTAAAATATGCTTGCAGTAAAAGTGATTCTTGCTTCTTTATTATGCATCAACAATGTAACAACTATGCATCGTTTCAATATACAATTCTTACACTGTCAATGCTATTACATGAAAATGCCTCATTAGCAAAGCAGTTGCCCACAAACTCAAGATCCAATCAGCCACTGCTATTGTGTCCTTAGGCAAGTTACTGTTACGTATTCAAATGTGATTCTTGGCGAATGATGAGTATTTGGGCTCTTAAAATATGCTCTATATTCTTACACTGTCAGTGTAACATGTAGGGAGTGTTTAAGCGGACCTATTATGGAAAATTGACTTTTCAGAGGTTTTAACCATGTTGTAGTTGTTTCCCTTCACCATTTAGCCACTGCTCCGTACTTACTTCATTCGACAATTGTGTTTTCTTAATTGGTGATACACATAGGATTCGGCAGTGTAGCATAGTCTCGTACAAATGAAAAAAAAATCCACAGGTTGCTTGATGTGAAACTATCCATCTCTTTGTTGAGATGACTTTAACAGTGACGTGAGCTCCTATTGGGCAGCACAGTTTTTTAATGCGGAAGTCAGTGGACTGGTTACTTTTATCAAGTCATTATTGGGATTTAAATTGTGCAAATTAACAAAATGTCATAGATTATAACTATATAAAAGACACAAGCACAATTGATCTTTAATAAAGGATGAAGACATAAATCACAAATACTTTATTAAGAATGATTCAGGCTTAGTATCTACTTAGTAGCTACTACTTAATTAATACCCAAACTAAGGAGATACTGAAGCCTGAATCATTTGGAATAAACATTTTTTTCATTATGAATGCACTTTTGTTCACACTTTACTGAATCTGATTAAGTGAAACCAATACTTTTATTTTTAAATGTTTGACTTCATGTACTAAGCAGTAATATCTGTGGAGTAAACATGGTTGTATATTTTGAAGTAACTAAACATTTTCCTCTATCTCTGCTGTATCAGCCTGTTTACATTCCACGATGAGCTGCAGACCAGCATCTCAGAGGCCGGACGTTTATGTGTAATTATCCTGAAGGAGATAAAGACACACCCACAGGAAGCTCCCTGAGGGGATGGGAAAGTATAAGTGTATATGGAACACTGAGAATCAACATGAAAAATCCATAATCCAAGACCATAATCGTTCATGGTACAGTTTGTAAAATTGTTATAATCATCAAAGAAAATCATCAGATGTGCAGAAAAAAGCGACTTGCTCCTTCAGACAAGGAACTCATTCTTAATAATAAATTAGCGGCTGGTTCTGCAGTTGTTTAAAGGAGACACATAAATTATAATACAGATGCACTGTTCATGGATATGAAACACTGTGAAAATGCCTCATGTTCAAATGTTGATTTGTTGAACTCTGTGACTTTGAGTGTTTTGAATGTTCTGGACACCATTGCCCAGAATAAGGTTAAAATGGTTAAAGATAAGCAGAAGACGCCATGGAGGAATGATGACTCTGTCAGGGCACAGAAAAGGGAGTGCCGGAGGGCCGAGCGGGAACGGCGTAAGTCAAAGCTCCAGGTTCATTATGAGATCTACAGAGAAAAGATGTCAGAAAAATACCTCTCCCTTGTTCTACATACACTGTGGTTGTACCCGTACATTATTGGAACTTGCAATAATGACCCTCATGTCCTGTTTGCAACAATAAGCAGATTAACAAACCCTCCTGCTCCACTGCCTTAAGAACTAACTTCCACATCTAAGTGCAATGAGTTTGCAACATTCTTTCATGGGCATTAAAATTACGATCAGTTCCACAACACAAATAATAACCCAGAACCCACCTAGACACTTAGAGCTGACTCACTTTGCACCTGTAACTGACAAAACTGTCCAAGGGATCATCACCAGTCTGAGTTCATCTACATGCTGCCTCGATGTGTTGCCCAATAAATTTCTTTAGTCTGTGCTCAACAGTTTGCATAGTTAACATGTCACTTCAATCTGGAACATTCCCAAGAGCTTTGAAAACTGCAGTTATCAAGCCTCTCCTAAAAAGAGCAGTCTTGATGGTACAGTACTGAAGAATTACCGACCCATCTCAATTATTCCGTTTTTAGGCAAAGTCCTCGAAAAAGTTGTTTACCAACAGCTTATTCACTTTCTCCAAATTAACAACTCCTTCGATATTTTCCAGTCGGGTTTTAGACCCCACCACAGCACTGAGACTGCTCTTATCAAAGTGACAAATTACATCCGCCTGAACACTGATGCAGGCAAAGTCACTGTGGATCATGGGATCCTCTTACAGAGATTAGAGGGCTGGGTGGGCATCTCTGGTATTGCACTAAATTGGTCCAAGTCCCATGTAGAAAACAGGGAGTACTTTATTGATAAAATGTCCCCCATTTTATCTGTTTTTCAGATAAAATGGGGCATCCCACTGACCTGTTGGGT
Source organism: Periophthalmus modestus (assembly GCA_019594935.1). NCBI lineage: Eukaryota > Metazoa > Chordata > Actinopteri > Gobiiformes > Gobiidae > Periophthalmus > Periophthalmus modestus. The sequence continues at coordinate 17,243,131 of JAIEZT010001318.1, forward strand.
GCCCCAGGAGTCAATCCTATTGTTCAACCTCTACATGCTGCCGTTAGGCCAGTTAATACTCAGCAATAATGTGTCCTATCACAACTATGCAGATGACACTCAGATCTATGTCTCACTGGCAGCAGGTGAATATGGACCAGTGGATTCATTGCATCCAACAGATCAGTCTGTGGATGAAAAACAACTTTCTCCAGACTTAGAGAGACTTATTTGTCTCCAGTAGATTAGACTTTTGTAACGGCCTACTTACTGGCCTCTCCAAACGAGCGTTAAGACAGCTGCAGTTCATCCAGAACACTGCTGCTCGGGTCCTGACTAGAACCAGAAAGTACTTCACACATGCGTCCTGTGCTCAGGTCTCTGCACTGGCTCCTGTGGCTCAGAGAATAGACTTTAAAGCAGCTCTGCTTGTGAACAAATCTCTCCATGGCCTAGCACCAAAATACATCTCTGACATGTTAGTGCCATATGAACCATCTCACACTCTGAGGACTTCAGGGACCAGCCTTCTGCTGGTGCCCAGAGTCAGGACTAAACATGGAGAATCAGTGTTTCAGTTTTATGCAGCTAAAACCTGGAACATTCTTCCTGAAGATGTGAGACAGGCCTCAACTTTGACAATGTTTAAATCCAGGCTCAAACGGTTCTGTTTAGCTGTGCATAGTGCAAGGTTGTGAAAGGTTTTTATTCTGCTCTTTTCTCCTTTAATATAAATTTTATAATAATTATTTGTGATTATCTATGTTTTGATTTGGTGGTTTTAATGACTTTCTTTTTCTGTAAAACACTTTGAATTACCTTGTGTATAAACTGTGCTATACAAATAAACTTGCCTTGCTTTGCCTTGCCTTTATGAATCTCTTTTTACTATATGACAATACTGGCATTTGAATGTATTTATACTACATTTTTTAACTGTTAGAAATGTTAATCATCTTGATATTATTGTTAAAGATGCAATTAGCCTATTTTGGCCATGAAAACACATAATATATCATTTTAACATAGTAAATTAATGTCTATAACTTCATGTATCAACGATAACGTAATAATGGCCGATAACATAATAATGTAATAACGACCAATAATGTAAGAAACAGCCAATAACGCAATAATGGCCAGTAACTTAATAATTTTGTTTAAATATTATAATAAGCCGATAATGTAATAAATGTGGTCTCAAACTTTTCACACCAGAGAAAAGATATGGCTTTTCAAGTGCCACCTGAGCTAAACCGGGTCTATATAAAAAGCTATTCCAGGTCTAATCTAGGGCTAAACCAGATTTAAAAAAGGATTACAAAGTGAAGAGCCACCTGAAGGAGCTTGGTACATGTACCACTGTTCTACAATAAATCTACAATAACTTATTATATTATTGACTATGAATATTATTGATTATTATAGCTTTGGCTTAACAAGAAACATTTTCTTTAATAATAATAATAACTGCAGCCAATAATGTAGTCATTATGTAGTCATAATGTAGTCATTATTGGCCTGTTATTACATTATCGGCTTATTACATTTGAACCTGGACAAAATTATTACATTACTGGCTGTTAATACGTTATGAGTTGCTATGCTCCAGACTTGTGTATAGGTTATTTGATCACTGTAGCGTTATCTAGTCTATTACTATTAACTGCTTTTCTCGATATTCTACTTTAAAAGTATTTTTGAAGCCCCACTGTGTGACATTCAGAATACCGGTGTACATAAAATTTATAAAGCACGTATTCAATATATGTTTGTGTGATTTATCTTTTATTGCATTATAAACCTGAAGAACGGTCATATTTCTGTGGAGTTGTATCATCTCTTCTTGCAGTGTGGCCTGAGCCTCTGAAATGGTCCCTTCTGTCCATTGCAGCAGGAACAGGTGCCTCTCTCTGCTCGCCCTGAATTCTGAGGTGAGTCTCTCTTTAATGATGTAATCCTCCTCCGTCTGATTCTGCAAAAAGGATAAAAACATTCAGATTTTGCAGTGACACCACACTGGGGGGTGTTCTACGTGTATCTCTATAATAAATAAACAAATTACATAACTTCCTTCTGTACTTGTGCAGCTGTACTCGCTCAGCTTCAGCTAAGCACCAGTGCTCCATGATGGCGTCCTCACATTTCTTAATCGCTCTGTGGATTTGCTGTTTGTCGAGTTGCATCCTGTCTGTCTCTGCTTTGACGAATAACAGCAGGTCTATGTTCTGCTGAATGCAGGTCACGAGGCTCTGTACCTCTGCTCCATGCTGCCGAGGGCAGGACATCTCCTGGACTTTAGCGCTCATTGTAGCACTGGTTTCGGGTAGTTAGTATGTTCTGAACGTCTAATGGTTCAATTTCTTTTGTTTGGTATCCATGGGTTTTAGAATGATGATGGTTGCCAAATTCACAAACTTGTAATGTTAAAGTGGAAATAAATGTGTATGTTTAAAAATGTATTTAAAGACTGCAGGAAACCAAAATCTACAACTGACAGTCTTCTGGCATTTATTCTGGACTAGGTCATTAGACCATGCAATCATCAGTCAATCAATCTATGGGTTTCAATCATTGGTTGTTAAATGTGCATTAGGCTACTCATTACTACTTCTAGTAGTTTTTGTTCATGCTTCATGAAGACTAGTAAAGTAGAGTTATTTTAAAGGGTTTATTATAAAGCCAGAAAACTGATTTAACTTTGGTTATTTTGTGTTAAAGCAACACAAACTGAGTTTCATGTGAAGAGACTGAACAGAGGGAAATTCTCCCATGAGTCAGTTTGGTCCCAGCTCTGTCCTGAGTCTGCCTCTTCAAAGCGTCTGTGGCCCTCCTGATCCAGACTGACCAAACCAGAATGACCACGGGCATTTGGCCCAGGGCCAAAAGAGTACATCTCAAATGCCTGGACTTTAGCGTTCCTCTGCCCACAGGTTTGTTTTCTTTCTCTTGGCATGTCTCTGGACGGGACACAGGACAGAGGGAGTGGGTCGAATGTGTGCACTGCAAAAAGTGGATATAAGTTCAAATGACTTGAGTTCAGAATCCTTCAATCACAAGTGTCTGTGTGTACATTCATGTACATGTATCTGTTAGTACATTCATGTATATATATCTGTTAGTACATTCATGTACATGTATCTGTTAGTACATTCATGTACATGTATCTGTTAGTACATTCATGTACATGTATCTGTTAGTACATTCATGTAGATTTTCACAAGTTAAGATGTATGTTCTTGATGTTCTGTTATTTTGACTTGTGTTGATACAGTTCCTCTTATTTCCAACTAAACATATTGCCCATTTTCAAATTATTTGTTTCAAACATTTTTTATTGATCAGAAATCACAATTAATCTTAAAGGTGCACTCCGTGGAGATGTTATTGCTTCATTTGTATGTACCACAGTATGGTATTAACTATCGCCATAGAGACAAGCAGATTGCAGAAGTCAGGTTTAGGGAGAGGCAACTCTGTTCACTGTAAGAACGCGTGTCTTCAAGGTATTTAAAGGTCCAATATACAAAACTGACTCTTGTGAGCTTTAAGCCATGTTATAATGTTGCTATCTCTTCAAAAATATATCCTGAGTTGTGTTTTGTTTCATTCATACAATCCTACATCTCCAAAGCTCAAAACGCTGTGTTCCACCTTGTGATGTCATGAAGTGGTCATTTTCAAGTTACCATTTAGATATTGGCAAATAAAGTGCTGAAATGGTCCAAATGATTCTAATGAAGCTATATAGAGTTTAAAAACACAGTGGAGCACTTCCTGTTCCCACATGACATCACAAGACGTGCAATATAGGCCCTATGTATATGTTTATTGCCATATCTGTGGAACATATCCGTGAAAACAAGCAAGTAGAGATCCCCCACTAGAAAAGTTACAGAGCAAATAAGACATACCTAGTCAAAACTACCTCTAGATGCATATTCTGATCTAAAATCATATTAATCAAAGTGATGTTTTCTTTATTTTGCAGTGCAGGAGCCTGAGTGAATGAGGAGTCCCATTGTGGCAGTGAGATGACGAATAGACCCGGACACAGCTGCACAGGCCTCTGCTCTGTGTGTCGAATAAACATGTTATTTCAAACTTCAGCTCAGGAAACTTAGCTCTGCTCCTGTTTATTTAAATGGGAATTTGGCCAGTGGAGGAAAGGAACTAGATACCAAAACTATTTACTTACTAAGTACTTATAAAACACAAAGTCTATGTGTAACGGTCTTGTGCTCTGTAATGTAGCTGCACAGGACAAATTTCATATCTTGCACCTGACTCTAATGGATTTTCTGTCTTTTATAGAGATGTTTGACAAAAATTTTCCACAATATGGCATTAAACACATCTATCTTCATTGGAGCAAAAAGAAGCCATCACCAGGTCAAATTACATGCCAGATCTGCACCCACATTAAAAGACCCATATTACACCATGATCTATGTTATAATGTTGTTTCCTTATCAAAAACATATCTGGATTTGTTTAATACACAAACCCTGTGTCTTTAGGCTGAGTTCTTCTCTGAGACAGAAAACACCATTAAGTAGTATTATTTTAGGCGCTTGAAATAAGGGTGCAAACATTTTTTTACTTTTGCACCCCCGTACACCCAGGCCTGCCACCTTGTGATGTCATGTGGTAATACAGGAAGTGCCCCACTGTGTTTTTAAGCTCCATACACCTTCACTAGAATCATTTGGATGATTTCAGCCCTGAAATTACCCATCTCTACAGAACAAAAGGTAAAAGGTAGCTACAGCTTCATGACATCACAAGGTGGAACAGAGCATTTTGAGCTTTGGAGGTGAAGATAGACTAATAATAAAGGATTACTCAAACATGTGTGAATGAAACAAAACATAACTCCAAGCATGTTTTGATGAGGTAACATGGCTAAAAGCTCACAAGAGGTCAAACGGGGGTCAAATTTGGCCACAGTTAATTGCTGCTACCCAAAATGAAAAAAACAACAAAAAAGAAAAATTTAAATAAAAAAAAAATGTTTTAAAATCCCAGAGTGCCACTTCTGGCCCCTGCATAGAGATACCTAGTAGATGCATACTGAACTAAAATGAGCCAGAGTGGTAGTGACAAGATGGCTGACCACATGCTGTTTTGTTGAGCTGGAAAACTACCCAAACAAAATCGTCTCCTCAGCAAACCAACGGGTAGTAAAATTGTGTTTTTTTGTTAATATTTTTAATAATAGCTTGCAGAGTGTCTAGAGGTAAGTTTTACATTTTTTTATTATAAGTTAGCGAGCCCAATGGGTTAAATTTGGCCCTGATCCTAAATTAGAGAATAAAGGATTAAAATTTTAAAAAAGTGGATATTTCAGTGTTCAGTGAACTTATAGCAGTAATTTAATGCAATGTTCATGTTCTTGGGTTCTCCTGGGTTAATGATATCCAAACTAATACTTCACTATACAAGGAGTAAACCCTCCAGCTCATTTAGTCCTGACCAAGCCTGGCACAAGATCTGTAGATGGGCTCCCGGGTGCTGCCAACTGCTCCTGACAAGTTTCCCCAGAGATACTGAGAATGATTTTCCCAAAAGGGTTGATAAAATGATTCCTTAACCTTAATAGTTGTAGTAACAGAACAGCCAAAAGTCCTAGTACTACTTACTTGCGGTACTTTTTGAATACTTTTTAGACAGCTTGGAGCACCTTTAAAATGGACTTCTTCCACATAGCGCACCTGTTTATAATTGTGTTTAAATAGCTGTTTTAAAAATCCCCGTACTCATTTGCATATGTAAACACCCTCACACCCAGAAACAGGTGCTCAGGCTTGTGTCCACTCTTGGCTCGCTTCTGCTGCTGCGACTCAGGAATACATTTCAAAGACAAATTATTTCCACTTCGAGGTTTGCACTAAGGTCATGTTTTAGTACCGGACGTAGCCAAAAATGTTGAGAAGAAGCCGTTGAGAGGGAGGCTGTGTGGGACAGATGAAAGATGAATGAGGGTGTAGAAAGGGAGGAGGAGGAGGAGGAAGGGGAGAGACCACGGGGCGGGACCTAGGACTGCACATGTTAAAGACCACAAGAAGACTTTAGTTTTAGCATCAGCTGCGGAAGTAGGAGCAGTGATTTGGACGCTATTGTTTTTTAGGAGTGTTTTTGCAGAAGAAAATAGAATAGTGGGAGAAGACTTTGAATATGATTTTGTGTGTTTTTACATTTTGGAACTGCAATTGGAGCTGATAAACTAACAGCAGGTGTGGACTTGTCCTGCTTCAAGATCTTCTAGAAAACAACAAAGTAACTAGATACTTTTATTCAAATCTTTATCGTATTTTGAGTGAGTAAAAATGTACTTTTCACTCTAGTATTCTACAGAAAAACAGCACACGAGTTTCTGTATTTTGAACCTTAGTGGCAAAGTTGGTAGTAGTAATAGTAGTAGGCTATAGCAGTAGTGGTCAAGTTTTACCTCTACCTAGTTTTTAAAAATCAGTAGAAAAGACAAACTGATCAGTCAATAACCATAGTAATTTATAGTGGTGAGGACAAGCCGTTGTAGTAATAGTAGTAAGTAGTTTTGGCGTACTTTTACCTCTATTTGTTATACTTTTTGCCATCAACTTCAAAGTCTATATTTTTGTCAACAAAATCTTTGCCCCATAACAAATGCGTCTAATCTTTCTGGTCTTTCATTACAGCTGTGGGCTGAGAGGGGTGGAGGGTAGTTCATTTTAGATTAGAAGAAGTGGGAGAGGAAGGGGGAACGTAAACACAGACTTTCAAGATAGGGACTTCTGAGCAGATCTGAAGCAGGACGGTCCCTCAAAAAAGACATCAAGGCTCAAGGAGGAGCACAGAGGACGATGAGGGAATCTACAAACATGTCCAGGATTTTGTGTCGTTGCACCAGGACTTTTCGGACCCCCTTACGGCCCCCATATCGTCCCAGGACCCTCATTTTGTTCCCCCTTCTCATCTTGTCTCTCTGGAGTTACACAGACGCAGCCGTCCAGTCCAGTTTTCGCAGGCTTAGCGGCAGAGAAAAGAAAGAAATGCAAAAGGAGATATTATCCATTTTGGGGTTGCCGGGACGACCGAGACCACACCCGCTCCGTCCCCCCTCGTCTGCGCCCCTGTTCATGCTGGACCTGTACCATGCCATGTCTGCGGAGGGCGAGGAGGAGGGGAATGACATCCTGATGAATGGGATGGGTTTAGGGAGGTTTGGAGTGGTGGATAAACTGTCCCAGGTGAACCTTGCGGCGCTGCCCACTCTGAGCTCACACACCCCTCCCCTCGGGACCGTGGTCACTGACGCAGACACTGTCATGAGCTTTGTCAACCTGGGTAAGAATGACCTATGTGTCGCCATGTAAACTAACTGTACAACAAAATACTTTAAATATATATCATTTTTACTGTCTTAAAAATGTGAAAGACAGAACTAGTTCATTTTAAACAGTTGGGAGGAATCCAAAGTTATTACTCATTTACTTTATGCATTCAGAGCATCCTAATTACTCACCATGATGAGTTTATAAGCACTTTTTACAACTCTCAGACCTCAAGAGCCGCTTATATAATATATCTGTTCTGGGGCAAACAGATTTTGCCCAAATACATGGGGAAAAAATCAGGTACAGGCCCTTTAAAGTAGCACTATGTGACTTTTCTGGTGGAGGTGCTGCCACCTGCTTGTCTTCATGTTATTGCGTTGCCTGGAATGTTCCACAGTATGATATTTAACTTCATTTATTCAATTGCATGTGTTGATATTGCTGAAAAATACCTGGAAGCACATGCATTGTTATTGTTAGCAGAGTCGCCTCTCCACAGATCTGACCTAACAAGCCATGGTAGTGTTATCTGTTGATCGCCATAAGGAGAAAGTTTAATAACATACTGTGGAACATTAAGCTATAAAATCTCCATGGAGACAAGTAAAGGATAGATCAAAATGTGATTTGTAACAGAATATTGAACAGTGACAGATGATGAAACACTTACTACAATCAAATTTTCCAACATTCTACCAAAAATGAATATAAAAATACAAATTAGTTCTGAAAATGATTAACGTTATAAAAGCAAACATTATATACCATCGTTAGCTGTGATACTGAACGAGTGGACAGCAATTGACGACCCCCGAGACACTAGACTTAGCCCCTTGAGTTTAATTAACAAACTAAAACATGTCGTCACTTTGACCAGTGCGTAATCTACACTTCACTCGATGACACTCAAACACAACTGCGGTAGTAATAATTAAACAAACAAAAAATACTACTACAAGACTACTTCATTGCGTCAAGACGTAATCGTGAAAATCATTAATAGCCATGTTAAAATGTTGCAACCTAATCAAAAACATATCTGGAATTGCATTTTGTTTCATTCACACGTGTTTGAGTAACTCTTTATTATTAGTCTGTCTACATCTCCTAAGCTCAAAATGTTCGGTTCCACCTTGTGATGTCATTAAGTGGCCATTTTCACTTTAACAGCTCCTTTTACCTTTAGCTCAGTAGAAATCGGCAGTTCCAGGGCTGAAAGTATTCAAATGATTCTAGTGAAGATGTACGGCATTTAAAAACACAGTGGAGCACGTTCTGTATTAAAATATGACAAGATTGAACAGAGTGTTGAACAAAGAACGCAGCCTAGATATGCAGGATTTGTGTGTTAAATATGTGAATGAAACAAAACACAACTTCAGCTATGCTTTGGTAAGGAAACAGCATGATAACACAGATCAGGAAATAGTGTAATATGGGCCCTATTTGGATTCTAGATGCTCCAGTTTCACTCTTCAGATTAAAGCTACCTGTTGACCTAATCTCGGACACCTCCATTATAATTTCAGTTGTTGGATTGAGTTTTTACAGGTGCCAATCTCAACTGCAAATAAGTTCTATACAGACGACCCGGAGAGCGTGTGTAATTGTTGTCTTGTTGCACATGAACGCTGAACATTTTAGAGGAAAGACTTTGTTTTTCTTCTCCATTGAAATGTATGGGATTACTGCTCAACCAGAAGTGCCGACCACAACAGACATGTGGGCCGGTAGCAGTCACAAGTTAAAGCGGGCATGGCAGAATAGGCAAGCTGTGATCAGACCTGGCACTAGGTTTACTACGACTACGACTACCTTATCTTTTCAGACCATCTAAAAACTGACAATCTGTGTGCATCCCAGTCTAATGTCACCAAAAAGTATAAATAACTTAACTTACATTTTTCTGAGATTGAGTAATGTTTCCAGCTGTTTCAAGAGTGTTTGCCCGCTGATCTGAAGATTGGCCCTTTGAATCCTGCTCTTGACATAAACATCATTGGTCGAGCGGTCAGATCCACTGATCCACAGGTTGGCGGTGCAATTCCAGCTCCCACAAATTAATGCTGTCATGTTGTCCTTGGGCAAGACACTTAACCCACCTCACCTACAGTGTCTGCGTACTCTGGTGTATGAGTGTGTGTGTGTGTGTGAATGGGTGAGTGGTTCCTTAATATAAAGTGCTTTGAGTGTCTTGAAGGTGGAAAAGTGCTGTATAAAAATTTGACCAAGTTTTCAAAGCTTTTTAATGATTCGTGACTGTATTTTTGAATTTTACATTCTTGAGACTTTGACATTACTCATTCATACACACCAAACCTGTAAGCGTATTACTTTTATTCATTTGGTTTGGATTTTAAGCTGGAAGGTGGAACGGAGCATTTTAAGCTATTGAGATGTGAAAAGACTAATAATAAAGAGTTACTCAAACACGTGTGAATGAAACAAAACAGAACTCCGGGTATGTTTAGGAGTTCATTCATTTTGTGTAATTGTGCAATTTAAACACGTTTTGGCCTTTGTTAATATTGTGGTTGCTAGGTAACAGTAACCTTTAGGCTGTTACATGTGTTGTCTGCCATCTAACCAGGAAGTAAAATTAAGAACTTCAGCAAAATAAAAATAAAAATAGAAAAAGTAGGCACGGTTTCTTGTCAAATCTAAAATATTTGATATGTTAAGTCAAATGAGTAGTCTAACCACCTGTCATGTGCACTTTAAACGTGTCACCGATTTTATATAGTCGTAGATAGAAGTGATTAAAACTACAGTTATAGCAATACTAATTCAACTTTTCAGTGACATCATATCTAAGGCTCCCATTCTAATCTGACTGCCCCTGTCTGCTCCACCATTACTCACTGTATCCACATATGCATCTCTATCTCCGACACTCAAACACTGCTCTGGCCTGTCCCTTTAATCTGTCTGTGTTTGGGGAGAGATTACACACCCTGAAATCTGCCTGTCAACAGTTTCAAAATACCACTTTGCAGCCCCCGAACTCCTCCAGACTTCAGTAAACAAAGTGAGAGCTGTTTTTTACAGTGCAGACCAATGTTATGTCTCGAATCCTATGTGCTTTCTACCCGAATGAATATCTCTGTGAGCTATTTTGTGTTGTACATGTTTTTTGAAGCTAAATTTTAACTATTTTTTATCCTGCACTAATTACTTAAAGGTCCTATATTACAGAAAAACTGACTCATGTGAACTTTAAGCCATGTTATAATGTTGTTACCTCGTCCAAAACATACATGGAGTTGTGTTTTGTTTCATTTACACATGATTTAGTCACTCTTTATTATTAGTCTGTCTATATAGCCAAAGCTCAAAATGCTCTGTTCTACCTTATGATGTCATAAAGTGGTAGTTTTCAATGTAACAGCTACTTTGTTCAGTAGAGATAAGTAATTCCTGTATTACCACATGACATCACAAGGTGGAACAGAGTGTTTTTAGTCTGAGAGAAAAACCTTACATATTTAGGCTGAGTTTGTGTGAATGAAACATAGCTCCAGGCATGTTTGTGATGAGGAAACAACATTATAACATAGATTAAAAAAATTGTGTAATACGGGCCCTTTAAATAATTGGTTGATATGTTATAAATTGATTTGAAAACCTGGAAGTTGCTACTTTGCAGTGGTTTCTTAAGCTGACAATACTACATTAAAAAATTATTTTAGCTGGGTTTTGTTTAGGTCCTGGGTTTATTCCAGTATTACTATGGTGATCCAGTTTAAACCAGCTGAACATAATATAGTTACACTTCACCCATTCTCACACATACATACACACACAGACACACAGACACACAGACACACACACACACACACACACACACACACACACACACACACACACACACACACACACACACACACACACACACACACACACATTCATACAGCAAAAGGTATGACTAGGTGTCCTTGCCCAATGACACAACAGTATGTTTGTGGGACCGGGAATTGGCCCACTGACCAACTGGCCAAATGCTGCCTCTTATAAATCTCTAATAAGTTAACTCTTTTGTCTTTTGTCATGTCATTCTCCAGCGGTGGAAGAATTACTCAATTTTGTTACTTAAGTAAAAGTGCAGATACCAGGGCAAAATATACTCAAGTAAAACTAAAAGTATCACATGATAAATCTACTTACGTAAAAGTACCTGTTTAAAAAGTATTTTGTGCATATTTTGAGGCCTTATAAGGTTTCAAATGAAGTGATTTTGGTAAAGATCGGGGTTGAATTTTTGTTTAGTAGAAACTGATTGATTGACTGAATTGATTGTTTGTCCAGCTGCTTTTATTTGGAGATTTTTGTTTGCTCAAACTATGAACATGTAAAAAATAAACCCTTCAGATTTTTCAGCAGCTCTCAAACACTTATAAAAAATACTTTTACTTTTCAGTCCTGTTCAAAAATGTAGTGTATCCACTTTAAAATGTACTTAAGTTAAGTACTGATACCTACAAATTTTACTTAAGTACATTATTGTACTACTGTAACTTTGTTCCCTTCCACCGCTGCATGTCTGGCCCTTGCTCCAAAACCAAACTGTATCATTTGTTTTCATTTAAACACTTACAACAGTAAAATGCTCTGTCCGTCTGATACCGCCTTTACAACACATGATGTCGTTCGTTTAAGTGGACTGTGTAGCTTTTCTGGTGGTGATGTTTTTCTTTGCCTAGAATGTTCCACAGCAGAGCATTAAACACATTCAGCATTTATATCTGGTCAGATGTTTTACTGCTGTCATAATTACTGTGAGCAGAATCGCCTCTCCACAGATCTGACCCGTAACTTAGCCTCGTAGCCTCTATGGAGAGGGCTAAGTTTAATGCCATACTGTGGAACATTAAATGCAATTAAATACAATTAAAAATGGTATTTGGGCGTGCAGTTCCTTCACATGTGCTCTGTGTAACCACGACGACACAGCTGGTCAGAATTACAGGCTGCACCGACACTCGCTGAAAACGCTCTCGTCCAGAATCAGGATAAAAATAGTGTCTCTAAAAATACTGTGTGTACCCTGTGATTAGCGGTGAGAGCCCTGCAGCTGCCGAGAGCCCGCTGTCCCGGGACTGCCTCTAATTATGTACCCCTCGTGTGCCTATGCTGACCCCGCCCATCTCTGTGCTCACTGGATACACTTTATTTTACCCAGAATTCAGTGGGGCAAGTGGGGTTTTACAAGGACAGGAAACCCTAAGAGTCATTGATGTGTGGGTTGTAACCATGGATATTAATTATAGGATGGTGATTGGTTAAGTGTAATGAAGGAGTTGGCGACATCTAGAGGTGATATTGTAGACTTTCATTATTTTCACAATAATGTTGTGTATACATTTAAAGGTGAACTATGTCACTTTTTAGGTACAGGTACCATGTCTAAGAGATGTAGATGTTTTTGGTTTGCATTTATTAAATGACAGGTGTTTAATTACACTCAAAAGCATCACTTCTACACTGATTTTACCTGTAACTTCACCTGATGGGATCACTTCCCTGTCTCCATGGATATAGATAAGTTTAATGCCATACTGTGGAACATTCCCAGAAAGCAATAATATCTCTATGGAGGTGATGGATCAGTGCATAGTGCATTTTTAAATAGTTTGCCATTTTTTCATATGATTCAGTTTGATCCTAGCTGACATAATTGTAGAACTGAGTTGCCTTTGTTTTGGTGAGAGTTGTAACAGTTTTGATAAAACTTTATAGGCTGTTGGTAGAGTTAGAGCAGTAGTAAGTTGCAATTGTGGAAGTTGTACAATAGTTCTGAGTGATGTATATGCCACAGTCTGTTCACTACAAAGTACGTGTTCACTTGGATTCCAAAATATTCATTTTGGAAGCATGTAAATCATTAAAAGAACTGTATGTAGCCTGAGCACTTACAGTTTAAAAAAACATACTATAGTTACTACTGAACCTGGGTTGCCAGTGGCTAAATCTGCAGATAGAGCACGCATACAACACATACATTTTTCTCGTTCTCAGTATATGGGCAGGCATCATGTTAAAGCTCAGGTCCTCCAGATTTCACTCACTGAGCTGCAGAGGCTGCATTAGCACTGATTCATGACTGACTGTAGATGCTGGAGTTTAGGTACTGATGATTCAGATCAGATTTATGATCCTAATTTTAGGTTGAAACAAACTAGTTTTCAGCATTGAAACTGGCAACCCAAAAGAGAAACTCATGTGACGCTCATTCTGCTTTCTGATTGGATAATCAACTTGAGAACCAAAACACCAAATTATAACATTAAACAACTTGGTCATTAGAATAGTTAAGAATAAATGCTATATTTGATTTGAACATGTCTACCTTGTATCTAGGGACACAGACAGGTGATTTTTATGAAATTTAACATCAAAGTATTGATTCTCTCTCCCTCTCCTCCTGCCTTCTCTCTCTCTCCTTTTCCTTCTCATCTCTCTCTCCTCTCTTTCCTCTCTCTCTCCTCCACTCTCCCGCTCCCTCCACTCTTCTCCTCTCTCTCTTTCCCTCTGCCTCTCCCCTCTGTCACTCTCTCCTCTCACTCTCCTATCCCTCTCCTCTCTCCCTTCTTTCTCTCTCAGTGGAGCAGGAACGTGATCTGCTGCAGCCACGTCCCTACTGGAAAGAGTTTCGTTTTGACCTGACTCCTCTGCCTCAGGGAGAGACTGTGGCTGCGGCCGAGTTTAGGATCTACAAGAGTCTGACTGTGGGACAGAGGTCCAACCGCACTCTGCACATCTCAGTGTATGAGATACAGAGAGACAACAGGATCAGGTCAGTATTACCTTAGAGCACAGTCTAGATGAAAATGTGTAAGTCTAACATTTAATTATTTGGGGTGAAGGTGATGCCAAGCCTGGATAATATCATGTATTCATTAAAGGGAATTGTGATCTGAACTTGTTGACCGCCATAGAACAACAGGATTGAGTTTAAGTCTTTGTGCAAAATGTATTAGTCCACCATTGCACCCTTTAAGCTGACCTTTTAAGCTACCTGTTGGGTTTTCGTGCATTTTACAAAAATCACAGCGACTTTCATTCATTTCCTGGAGACTGATCCTAACCTGTACCATAGTCACTACTTGCCTAATCTTTACCTAAACTCTAAAATATTCTATTCTAACTCATATCTTAACTTTAAATCTCTTTTCTCACTCCATCTAACTTCAGCTTATATAAAAGCCAAAGTTAAATCTGTCAACTGGACAAAGCAGTGAATAATTTGACAGAGCAGTTGACAGATTTAAGTTCGGCTTTTACGATGGATCAGACCTGGACGAGTGAGGGATTACACAGGCATCAGGTTCTCTATATCCAAAAATCTCTTCTTTGGTCTTCCTCTAGGCCTGTTTTCTCTGACCTCAGCAGCCTTTTACCCATTTATTCACTGTACCTCCTCTGTACCATATATAATACATAAAACACTTTCCATTGAGAGTAGCGTTGTTTGGTTCCAGGGAGCCGGAGCTGGTCTTGTTGGACATGCAGTCGATCCCTGCAGGGCAGGAGGGCTGGCTGGCCTTTGACGTTACCTCAGCTGCAAACCACTGGCTCCTGCGTCCACGGAGCAATCTGGGCATCCGGCTCTACGTCGAGACAGAGGAGGGTAAGTTCATTATAGATCCATTAACACTTACATTTGCTACAGTTATTACTGAACTTCATACAACTATGCCCTACTACTACTACTCTACTAGTTCAATGCACATTTATAAACATTTGCTACAGTTATTAGGTGCATATGACTACTTCCACAAGAACCCATGCCCTTACTACTACTACTACTACTACTACTACTACTACTACTACTACTACTACTACTACCACTACTACCACTACCACTACTACTACCCTCTCCTCCCTCCTCAGATCGCTCTCTGTCTGCGGGCTGGATTGGGTTGGTGGGACGCAGGGGTCCTCGCTCCAAACAGCCCTTCATGGTGACCTTCTTCAGGGAGAGTCAGGTGCCCTGCCGTCCGCCTCGCGCCGTCAGACCTAACCAGCGGCGCAGGAAACCCAAACCCGACCTGCCTATGCCCAGTATACACAGTCAGTACCACAGCACAACCGCTATGATCACACTTGGAATATTAACACTATATAAAATGCTGAATAAGTAGGACCGTTGCTATAGTAATTAACAATTCAAAACTAAATATTAAACATTTTGAATGAGAAGAAGTTATTGCATATAACATGAAGCTGAAATGAATTTATATGATCACACACAGCTGCAATATGAACTCTTTGTATAAGGTTTACGGCTGGGTTTTAGATGACATCACAGTATTCATTTTGAGGACTATCACCATTTAAAAGATCAGATTTTGTTTTGAATTGTTATTTGCTAAGCCACCAGCGCTAATTTTCCATGAATGGTCAGAGGTAGATAGTAGCCACTCATTTACATGGTAATAAAATTACATTTAGCCTAATAGAATGTTTAAATAAAATGTAACTTTTCAGACACTGTACTTTGACTTCTACTTGAGTAATATTTTGTTTGAAATAGCAGTACT
Organism: Periophthalmus modestus; assembly: GCA_019594935.1. Lineage (NCBI taxonomy): Eukaryota > Metazoa > Chordata > Actinopteri > Gobiiformes > Gobiidae > Periophthalmus > Periophthalmus modestus. The sequence goes on from JAIEZT010001318.1 coordinate 17,258,969, forward strand.
CTTGCTTGTTGTGGTTACTTTTCTTTCTGTGAGTACGCCTTAGTTAGCTTTAGGTAATAGGCCAGGTTAACGATGTTATATGATTTGACCCCCTCCTTCAGATAGTCCTGTGATTTAGTTTTTCTACTTTTGTGGTCTCACTTGAAAATACCTTTAAAAACATTTTTAAATTAAAAATCTCACATTAGACTCTTATTGAAGTAATCTCCAAATACTTTTTTAATCTTGACCACTACTGTATTTCTACTTCTACAATATTTACCCCATCTGAGGATATGACAGTCTAGAAGACATCAGGATGTCTGTATTTTATGTGATGTATTTTTCGTTTCTTTTTCAGATCACACTCCAGTGAACAACGGCGCCCCTTGTCAGAGACATGAACTCTACGTCAGTTTCAGTGACTTGGGCTGGAAGGTCAGACTCTCAGTTAATAGTTAAAGGTCTCATATTATGCAAATGTAACTACTGTGAGCTTTTAGCCATTTTACATGTTTGAGTAACCCTTTTATTATTAGTCTGTCTACATCTCCAAAGCTCAAAATGCTCTGTTCCACCTTGTGATATCATATAGTGGTAATGGCTTTTACCTTTTGTTGAGTAAAGATTGGCAAATCCAAATGATCCAGTCATTGAAGGTATATGCAATTTAAAAACACAGTGGGGCACTTCCAGTATGACTTGACATCACAAGGTGGAACGGAGTGTTTTCTGGTTAAAAGAATAACTCAGCATAAATAGCAGTGTTTGTGTGTTAAACATGTGTGAATGAATCAAAACATCACTCCAGGTATGTTTTCGATGAGGAAACAACATTATAACATTCATTCATAAAATACTGTAATCATAAAATAGGTAACACATTTATTCCACTGTCATTGTATCTAAACAAATGTATGTCTAGATGTGTAACGTGTATATTCTGCCCCCCTTCCTACTTTCAGGACTGGGTTTTGGCCCCCACAGGGTACTTGGCTTATTACTGTGATGGAGAGTGTTTCTATCCTCTGGGCTCCTGCATGAACGCCACCAACCACGCACTCATTCAACAAGTGGTCAGTACTGGATCTCATTTATTTAGTAATCAATGTCTGCAATTGTGCCATTAAATGTATCTTGTATTTATTCAATTGGTTTAACTCTAAAAGGACTCTTTCGGACCTAAATCATCACTACTATAATCCCAGCGCCTGCAGCGTATCCTTAATCAGTGCTAGTGCAGCCTCTACAGCTCAGTGAGTGAATTCTAGAGGTTCTGAACTTTCACATGAGGCCTGAACATATAACAGTGGTGGAACGTAAGGAAGTAAAAGTAGTAAAGCACTGTAGTTAGTAAAAAATCATCTGTACTGTAAATATTAAAGTGGATACTTTTCCTTCACTGCATTTGAGAGCAGGTATTTGTACTTTTTACTCCACTACATTGTTTAACTGGACTGAAAAGAAAAAGTATTTTTATTAGTGAGACCTGCTGAAAAGGCTGGGGGTTTATTTTTTTTTAATCACATTTGTAGCTTGAGCAAACAAAAATATACAAATAAAACCAGCTAGAAAAAAACATGTTGAACATAATTCAGTACAAAGCTGCATCAAAATCGATACATTTTAAGTTTTACTAGATATAAAAATCTGCATGTAATAGTTACTTTATAATTACTTTTTACTCTTTACGTACATTTACCTCTAAGTATTATTTCCCTTTAAGTATTTTATTTTATCTTTAAGCATATATATATATTTTTTTTACTTTATGCATGTCCTTATTTGTATTTATTCAGTGTTTTTATGTTGCACCAAAGAAAGTTCCTAGTTTGTGAGCTGTGTTCACCGACAATGGCAATACAAGTCTTCTGATTCTGATTTGGTACTTTATTAAATCTAGTTTAGATTTTTTTCATGTGATACTTTTACTTTCATGAGAATGAGTAAAAACTTGGATGTGTCCTCTGTGTGCAGGGTAGGACACGGGCAACCCAGGTTCAGTTGTGATTATAGTATCTTTTTTAATTGTAAGAGCACAGGCAACAAACAGTTATCTTAATTATTTTATTGCTGAAAAATACCTTTAAGTTATGTGATTTTTGTTGATTTATTTACTTAAGTATTTCATAATTGGGTCTTAATTTGTCATATTATTATATCTTGTGTGTCGTAGGTGCACCTGCTGAAGCCAAACGAGGTCCCTAAAGCATGCTGCGCTCCCACGAAGCTCAGCCCAATCTCCGTCCTCTTCTACGACGACAACAACAACGTGATCCTCAAGAAGCACAGGAACATGGTGGTCAAGAGCTGCGGATGTCTATAGCAACGACGCATCAGAAATTAACTAGAATGAAAAAACATTTGATTTGTGATTTACGAATCAAGATTCAGTTCACAGCACACCTTGTACAATCGTCCAGGGGCATTAACATTTGAGAAAAGACTGAAATATGAACTGATACGAGCTTCAGATGACATCACAACACTATTGCTTGGTTTCAAATGCCGTCACAGCAATCTATAGGCCCGTGATATTTAATACAGATGCAGATTTTTGATGTAATATAGTGAGTGTAGTCAAGAATAGAGATGATCAGATTCAGCATTTGTGGATTTACCCTTTAGATATTTCATGGCAAATTACAATGTGGAAAATCTGACTCCATCTAGGGTTCACCGCAAAAAAGGTTGAATTCAGTCAACTGGACAAAGGTATTTTTAGTTATTTTAAATTAGAAATAGTATAAATAACGAAGTTTCAAGATCAGTTTCTTTAAAAACATTTTTCCCACAGAATTCAACATTTTTAAACTATGAATGATACTAATAATCACACTTTTTACAACATGTTTCTATGTCTAAACTACAGACTTAGCAGTTTATAAGGCGACCCCAAAATAAAATGCCCTGTAAATTTAATGACCCTCAAAACTGTTTTATTTCAACTTGCAAAATGATGATAGGAGTCAAATCAGCTGACACATTTCAACCAAACACACCGACAATGCAAGTCATGTTAAATACATTGAGTTTATTCAAAAGGGTAAAAAAAAGTACAGTGAAATCAATTAGTGGACATTTGACTTATTTTACTAATGATTGAAACTATAGACTAATAACAGTAATTTATTCTCATTCTTATTGGGGCTTCATATGTTTTATATCAGAAACATTAATAAAAAGTAGGGCTTGGAATGCAAAAAAGTTGAAATTAATATTGTCAAAGATGGTTTTATTGCAGGTAATGCTCAAGCTAGAGAAAAATATACATAAGTTTTGCTGAGGTACAGTTGTGAAGCAGCAGTGGACAGAGTTGCAGAGTTCATTATTGTTAAACTAAAAAGTCAATGAATACTAGATTGTATGATGGCTGATGTTAAAGGAACTAAATACTTCTCAGAGGGTATTATACTGTTTTGTTTATATTTAGAAATGTCAAATTGAATGCATATTAGTAGAATTAATGTTACAAATTGTGCCATTGCCAATTTTGTTTCCACCAAGCTATACAGTTTTTTAATACATTGTCTTTGTAATAGTCTGGACCCAAGTAGTAACTTCCATGTCAACATTACATTAAATAAACTATTTTTACAAACATTTTTGTGAAAAGTTGGAACATTTTTTGAACCATGGCTATTCCCATATAAGCCAGAACCTGCTTTTTGGACCCTATAACTTTGGAAACACGTTTATCCCAGCTTACAAAATGATCACATGGAATTTTTAGAGGTAAAAATATGCTAATTTTTACAACTACTTCTGCACATTTCACTGTACACATTGGTGGAAACTTTGTCAAGTATCTATCATTCAGAAATCACATGAGTTAACCCTAATGCATCTTCCAATAACCATGTTTCTGTTACGCCTGTGTCTGATACTTTCTGCTTTAGTGGAACAGGTCCCTTCTCCTATGGAAACACAAGGTAGTTGTACATAATAAATATAAAGGTGTGGTGTCGCTGGTGTCCTTTTACCCCTCCGTTGAGTTTATTTTCACAGAATCACAAATGTACACACAGCACACACACGACCATCACGACCCGCAGGTCTCTCCACCACCTGCAGGGGTCACCAGTGTTCGAGTTTGACGTGGTCTCTCCAGATCAAAAAGTCATCTGTGGTCATCAGGTTTCTGAGAATGAGAGTATTACAAACATTATATTTACAGGGTAACTCCAGGTTCGGTTATGTGAAATTTAAAGCCTTTTGAAGAGTTTTTAATACTATTTAGGTATACATATTTGGTGTAGAGATCACTTTTTGGCTTGTAACATTCTCCCCAATATCTTTTTTTCTTTTTTCTTCAAAGTGATATCAGTATTACCATCTTATTAAACATATTTGAAAATACTGTGTTAAGTCTAAAGGCTGTACCAGGGTCCATGGAGCAGTCCTTTATGCCTGCACGTCGGCCAGCTCAGGGGGCATTGGAGACTTGGGGTGTTTGCTCTCAAAATGCTGCTTAAAGGTCTTCGGATCGGGCATCTGTGTCTGAAATATAAGAAATATGAAATTAGATTCTCATTTAGGATTTAAATTTTATTGATTCTGGTAATGAAATAAAAATACATATATATCTGTGTCCCACTATGAAGCACTATGCAGTTGAGGGGGTCTCCTGCTCGTCTCCATGGAGATGTTATTGCTTTGCCTGGGATGTATGGACAGTATCGCATTAATGTCAACAGTCTTCATGGAGACAAGCAGGTGAAACCATCAGGGTAAGTTACAAGTCAGATCTGTTACGAGGAACTCGTTTTCAAATTGAAATCATACAGTTGCCGGGAGTGCAACACGGAGCAGCGTGACACTAAACCAAATCAAGTCACAGTTTGTACCATTGAAGTGTCCATGTTCAGAACATGGTTACAAGGTTAAGTTGTTTTAAGATTTTCTGTTTTTCACTGGCAGCAAAGAAATAAGGAAGGTCATCTCAATTGGCAACATTATAGTTCATCAGTCAATCACTCTCCACTGAAGAAAAGGCAATATATGAGATAAAAAACAATGCATTAGTACAGAAAAATGTTAAGAACCCTCGGCTCAGTTGCTAAATTTTGTGTCACACACGAAAAAGAAAAAACAAAAGGGAAAATCTACTCAAATGTGTATGATTGAAGCAAAACTCAAGTGATAAGCAATAAATCATCAAATGGTGCGCCAAAGAGTGTATTAGCATAATGGGACCATTGAGGGCTGGGCGATATGATAAAAATAGAAATGTGACAATAAGCCATTTTGGTCATATTGTGATTCACCATTTCTCCATTTAATGCAGCTGTCTGCCCAAACACAGGTGAGTGAGTGACAGCTGGATTTAATCAACATCCTCTGCTTCTTCTGAAAATTAACTTCACTGAGATTAATTCATCTCTTAACTACCCTTAGTGTTCTCACATACCACCACTAGATGCTATCAATCTGTTACTGCAATCTAACAGAGGTCTGACAGAAAAAAGGTCTGACACCACAGGTGAGTCTGAACAAGGACCAGGTGAGGGGAGGAGGAAACTGCAGTGTTTCCCCAATAACAGAGTAGACTCCAGTAGCCCCCATAGTCTAATTTTTGCCCCCTCACTCTAAATCAAACTGAGTAATGAATGGTATTAAAAATACAACTTTTTACTTGTTGTATTATCATAGATATATACAAGTAACTTTATTTAATATTTAATCAGTCCTTTATTGATTAATAGAGAGAATAGGTGACATAATTGCTACAAAAATGTTATTATTTTTTTAGTAAGTAAGGATAGCCTGGTCCGCCATAGTCTTGTAAAAACCTGAGGGAGACACTGATCAGGCTTCACATATGCCCTTTACTCTGACAAAAAAAAAATTAAATAAAATAAAAAATGAAAAAACATTTGGATGGTAGCTTTAGGTCGTTTCACACGTTAGTGTGCTCTGTGAAGTTACACCAGTATGCACTAGATTTAGTTCCGTTTCCTTTACTTTTGGGTCAGCTTTGTTCACATACATCCCAAACATGCACCAGGAGCCACACGAGAGTCCATCAGCTGCTCAGCTGAACTTATTTCTATGACGATGCGCTTCAAGTGGACAGAGCCCTGTGAATATGCGCACACGCTTGCTTCCTCTATACGCCGTGGTCTTTTCTTTTACCTGTGGCTAAATACACACTGTACGCGCTAGGGCCAGAGGAGAAAAAGCTTTTTGAAGAACGCAGATAGACCCAGGCTCATCTGTGCAGACAGACTCAAGAGGAGACTGATGCTGATATTAAATGGATCTAAATTTCCTCATCAGACGAATGTATCAAGCAGCTGTTCTGCAGTGTAAATTTATACATATATACGTCATCAGAGCGCATTTTTGTCCAATTCTAGGCACTTTTATTGTCACAGTAGACTAAGTAGGTTACCCCAAGGTTGGCCGCGTACACACCGCACTTGTCCCGCTCCAGAGTGCGAGTGGAACCACTCCAGGATCTCCTGTTTGAAGCACTCTTGGACTGGTCATTTAATGTGGTTCAGAATGTGACTGTTGTGTTCATACCAGCCCAAGAACACAGGTCTCGGAGCATATGCTCTTTTACGCCGACCTAACTAATAGCAGTGTGAACAGTCTTGAAGGCAGAAGAAAAATAAAAGGCGTACATAATTTGGCTCCAAAACAAATCACATATTCATTTTTTGCCATATGGCCCACACCTGCATTGAGTTGTTAGTAAAAGGGTTAGAGTGTGAGTGGTGCTTACGCGGCACACGGGGCAGGTGTGGACAAGTGCTGCTTTAGCCGCTGTTTTCTGGTCGGCGCCCTGACCCTTCTTCTTCTCTGCCGCTTTTTTGGCATTTTTCTGCTGGGACTGAATCTTCTGCTGCCCACGAGCCATGGCTCTCAGCTTCTGCCTGAGAAACAAACACATTTAATTGTGTCAAGACTTAATAATACAACAGACAAACCACTTGAAGTAAGTCACATTTACATCATTGACAAGAAGAAAAGATTGCATATATTGGATGAAATATTAACTACATCTCTTAACCAGTCTGATGCCTTCTCTCCTAAACTCAAATGACCAAAAAGTAAATAAGTCATTTATCAGAGGCCTTGAACTAGAATTATGTTAAAAATATCTGCATGAAAACAGCATTAGAGACCAATAAAATAGTCGATAATGATACTGAAAATAACACCGGGTTGAAGATAACGTGAAAGCTGCGCGTGCTGTAGATAAAGAATAACAGACATTAACACTGCGCTGCATCCACGCCCAAACCCACACACACCGTGATCCACACAGAGGAGATGGATGTAAAGACTAGAACAAGACAATCAGCTACTGACAGCTATGATAAACCAGCGTAGACCACTTGCAAAAATTACATAGAAATGCTTCAATCGCTGGCATTTCTATGGGATTTTATACTTTACAGCTTTTAGCATCATCGGCTAGCTTAGCACGATAGCATTTAGTAGAAGGCAGCATCGCAGTTCTAAATTCACACGATCTGCCTTTAATATTTGGATGTTTATAACAATCGCACGGTACAATCTACACAATCGAGGTCACTTATTTACATATAGAGCACACACCGTCACACACAGCTCCTCAGGCCTGTGACACCGGCGTCGCCAGAACACACCGAGCTAAGCTAACGCCAGGCTAACATGTGACATGTGTTTTGTACTTACTGTTCATCTTTTTACATTGACACGCTCAACCCGGCGTTTAAGAGAGTGAAAGGGGAACTCAGTGAGGTTAATAAAAGTCATATGTGTCGTATTTAAAGCAGAGAAATGTGTTTACCTTCGAGGATCGCCTCTTTTCGCTTTGGTCGTTTTCAAACAAATGAGAAGAGGATTTAGGGTTAAAACAGGTCAACACCAGAGCGACACGCAGCGGTCTGGAGCAGCATTACAACCGGACTAATCAACCTCAGTCTCTTGATTACTATATAATTGTTAAGTGTTGATTCCCTGTGAGCTGAAGGTCAATCCGTTTTAGGATCGATATTTAAGCCTTTTGGACATCTAAAAGTAGTTATAACACAGTGGTTACTTTAAAGAGCCCATATTATTCCATTTTCAGATCTATGCAATAATGTTTCCTCATCCCCCAAAGTTGTGTTTTGTTTCATTCACACAAACCCTACATATTTAGGCTGAGTTCTCAAATGGAAAACTCTCTGTTCCACCTTGTGATGGCATGTGGTAATACAGGAAGTGCTCCATTGTGTTTTTAAACTCCTCACGCCTTCACTAGAATCATTTGGATTATTTCAGCCCTGGAGTTGCCACTGTCCGCTAAACAAAAGGTAAACTGATGTTAACATGAAAACTACATCAAAAGGTGGAAAATATTGGTGGAGCATTTTGATCTTTGGCGATATGGACAGCCCAGTAACGCACTACTCAAACATTTGTCAAACGACACAACTCCCGGTACATTTTTGAGGAAGTTGCATTATAACATGGCTTTAAGTTCACAGAAGTTCAATTTTGTAAGTGTAAATGCAAATAAGCTGCAATGTAGGTCTGAAAGATCAGTTGCATTTTGGCTTCCAGATTTTTATGAGGTTTAACTTGTTTAATTTAGTTTGGTCATATTAGTAATAAAAGACTCAAATAGACAAATGGTCACAGTTTCATCACTTTATTCCAGTAAATGAGCCGATATCGTACGCACACAGAACGGACAGAACGGGCTTTCTCTCGCTTCCTCTTCCGTAATCTGTGAAGAGTGGGACCAAAACCAAATGTAATACAGATGCTTTACAGCACTACTGGTTTAAAAGTAACAGTCTTGTATGTGTAATGGGTGAGTAATGCATGCTCACTGTACTCCCCCTGCTGTCAACTGGAATCATTTAATCATACAAGATTGTAACAGGATGACCACTTCATGACATTTTATAGAAAGTACTGCACTTTTTTTTTTTTTTCTAAATGTACTCATGTCATAGCCATTACAGTTCACTTTATACTGTCCAGTCAAAGTACAGGGCCAGGGCACTTTCTGCTTTAGAAGCTGGAGTAGTAGTTGTAGTTATGGCAAAATCACTATCCACCATTGAGAAAGAGGAAGAGAGAGAAGAACTATCAACACATGTGAAGTTGACAGAATATTTTTTTTTATCCTTTTTTGCTGTATTTACATTTTGTATTGTGAAAAAAAAACTTATTTACAAAAAATGCACAACCTAAAAGTCTTAAAAGTGAGGTGAGTGTAATATTAACAATAAAATATAATAAAAATAGGGAAATCAAAGTTTGTGGTATTTACATGTGCGACAATAATCAATGGAGAAGACTGGCAGAGAGGTGAGAGATAAAATGGCTTTTTTAAGTGGTTGTTTTGTCAGATTAGCTGCATTTTTCTATGTGAACAAGGATACATTGATGCCTTTCATTGCTTTACAAATTGTGCAAGCTCGTAGCACCAAATTACATCCTCTAACATCCGTAATATCATTTTTTGTTTTAATGGCAGTAACCAACCCAACAAGAAAGGTTATAGGGATAAAGAGAATATATTAAATCTTGAATGGAAATAAAAAAAAATTGCATCAAGGCCGAATACAGCCCTTGACTTGTATAAAATAAAGATTGCAAAAACAAAGATGACGGCAGTTGGAACAATTGTATCAAATATACTATACTACAAACTTTCAAGTGGTCTGTACTGAGCGGGACTAGAGTTGTGTTATTGTAGGCTGCTCTAGACTAAGACACAAGCTGCAGACTGGAGATTTTATATGGTCGGACAGTGGGACACCTCGACAAAGGGACAAAATACATTCGAGGGCCGTTAAAATGCAAGTCCCAAAACAAGATGCCGAAGGAGGTGAAGACATGATTCAAGTGGTCCCAAAATGTACAAATGTCTAAACAGTTTCAGATGCTCACATTTAATTTGCCATGAGGATCACTGATGAAGGCCCTGGTAGCAATAAAGAAAAATAATAATAGTTTGTGCACAAAACAGCAAAATCTCAAAATGTGGTCACAATATAGGAGTACAATAACCGTTGTCTCTATGGCTACTGCAAAGGCTCATTGAAAACAATGAAATAAACATACTCAACTATTCTGACAAACACCAAATGCCCTTCTTCTAATAGTTATTTGCTGCCACTTGTCAAGTTTATCACTTTCACATGATGTTTTACAACGTCAATTTGAATATTTTTTCTAAAAACACCAGGACAAGAATCTCAGTGCTAATCTCCCTGTCAATACTGATGCTATTTTATCACTTAATTTTATCTTTGTCTATTACACGACAGATGTTGACAAATAATTTGGACAAACAGATCAGTCCACTTAAAATTTTTGTTTAAAATTCCCCAAAATAAAGTTTCAATATAAGCCAGACATTAAGAAATCATATTACCATTTCAATGTGTTTTTTTCATCGAAAATAATATATCTACCACAGAGATTATCAAGGTTTAAAAGATATAAACATATATAAAGAATTTCATTTTGTGGCAATAACATCAACCACCTCACCGGTCTTTCCCAAACTATTCACTTTGTTTTACATCATTTTGTTGATGAGGCTAAGGTTATAGCGAGCTGTTACTAGTTATATTATAGTGATTGAATTTCTCTGTTGTTAGTCTATGGTTAAGCAGGTTACAAGAGATATTTGACCTATGCTTTACCTAAAAGCCTTGCACACCTGTTAAAATGCCAGTAAGCCAGATTAAACATATTTCTATATTCAAGTAGCTTCTTTCTACAAGCTGTAAGTACCATACCTTTATTTGTATTGGGTATTCATTCTAACTGAACAAATGTTGCATCCAGTTACCTAATGTCGGTTAGAAAAAGCAAACGAAAGAATGTACCAATAATAAACACCTTAAGAACCATTCTTCGTTGCTCACTGGATTTTGATATCCGATTAAGATTAGTAGTTATACATTTGTGGGTAAATTTCACTTTTAAAACCGCAGACGTGTTTAATTGGTTATGATTTTACAGCCAGCTAAAACATTTTCTTTTTTTTCTTAAAGCCACAAAAATGATCAATGGGGGATTTCAGGGAGTGTGTTGTCCTGAGATGGATGTTTCATTTACCCTGATCTCCAACATGGGGCAAATTCTGTTCAGGCAGTGCACAGCCCAACCTCGAAAAAACAACAAAACAGGGAATCAAAATAAAATGAAACAGAAAACATTATTAAAAATATAATCTGAAAAGCTTAAAGCACCATGTGTCGAGATCCCATGATGACAGTAAAGTAAAAAATAAATAAAACACGACAAAAATGAAAAGATTTAAAAGAGTCTATTTAAGAAGAGGACCAGCCCCTGAACCTTCACTTCCCACTGAGGCAGCACTGAGGTAAAAACGTGTGAGCACCCCCTGCTGACGGGGGGGCTCAATGCGTTCACAGAAAGATGAGACGGGACCAACAGAAGAGGAGCAGCACGGGTCGGGGGATAGGAGTGAGTGACTGTGTCTGAGAAGGAGAGGAGGAGGAGAGGGGGAGAAAAAAAGAGAGGAAAGAGACAGAGAGGGAGGGGTGAGGGGGTCAGATGCTGTTCAGAGAGCCCTGGACTGAGCTGTGCTGAGACGAATCCGAACCGCTGCCATCTGCACAAAAAGAAAGAGACATATATAATTAATCACCATTCTGTGCAAGTAGAGACATAAAATCACAACTATAATGGGAGCTACAAGATGTCTGTAATCCCGCAGTCATTCAGGTGAGATCATAGACTGTATAAAGAAATGGACTAAGAGTGACGTCACCCATAACATTTGGTTTCAATCAAATTAAGATCAAATTAAATTGGTAATTATTAAGGCAACGGGCTGAACTCATCATTCTGAAACCCATAGATCTAAATGTATTTAGTTTCAACAATCAAAAGAATTCATCAGCTCTGAAGCCAAACTTTTTTTTATACAGCTTCAAGACTTCAACGTTTTCTACATACCATAAAATCCAAGACTCAAAGGACACCTAAAGTCCCAGAAAGACCTGTACTGCTGCTTTCAACTTGCCCTTTTCTTGATGAATGTTAAAAAAAACTAAAATGACATCGTAATACACAAGTCAACGATGATCTTTGCTTTATCCATTTAGAGATTATTATTGGAGACATTTTACTGGCAGTATATAATGTGAAAATATATCCAAGTGTGAGATAAATAATAGTCATCGACTGATCTGCATATTTGAATTTCTTCTATTTTAATCTAATCTGTTGTTTTGTTTGTTTTGCTGAATAAAAATGCACCGCTAATGACAACAACTTCACTGTATAAGTGTGGTTACCGTGGGCGGAGGAGACCGTGTGAGAGCGAGCGTGAGGAGGGATCAGTGTGGAGTTCAGCTGAGGCTGGATCGAGAGCTCTGTGAACAAACACATTTAGAAACTATTAGACTCCTTCAACTTTGATGGAAAATAAAGTGAAGTTCGAACAAAAATTGTTATGCTGAAAGTTTTTTTAGATACTGATACTGATCTCAAGAGGCTTACAATGCAAAACGTTTAGGAAAATAAAAAGAATTTCCTTCCTGTCGAGATTTTCACAAAAGCTCATCACCATTTTGATTCATTTTTATCGACACACTCACTCACAACCCGTTTTATCATATATCATAAACATTAGTATCATTGATCAGACAAAAATCACCTTTTGTTGCCATTAAACAGATTTTAGATTTTAATCCTTTATAATTAAGTCTTGATTTGTACAGTTGGCTAAGTCACTGTTAAGTTTAAATTTTGACACATGAAATGACAAGCAATTTCGTGTTGCCATGACAACACACTGGTCCACAGCAGTGTCCCTGTGTTGTACCTGCGGTGCTGAAGTTGAAGAGGGGGGGCAGCTCTCGGCCGCTGGGCAGGCGAGTGTTGGGCAGCCGCAGCTCGTCGAAAAAGGCGTGAGAGCAGGCCTCTAAAGGAGAGAGGCGCGAGGCCGGAGTGTACTCCAACAGACGGGAGCACAGAGCTATGGCCTCAGGCGGCGTGCGCGGCTTAAACACCTGAAACACGATAACAGGAGATACTGAACTGAGAGAAGGTCAGGTAGATCATTTATTGTTTTTGTAAGGTGCTTGCTTTGCAGAGATGATAACAACTGGATTGGCCATGTTTCACTCTAATTACATAACATACCATATAGCCGACAATTCAATATGAACATAAGAATCGATTTATACAGACTGTTCTGGACTAAACTCTATTTATATATTTCCTGTACCTTGGTCCATGGATGAGCTTTGATTTGAGGAAACTTGAATTCTGTGTAGTTAGGGTTCATTTCACGGATCTGTTCTCTGGTTGGAGTTCCCAAAACCTAAAAACAAACGTATAAGAACATTCTGTCAGGACATAAAACCTATAACCTAAAAATGCAAGTGAAACCCCAAAACAGAGTCGCACCTTGATGATCTCCACGAGCTGGTCCACCCCACTGTCCCCGGGGAAGATAGGCTGTCCCAGCAGCAGCTCAGCGAGCACACAGCCGGCCGACCAGATGTCGATGTTGGCCGTGTAGTCTGTGGCTCCAAAGATGAGCTCCGGAGCGCGATAGTACCGGGAGCAGATGTACGACACGTTAGGCTCTCCGCGCACCAGCTGTTTAGCACTGAGGAGGGACGGGAAGGATTATTAAACTATTTGGACTAATCTCTTTTAATAATTTGGGCACACATGTTTGTTTTTTCTTGCAGAGAATGACAATTATGTTTTTCACCCATCTGCCTCTTTTTGGGTTTTGACAGTTTTTCTGTTTGATTATGAATAACCTTTTTAATTTTTATAATGATGTTAACAATTTGTTGTTGTATTGAATAACTAAGTCATGGGAACATTTTTTATTTGAATGCCTGATGCCTTTCTTGTCACACAACTGTCATTCCATAGTTATGTCATTGTTAAAGACGGGGTATAATGTCAAATCGATTTTTTGAGCTTTTTTTGAGCCCAACAAACCTCCATCCATGTTCCCATACGACAATTCTCCATTGATGCAATGTGAACTAGTTTTATATGCGGAATGTGCGCTGATTGTGTTGTGATAGTGCTCTGAAGGGAGAGTGACTTAACATGGGGAGCAAAAGAAGGGGAGACTTAAGTGCGTCAAAAACAAAAGTGAAACTCATAAAACACGTTAATGTTGTTTTCAGAAAATATAGTATTTTCCAAACAAGACATTGTGGTCTAAATATGTTATGTGTAATATCTTCTCTTTAAAAATATAAATTCACCTGCATAACTTTTGTTTCCCATTCGCAATTAAAATGTGTAGATCAATACGATGCGGCTTGTTCTAGAGACTCCTCACCTGCCGAAGTCGCAGAGCTTGAGGACGGCAGTCTCTGGGTCGACAAGCAGGTTTTGGGGCTTGATGTCTCGGTGACACACGCCCTGAGAGTGGATGTATGCCAGGCTGCGGAACAACTGGTACATGTACACCTGAGGAGAGGAACAGGAACACTCAGGACAACTAGAGGAGGATGTTGTATCCAAATGGAGACAAGTGTTGTTTTTAAAAAGGTGCAGAGTCACCAACCTGCTTGTCTCCACAGAGATCGTTATTGCTTTGCGTGGAATGGTACACAGTGTGGCATTTATTTTATTTTCCACCATGGAGACAAGCTGGTGACACCACCAGGCCAAGTTACAAGTCAGAAAGGCGGAGAGGAGAGTCCGCACACAGTAAGAAGAAAGCAGTTTGTTTGTATTTTTGTAATAAAAACATGTATTATAAAATAAATCTGAGGTAGACCGGTTTTCATTTATCTTTACATCTAAAACTATACACAGAATTTGAATATTGAGGGGATACAGCAAAATGAATTACATCTCCATTGTCTGCTGACCCCTCTAGTCTCTCAAGAGTTGATGGAATTGATGACAATTACAAGTATCCAGTTATCCAAAATATAAATAAATAAGAGGAACTTTTGGTGTAATCTTTCAAACAAGCCATTAAGTGCTTCCATTATATTCATCACATATTATAAACCTTTACTGAAGAGGAAATGCAGGAGTTAAAACTTCCATTGACGTTTTACAGCGTCAGTAAATGTGCTTCTAAAAGGAGACAGTCTGATTGTAGAGCTAGTTACCTTCACATAAATGATAGGGATGATGCTTTTGGCCTTGTTAAACTGCCGCGCCACTCGGTACACCGTCTCAGGGACAAAATCCAGCACAAGATTGAGGTACACTTCATCTTTCTGTGACAAAAAGAATTCACACACACGTTCAGACACACATAAGACACAACTGCTATAACTATATCACTACTATATTACTATAAAAACAGCTGAGAAGTTGTTAGTGCTTAGTTCAATCTCTTTTCCTGTTAAATACCTTCTCCCCACTGGAGTAGAAGAAGTAACGTAGTCTGACGATGTTGCAGTGGTCCAGCTTCCTCATAATCTGTAATTCTCGATTCTACAAAATGAAATGAAACCAGAAATTAGTGGTGAGTGGGTAAATTACTAATAAAAAATGTCAACCAGAATAAGCTTCATTGCCATTTTAGCGATCAAAATTCACCAAGTTAGAACTTCCTTCCGCATTATGTTGCAACATTAAGGAGGAGATATTATGCAAAATCAACTTTTTGGAGCTTTCTACCATGTTACAATGTTGTTCTCTCATAAAAAGCATGCCTGAAGAGGTTTTAGATGTAATCCATGCAAGGTTTGAGGAATTTAGCAATCTCTCCCAGGCCCTATTTGAACCCTCCTTATGGTTAGTTGTAAGGTTTGCCAAATGCTCCACCCACAAGCCTATGTCATCCACGCTCCCACATGAAAATTATCCATTAATATACAAAAACATGATTCAAAATAATACACTACAGCTAAACAAACTTTATGCAATGTGCAGTATTTTCATTAACGCTGCTTGCAATGCAATAGCACTGTCAAGGGAAAGTGACATTTGACTCAGGTATTATGTTACTGTATTGTGGAGTTGTGTGTTGTCAGGGTGGGCTTACATAAGCATGCAGCTTCAGCCCAATCTTTTTTGGTTGTAATTAATGAAGGAAATGTTTTTGTTGTTTTTTTTTTTTTTCAAAAAAGAAAAATGTAAACAACCAAATAAAATGTATTCATTCATTCAATTTAGCATTTTTAAAGAATAAAAGGTAACATGGTGATCTAAATACGTTATGTATTAGCAGTTAATGCCTGATAGAAGTAAATACCCTCTTTTAAACAAATAATAATTACATCAATTAGGATAAAATAAAGGGCAGGGCTCCAATAGTCCGACCCTGAGGTTGGATCACTGCCCCAGAGTTCTGGAGATATAGAGGTCCTGGAGAGATAGGAGGATGCAGCCGATCACCATCTTAGCAGAGTGCACAATGCAGTGTATGTCCGTCTCTGACAGTGGCTGTCGGATACCACACCATGATGGAGGAGGTGAGGACGGACTCAATGATAGCCATGTAGAACTGCACCGTCATCTGGCTTGGCTTTCTTCAGCTACTGCAGGAAGTACATCCTCTGCTGGACCTTCTTGATGAGGGAGCTGATGGTTGGCACCCACTTGAAGTGGAAAGAGTCCACAGTGGTGATGGTGTGTCAATCAGGGCAATGGGGGCAGAGGGGCTGTGACTTTCCTGAAGTCCACCATCAGGTTACTAGTCTACTTCCCTCGTGTAGGCAGACTCATCACTGTCTGAGATGAGCCTGATGTCCAAGAGGGGGGAGGTGATGGAACTGAGATGGAACAGAGTCAAACGTTCAAACGTCTTAATGACTACAGATCTTTGGCCCTGAAGTCCAGTGATTCAGAGCTTCTTGGGAACAGGTACGATGATGGATGACTCGAAACAGACAGGGACATGGCATAACTCCAAGGAGGTGTTTAAGATATCTTTGAAGCCAGGAGTAAGCTCACTGGCAGCCTTCTCTCCTCCTTCATCCTAAGACACAATAGTCTTGTTTCCATAGGGCCAATACGGGTCAGTATAGTGCAGACCTCCAGTGTTTCCACTGCGTAAAGTGATCCGCTTCCAAAGCGAACAGCTGGAGGTACTACCTTTCAAAGGGGTCTGGAACGCTTGGGACCTGGGACCGGCCCGCGCAGTCATTGGAGGACCAGCAGCAACTCCAGCCAAGTTGCATTTCCATGCTCAGGGTAAGGCTGCGAGTTTAGGGCTCTGCTACGCGAACAACTGACGTCACCTCCACATAACCAATGTTAACTTAAATACAATCTAAATTGCACCTGAATTATAATCCTATAAGGCTTATCTCAGATAATCGCAAAAAGACATATCTCAGGTTTGAAGGCGGAGGTCCAAGGTGGCTGAAGCGTCCTCTGGGGTGAGGAGGCTTCAAAGAGTGAGTATAAGTCATTAAGTTGCCAAGCCAATTTAAGGTCATCAGCAGCAATTGATGTAATTGGTGATGTTCTGGAGCCCTCTCCGGACAGTGGCAGAGTTGTTAGCAGAGAAGTGCTGTTCCAGTCACCTAACCCTCACTGTATCCAGATACTAACTGATGCTGAAACGAGTATTCAAACTAGATACTAGTTCAAACAGGTGTCAAAACAGAAAAAAAAAGAGGAATACCTTAAACCGTTTATCCTGTAAAACCTTTTTAATTGCGACCATCTCCTGGCTATCGATAAGTCGAGCTTGGTACACAACACCAAAGGAGCCATTTCCGATCACCTGCAAAGTTCAGAAAGAAGAGCAGTTACTACTACTATTTTGTGTCTAAAGATCTCTAGCTTTCTCTGTATGCTTCATCTATGAAAGTCATTACTACAAACTTGTTATCGGTACATAGTAGGAGTGCACCGATCCAGCTTTTTTCAGTACTGATATCCATACTTTGACTTTAAGTATCTGCCAATACCAGATATTAAACAATATCCAGAAAATGGCACTTATTTACTTAAGACAAAGTTAACTATTTAACAAGAGATCCAATAGTTTTCTGTCCCCATTATTTCACCTTCAAATGTCTACTGAACAGCTTTGTATGAATAAAGGTTCAAACATTATGAGACATTCTGGGCCAAAATCAGCTTGTAAATATTCTTATTACAGCCAATTAAAGGTCCCACCAGAATATCAACTGAATTAATATCATGAAACCGATACTCAATCCAGCTAATTTTACAGTATCGGGACCGATATTCAGTACCAGTATCAGTATTGGTGCATCCCTAGTAGTTCATTAACAATATGAATTAAAATTATGACGAAATATTTTTGCCACAGTATGTAGTAACTTTCAAATCAACATGGTACATATAATAACACTTCATGAAAATATTCAATAATGAAAAACCAGCCTTGTTGTCTACATGCTCGCGTGACTGAGCAGATGTAGTTGTTGAAGTTGTAAATACCCCCCTGGTTGCCATAGCACCGTTCTCACCTTGATGTCGGTATAGGACACTTCCTGTGGGCGATCTGGGCCCTGTCCCGGAGTGGCCACAACTGTTGTCACTTTGCCACTGTCTCCTGAAACACAGAGCAGGAGAATAAAATTAAAAGGGACATTTGAAATTATGGCAATTAATTATCTTAACTAATAATCTGCAACTTAAATCATTGAAAAAAGGAGTCGATGAGGCCCATAGAAATATTGTACCATTTACAATTTAAATATACAGTATAAGGACAATGAAACTACTTTTTTTGTAAAACACCTGGAGAGTAAACCACTTCAGATGACAGAAAACAAATACAATACAGTACTATTTTTTAATAGCATGCTGTAGTGTATTGAATAAAAGGATGATCATCACCATTGGCATAGTTCCAACAGAGATGTCTGGACATAAATCTGTGGACTTTTAAGGTATTTGAAACTTTAATATTGTTTTGGCTTTATGGAGAAAATGCAGAATCTCTACGTTTGTGCTTAGCACCGAATCCACAACCTCAACCAAATATTCTACAGAGTAATGCAAGTGTGTGCTGTACCATCTAGATCAGCAAATCACTCAGTATTCTATGACTTTAAAACACAAGCCTCCCGCTGGGTTAATGTTTGGAAAAAGTGCCATTAGTGAAACAGTCTGTCTAAACCTGACTCTGACCTGTCTCTCTTACACTAGTCCTGTTCTGACCATGTGACTATTTAGGTTAACGCTTCACACTGCAGTCGCCCTCACAGAGCCTCAGAGATACAGGGCAGTTCATGTAGGAGGCAGTGAGGCTAATTAGACTGGAGGGGCCCAAAATAGCACTTTTTCTTTTGCTCATTCCTACTTCTACAGTTTCTGCATGATCCACTCGACCTTGAATATTTGTGCTACAGGTTCGGTCAAAAATATGATGCTGTTGGTTTGGGACTTGAAATTTTGCAGTTGATGTAATTTTTTGTATTGCGTATAATGTGTATCAGAGCTCCAGATACAATCTGATGCTAAACGTAACAGAACTAGATACACAGTTGGGAAGGGCATCTGTAGACTGTGTGATGTCTATAGATATATACACTAGGAGAATCCGTGAGTCTAATCACTCTCCTAGTGAATGAATGGGCGAGTAAATGATTGCATGAATTGTACTTGGGACAGCTTTTAAATAGTGCCTGGGTAGAAAGCTCAAGAATGGAGAGAGGTTTAAAATTAATTATGCTTTCACAAAACACACTCTTACCTGGACATTAGTTGATACAATAATCAAAACTACATTCAACTGACATAGTGAAGATATTAGACTTAAATAAGACAAAATTAGACACTCCTGGATAGTTTCAGAATGGACTTAGAATGGATATTTAGATAACCATGCTACTTTTTATCATTTTGTCCTCCCTTTGCTCCCTGCATTACATCACTTCCCCTTCAGAGCACTATCACAATCAGCGTGCATCCCGTTAATGAAGCATCAAGTTTGTCACGCTATAGTGTACAGCTTAGCATCATGTTTTTGTAAATTTGTGGAGATTTGCCATGTGGGAGCATGGATGATGGAGGCTGTGGGCTGAGCATTGCACAGAATCTTGCAGCTGTTAGGAGGGTTCGAATAGAAAGATCGCTAAAATACTCAAGCATGCATGGATGTCATCTAAAACCTCTTCAAGAATATTTTTGATGAGTGAAAATTATTATAACATGGTAGAAATATTTTCCATAATACCCCGTCTTTAAAAAAAGTGTGCTTTATAATCCTTTTAAATATTGAAAAATTAATGCTCAAGCTTGATTTTTTTTTTTTTTGTCATTCAGAATCCTATTTGGGTTAAGTCTGTTTCCTGTCTTTGACTCAAGCATCAAGAGAACAGGAAAAACAAAGTGCTTCAAACCATGATACGGCGTCAGACTTGTTCCATCCTTTATGAGCAGTGGACTGGCCTCGTGAGTCAGTCTCTCAGACAATAAAGATGGGTCACCTCCGCCAGACGTCCCACATGGTCAACAGTAAACTCACTCATAAACCTACAACAAATGAGACTGAGGGGTGCTGCCAGTATAGTTAAAACAGTGCAACAAAAGTTTCCTATTTTTTTCTTACAATTTAGTCAAAGATCTCAAAAAAGTGGAAAAAAAAAACAGAACTAGTTAATTTTAAACAGTTTGCAGTGATCCAAAGTTATTTCTCACTTACCTTGGTGAATAATTAGGATTACTTGGAATGCATAAACTGACTTATTTTGACCTCAAGAGCTGCTTTTACGATATATCTGTGCTGCAAGACATATTTTGCTTAAATACATGTGAACCAAATCAGGTACAGAGTGCAATCAACTAAAAGGACAGGCAAGTAACTAAACACATCTTTTTTTTCTCCACAAAAATCTCTTCTAGCTCTTAAAACCAAAATTCCAATGCAATCACTTTAATTTAAGACAATGAGATGGTACTTGATTCACCATTTATTTTGCTCTGGGGGTTTGATGCTAATGGTAGGCATGCTCTGTCTAAGGCTTTGTTAGACTTTAATCTGAGCCTTATTTTACACAATCAGACCAGAAAGAACTAACTTAGTTTCAACTACAACAGGTGAAGTTATTTCTACAGTTAAACAAGTCCCTCTAAAAATTACATTACAGTCAAATGCTGGTATTAGTCAACAGATTTTCAGTCAGTTACTCACTTTTTTGTGAAAAAGCTAAACAGGACCATGGATGCTCATATTGACCATAGGTTCCTAAAAATTAGTTCTTTCATTTTGTATTTTTTCTTGAGATCTTAAAACTTTTTGGGTTGTGCTGTGACCATGGTAACTGCTAAACATTCCACCATGCACCTGCAAGTAAAACACCCCCTAAGTGATGTCACTGCAAAGAATATATAAATAACACACTTTGCAAGACAAGTAATTGGCCAAAAATTGAACATTTTCTATCTTAAACTAGAGGAAAAACAAATGTTGAACCATTTTATCTGACTGACTTTTTAAATTTGACACTTGTCTATTTAAATTACAAATAAATTGTATCATGATCATTTATGTTTTGTTTGCATT
The DNA here is from genome assembly GCA_019594935.1 of Periophthalmus modestus. Taxonomy (NCBI): domain Eukaryota; kingdom Metazoa; phylum Chordata; class Actinopteri; order Gobiiformes; family Gobiidae; genus Periophthalmus; species Periophthalmus modestus. The sequence goes on from JAIEZT010001318.1 coordinate 17,280,357, forward strand.
GCAAATTTAATGCTTTTCTTATTCTGTAAAGCACTTTGAATTATTTTGTATGAATTGTACTCTACAGGAAACTTGTCTTGTCTTTATCACAGTGGCCTTGTTCACATGTACACCTACATCTGATCATAATCTGATTTGTGGATCTTTAAGATTATTTAAATGACATGTAAACTGGAAAATCTGATGCGAGTAATCAGAGGGACCATGATCAGAAAGAACCAGATGATTTTGCCGTTTACATTTCAATTAAATAATCTTAATTCCAAAAATCTGTTATTAAATCAGATTTTGAGATTCTGTTTAGTCCGTTCAGGCTGCTCTTTGTTGTTTGATTAGAGCAGATTTGTGTCCAGACATCAGCAGCATCTTCGTCTGAGTCGGAGGAGGTGAGGAGGCAACTACGTCAACGCCACAAAGGTGACACTAGACTGGAACACACTCCCAAATACCACAACTAATACTATAAAATAATACTAGGGCTGGGTAATAAGACAAAACAACAATATCAAAGACAAAAGATTTTTTACCCAGACAATGAACACTATTTTATTTCATTTAAAAAGAAGTTAAAAATTACTTTCAGAATCAGAATAACTTTTATTGATCCCCTAAGGGAAATTCTCTTAGTTATCAGATGCCATGACCACAGGATAGAAATTTAAGAATAAGAATAAAATGTCATTTAAAAAAGAATAACATTTCGTGCAATAATACTCAGTTCCAGAACATAAACAAGAGAGATTTTCAATCAGCGCAATTTAACACAAAAATAGTCAAATTTATTGAACTCTTCTCCAAACCACAAGCTTATACTGGCAAGACGCTTCACTGACAATTAGAAATGACTGAATTGATGGGAATTTTTGAATAACTGCGCAGCCCTGTTATGCACACTACCCTTCAATGTAACTATTCTTGTATACTTGTAAATGTGCAGAGATTGTAGCTAGCCTTGAGGGCCATGTCTGGACTAGTCTAAAGCTTTCATATAGAAATACTATGACTTACAGTTTCCAACTCATTCAGGAAGTTGACAGGATGACTAATGGAGGATACACAAACAATACAAGAAATATGTCATCACTGCACCATGCACCACACCAAATACAAAAACCTAAAACCTTTGCCCTATTGCTTTATTTACTCATGCTGCAAACTGGGGTTTTATGCCAGATCCCATCTCGTCCTTTGTCATAGGCAATTGGGGGTAAAGTGTTTTTCCCAAAGAGACAACAAAAGATTATATTTGTCTGAGAAATGAAAGTGCAAACTTAAAATAACATTAACATACTACTGTCAGTAAAAAGCAGAAAGACAGACACTAAATAATGGTATAACATATTTCATTATTTAGAGGTAGGATTAATCGTGACAGTACTTTTTTTCCAAGTAAAATAGGATAAGGTATTTTATTGAAACACCTAAATTCATTTCCTGGGGTAAAGCGGGGTCCTACACATCACCTTTCTCTGCTGTACATTACAAGGCCCAAAGCAGGATTGAGTGAGCTTTGAACTGGAGATGACCTGATACTGGAGTCACAATGCTGTCTGCCAGTGGACGAGAAGCATTAGATGAACAGTGGGCTCCTATTACATTCTGATGACGGATTGACTGCATAAATTCATACATAGCACATGGAAAATATCAGGATACCATGTGCACTTTATACATTCCCAGCTCGATTTCAATACTAAGGACAAAGCTCAATAAGCAGTACCAATTTTGATAACACATGGATAATAAATTACCATATTTTCATCTTAATCTTTTCATAAGGTCTTATAGTTAATAAAAATAATATTATAATGCCTTTCACTTGTAATATGCTTCACAGACTTGTTCTGACATAGATTCTTATTTTAAAATGATTCAAGATATTTTGTCTTAGCTATAGATTTCTGTTTGAGTAGTTTAGGTATCAATAATTTCAATCTGGGTTTTGATTGTTTTGCAACCCTAAAATTTTAATAAATAATGGTAGAAATGTGAATGTTTAATGCATAATGTAATAGTTAGGTGACACTAATGGTTTCAAACCGTGTAGGTAGGTTTGACTGTTTGAGAAGTTGATAAAGTTTATTGTGCAATACTATATTTCCAATATTTGATTTCACTTCATCGGAACCAATTAATATGGGTTCTTAACAAGTTTGAAAAGATGCCATGTGGTGTAGTGTTTTAAAAGGAGCAGAGCACTTCGGGATTCAGATGCAGAAAACCCGGTGAAACAGTTGAATAGTCATCATCACTTGAATCCTCTGAGCTGAAAGCCTCTGCCCCACAGGTGACCTTGTGAGAAAACTAGTCCGTCCGTTTCTAGACACGTATACGTTCAAACAAACATTACTATGCCTAAAACATTCCAAATATTTTGCATAACTTCTTTTTTTCTCTTCAGCATTTTGCCCCACAAACACACCCCGTTTCACACTGCTCTCATGACTTACCCAGCGCAAAGATCTGGGAAAAACCTTCTAAAATGCAAATTGCGATAAATATGCAATGCGATTATGAAAATGTTGAAACATGTACCCCCACAAATCTAGATACTCATCTATGAAATAAACAGCAACACGATAAACAGGAAACATCCATCACAAGTAGCTACCCTTAGCAAGCTGCTCTGCTAGCATGTTAGCAAATTACCCGATTAGTGTCATGTCCCTGAGAAATGGCATTTAACGCCACACACCCAACGTTCAGGTAAACACACATATGTTCGTACGTGTCACACTGCACGTAGCTCGACTGTACAGCTTTTTACTGAAATCACTATGCCATAAATATTATTTTAATACACAAGGTTGCCATATCCAAGACGATGGACCGTTTTACGCATGCGCAAAACACTTTCTCATGGAAAGTGGCTAGTGATGCAAATCGGGCAGAATCGGGCTAACAGCACAGCAAAAGAGAAAACAGCCTTTCATTAAGGAACACGCGGGTGTAGGTTAGGACGGATAAAATATGCTTATGAGCCTATAATACTCACTGGACAGTTTGAGGTTGGCGCATCCCGATGAGCTGCCTCCGGAGGCCTGTGGGACCCCGGACTTTCCTGAGCTGCTCCCCACAGCAGCGGCGGCGGCGCCGGGGACTCCAGGCGGCTCAGCAAACGAGCTGGTCCTCGCCCGCCCGCTGCCGCTCATATCTCTGTGCAGGGATCACGGCTGACGCTCCTTCTACTACAGCTAAAATGGTCTAAAGTACGACAAACCGGCGGTATAAAAACGTTAAAAGGCACTGAAAAACACCGCTCCCGTGGCCGCCGGTTGTCTGGGCTGGTAGCTGTTGCTAGACACCCAGAAACAGTGCACTCGCAATGGCGCATGGGAAATTGAGTTCTATATAGCTCTGACTCAGTTTTGAGGCCTTTCAATGCGCTTTTTAAAAAGCTACACAATGTTATTATTACTATATAAAATATATAATCGATGGAAACATAGCAAGAAATAATGAACAAAACTATGATTTAATGTCACTTTATTCTAAACTAGGCCTACTAGAACAATTTCAGAATTGTATGTAACTACATTTATAATGCAGCTCAAAAATATAGTTTTTGAGCTGCATTATAATGCTAGAATTTTTTAAAATACATTTTAAGTTAAAAGTAAGTTTAAAGCACTATGTAACTAAGTAACTATGTAACCTATACTTATTAAACTAATATATCTCTATGGAAACAAGCATGCGACACCACCATACAAAGTTACAGGTCAGATCTGTGGAGAGTTGAGCTCACTCACAGTAAATGTAAAAGATTGATAGGTTTAATGCCGTACTGTGGAACTTTCCAGGCAAAGCAATAACATCTCCAAGGAGACAAGAATATAGCAGACTCTGACTATAAAAGTTACATAATGGACCTTTAGTACAGACACAGTCAATATTAAACAGTGAAATAAACCAGAGACGCATGATATTGTGTTAGAACTTTAATATTTTCAATATTTAGTTTTTTGTTGTTTAGAAATATTGCACATGGTCAACATGCCTGCTTATGAGATAACACTCATCTCTCACATCCTAATTTTCCTTCTCCAAAATAAGGACAGTTTACTTTTAAGTACAATCATACAGTGTACACGCATACACATGTTTGAGTGCACCATGTCTGTCTGGGTGTGTGAATGTGCATGAACCCAGAGAAATGAGGGGTAAAAGACGTTACCGCTGTCAGTGAAGGGTGATTTTACCCTGAATCTAGAAGTCAAACATCCTGAATCATCAATAACAGTCAAAACGATGGAACGAGAAAATAGTCATGGTGACTATAAAAATACTGTCTATAGTGAATGATCTAGCTGAATGGAAACATATATTGTTATAATGTTGGTGTGATCAAAGAATGAGTACAGCGTTTTTTTTTTAAGTTGAGTTGTATGAACCTTCAAAAATATTGTAAATACAATACAAATGTAAATTACACGTGGTGGCCCTGGCTTGGAGTGGCCTATTAAGTAAAATGTAACAACTAAAAGTTGTTACGTTTTTTATGGCTTTTGTGCTGGTCGACAAACTAATTATAGTACATGTAGTTACTGTCTTATGTCTTTGGAGGGCAGCACAGCATTTATATGAAGTAGCCAGCCCCTGAATCATGTCGATATGACACAAATAGGGTTCATACAAAACCCAACTTTAAAAGAACTGAACTGTCCCAGTATAGAATGACCTGCATGTGCCAAAACATACACACACCCAAATGCAGACCTAAATGCACAAATATGGAAATACCAGTATATATATTTTTGTCACACATCCAACTGTATACAGAGAAACAAAAGATACCCATAATAATAACTACCCCACTCTTCACTGAGAAAGCAAAGAGCTGAAAAGTGCTATTCAAAAGATGTCTTTGACTTTTAGTAAGTTATATATGCTCTATCTTTTCAACAACAACAATAATGGTGTGATTCTTTTTATTTTATACCATAGCTAAAGAACATCTCATTCTTCCCACTGACTGACTGCAATGGATCTATGGCACAGAGCCCCAAAAACAAATAAACCCACCCCTTTTCATAAAAATAAAATAAATGTCCTATTGCACCATTTGATGGGAAAGGATAAAGTGTCGAGAATAGAGGAAAGAGGGGAGGGCACAAAGACTGCCCTCTAGGGCTGGTCTAGGATCGGCTTTCCCTGAACTAACGCTATCACAACCATCCTGAGCTACATAGCGCTTGACCCGGGACCAGTGCTTAAGGGCACTTCCTAACAACACTTGAGGATGAGGAAAGGACAAAGGGGGCGTGGGGGAATCTAGGTAAAGGGGTGTTGATAACATATGGAACAAGGTTATTATTACTACTAAAACAATCTCTAAAAACAATACTTTCCTGATTTAACTTGCGGTGGTCCCTCCTGCGAGAGACCACACAAATTGTGCAAACACCTGATTTCAACGTTATACAAAATGACAAACACCCCTGCGCCTGCACTGTGTGTCTGCTGTGGATCTGAGAACAGGGGCAAGTGGGACCCCAGAGTGGGACCCCAGAGTGGGACCCCAGAGTGGGACCCCCAAGTGGGACCCCCGAGTGGGACCCCTGTGGCCCTTAGAACAGTGGGTGTCCAGACTGATGTGTCCTGTTTGTCAAAGTGATATTTTATGCTGGAGAGAAAACACAACAGAGCCACGAGAGAAACAGGCCACGATTAAACTGGTTATTTCCACGGTGACGATTACAAGAAGAAAGCAACAATATATTCATTTTTGAGATTCAGAGGTGGATTTCCCGCTGAGCTGATGTACAAACGCCTATTGATTCTTTAGGAAAATTGTCCATCCATTTCCTCCTCTTCTTGCCTCTTCTCTGTGCTCCTCTTCCCAGTCAATTTCAAGCTAAACATTGATTCTTCAAAGCCTCAAAACTAGCAATCTCTTGACTCATAATCTCATTGCAGAGCCTTTCCACACACAACATTCATATAAACAAACATACATACTCAATATATAACCACCCGCCAATCCACCCACTTTTCAAAATGGCAATATCAGAAGGTGCAAACATTGGTCACATTAAATCCCAACTCCAACCATTTTTCTTTTCAGGAGCAAGAGATTTCATGCTTTCAGTTCTTCTCACTACAATCACTAAATCTGTGCAGGTTGATGGCTTGGTCAGACCAGGGTTGGGTGCGTTTTTTTTTTTTTTTTTTTTTTTTTAGGGGAGGGGGGGGGGTACATTGAGGTGTGTGCTGTCTGTCTTGCAGCATTGAAGGGGCTGTGAAATCAGTGGAGGTCATTGGGGTTGTGTTTAGCGCCCCCTACCTACCCACTTTGCTGAGGAGTGGGCACCGGAAAGGGGTTCTAAGAGGTTTCTGAAAGTCAATGGCATCTGAGGGCTAGCTGGCAAAACAGCAAACTGCATCTGCACGTTATAAGTGACAAAGTGCCTGTGTTTTTGTGGTGGTGCTTGGTTGGCAGCCTCCGGGACACTGCTGACCAATAGTAACAGTCTGGTTGAGTCTGATTTTGGTGTAAGTGCATTGTGTGTGGGATCATGCTGCTGTAGAATACATATATGCACCAGATATTAAGAGTGTACCACCGAGTTTGTGTCCAATGACAAACCTACTGTACAAATGTGCTGAGAGCAGACCTGGGCCACCATGTATAAGTAAAGAAATGAATCTGGATAATTGAAAATAAAATAAATTGTGAGATGCACTTGATGTGTCATTATCCTCCACTTCGACTGTAACGCTCCACTTTTGAGGCTTCTTTGTTTGACGCGACAAATCAAGGGCATATTCGAGCAGTACTTGAGATTTCAAAGTGTATATTTCTATGCCCAGGTCTTGGTGAATAGTGGATGAACACACAACTTTCTTTGGAGAGGGGAACTCCTTGCACTTGCTCGATATATATCTATGTATGTTGTCATCCTCTCTGGCTTATGATCCTTCGTTTTTGGGTTCGTCCTCCGCACTCCGGTCCCCCTGCTCCCCCGGTCCTGTGTCCTCCCGGTGGGACTGATTGAAGGAGGGGCAGTGGGGTGGGGCGGGGCTTGGTTCGACAGACCCTCCAGGCTCGGTGGGTGTGGCCGTTTGCATGATCTTCTGGCGCACCTCGCGGATTTTCAGCTGCAGACAAACTTTAGTGGGAAACGTGTCCGAGAAACGAGCCTGGAACGCAGCGGTCGCCTGAGCTGAGGGAGAAAGAGACAGAAGACAAGGCAAAGGATTATTGGGTGTTTTCAGGTACTAGAAATATGGGTTCGTACAGTTTTAACAAACACTAGAGGGTGTCTGCTGCTATATAGTAGAAGACACCAAAAACTATAGAGTTCTGCGGTAGATACAGAAATACATTTATAATGACCACCCTAAGTTGTACAATTGTTACAGGTTGTGTTGTGTGGCGAGACACAGAAGGATGCATCTGATAAAAGTCATATCTGCCTTCCAGAGGTAAGCATTACACTGGATATTATACTAGTCAAGAACCGTTATTCTGCTATATTCATTCACACAAAAAATCTGTAGATTACAGAAACAAGAGTGCTAGCTAGCAGTAAATATATACCTGATGGAAAGAAGCCATGTTCTTGAAAGAGTTGCATGACAAGGGCACGGCGCTGGTCTAGAGTCCTCCTCAGAGATGAGTAAGGAACACGGTCCAAGTCTCCAAGAAGATCCTCACCTTCTGCTCCTGCTCAAAACAAGAAACAACATGGATATTTTATATTCAGCGCTTTATAGTCTTTATAGTCAACGCTTTGAGAGGCTTTGATAAAGTGCATTACAAGTGTAAGGCATTATTATAATCTCAAATATCTTGATATATCAAGTAAATACATCTAAACTAGTCAAAACTACTCAAATTAAAGGTGCACAATGTACGTTTTCTGGTGGACGTGTTATAACTTTGCCTGGAATGTTCCATAGTATGGTAAAAACTTATCTACCTTTCATCTATTCAATTACAGAAATTTGTAATGCCAAAAATGCTGCCAAAATGTTATGTGATTTTGAGGCATAATCTAGGCAACAGAATTACATCTACTTAAAGAATCTTTGTACTCTGCACCCAAAAACATACTGATTAGAATTCAAGTCATTTTAGCTTATTTAGATATAAACTTTTTTGCAATATGCACTTTAAGAATTGTATCTGATTCTTGTACTATACACTGTGTGCCTATAACAATCATATTATATTGTAATACAAAATGATGAAAAATGATTTGAATAGTGAATGTTTACCGGCTCTGTCGAAGGTGAAGATGTCTCCCTCACACTTGGCTGCACTTTTCGGGGTGTTGGGCTCCGAGCTACAGCTGGACAAACGTCGGGTCTTCCTCCGTGGAGAGCTCGGGTCTTCTGGGTTTGCATCAAGATCTGACATAGTGTTATTATTTATTATTAGAATATTTTTTGTTAAAATTGTGATATCACATTGAATGACTTACCAGTGGAGTTGCGTCTCTTCTTGCGGTAGCTGCCCAGGATGGCTCTGGGAGAGGTGGCCAGACTCTGCAGGGTGGGAGAGGGCAGCACCTCCTCGGGTTTAAACTCAGGCAGCTCAGCAAAACGCTCCTCAAAGTAAGCTCCAGATAAGACCCTGCACCAACATAACAAACATTATTGATACTTCGCAGCTATCGTCAACATTCTGGGAGTGTGATGCTAAAGGTAGGCACTGCTCTGTCTGAGGTTTTGTTAGCCTTTAATCTAAGCTTTATTTTAACACAATCTGACTAGAAAGAACTGACTTAGTTGGAACTACAAGAGTTGAAAAGATTTTTACTGTTAAACAAATCCCTCTCAAATAGCATTACATTCACAAGCTAGCTAGCATTAGCCAACAGTTTTTCAGTTAATCATTCTTATCTTTTAGTTGAAAATCAAATACCTAAACAGGACCACGAACACTCATATTGATCACAGACTCCTAAACATGTGTTATTTAAATTCAATTTGGGGTTTTTTCTTAAGTTTTCAAAAAATCTTTTAACTTTTTTGGCAGTGTTTGCTAATATGTGCATTGTGTCTCCATGGTAACTGCTGAACATCCCACTATACACATACATACAGAACCTCCCCAGTGTCATGTCACTGCTAACTATCAATTTTAATTATTCTGTTTCCTAAAGTCTTATTTCCTTCAATTACTACTGAACATTTCCTCTTTGTCTTTCCATTTTTTTTCTTGATGCTCAGAAAATGTTAATAAAAAGTATTTATGTGAACATGAAGAGCAACATAATCCTGGTCTAAAATGTAAAATATGTATTTAAATAAAAAGAAAAAAAGCCTCAGCCTTACTCAGTAGTTAGCAAGAACATTTCATTCAGAAGCTTGTACTTCCAGAGTCTTTCCCTCCTTGTCCAGTAAATTCATACATTAGTAATCAACTAAATAAATTCCTGGTATATTTTAGATAACTAAAAGGCAAACACTCTCAAAAGGTATTAGAATCTTGCTCAAAAACAACTATCCTAAGTATATAAAGAAGCAGTAGTAAACTACATCTTTATATGTGAAAAGGCATTTTCCAGTCCTGTCACTCCAAAAACTCCTGGTAACTCACTACTTTTTGCTGATATGCTTGGAAATCATTTTAGTCCTAATAAAAAATGTAATACAAATGGACTAATTCGGCTAGTGTGCGCACCTTTTAAACATTATCAGCCTATCATTGACTAAACAACTAATTCAGCCCTACACAACATGTCCAACTTTTACCATAACTTCTTCTGAAAAACAAAAAAGACATAATAATTCCTTGACCCTCTCTGCTGTATCTTCTCTTGCTCTAGGTCTCCTTTATTGTTCATGATCCCTCTATGCAAATAATCACAATTGCTCCAAACCATCTCAATCTGGCATCTCTGACTGTACATCCGTTAACAACTGGTAAAACATTAGCCATACCATCTGTTAGAGTGTCTCAGAATAATAATATAATAAGCAAAGATGCGCATTTGCAGTCAGGAAGAATACCAAATTTTTTACAAAGATGGAAATCTGGCCACAGTCTAAAAATGGCACTTGACTTGTTAAAGTCAATGAATGTCCTGTCCTCTGATTATACTCCTCAAGCTGTGAAACCTAACTGTCCTTGAGCTCTGAAAGCAACAGAAGCTTCAGGAAAAATCAACTGTTCAAAAACACAAACTTAAGACCAACCAGATGGACCAAACAAATGTATTACTAACTAAAACATGGCTGAAAAAGACAATAGAAATACACTACAAATCCTTATATGTGTGTATAGTAACCAATTTAAGAAACTACTCTGATCTACTGTCGACTATGAATGTTTTCTTTTCACAGATTTGTGTGAAAACTAGTGTGAATGTAAATACAGTTTTAAGTGTAAATGTCATTATTTCCATTTTAGCATGAATATTTTTAAAGAGGGAGAGTTTTATTTTTATGGGGTGTTAATTGCTAACACATACCACATTTAGATCACCATGTTACCTTTTATTGTTTTGAAAATGCTATATTTAGTGAAAACAACACATTAAAATGTTTTACAAGTTTCATTTCACCTCATGCAAAGTCACTCCCCGTTCAGAGCACTATCACAACACAATCAGCATACATCCCACTAATGAACTGCACATCTGCACATCGCATCAGGTTTGTCAAGTTGTGTACAGTTTTGTATCATGTTTTTGTATATTAATGGAGCATTATTGTGTGGGAGCATGGATGACGTAAGTTTGTCAGCAGAGCATTGCACAGAGTCTTAGTTAACCGTAAGGAGGGTTCGAATAGGGCCTGGGAGAGATTGCAGAATTACTGAATCATGCATGGATCTAAAACCTCTTCAGGTATGTTTTGAACAATGAATGGTATAAAACTAAAAAAAATTATTTCTATTTTGCATAATACTCCCTCTTTAAACACCATAGTAACTTTTACACATCCATCATAATAAAAGAAAAAATTTAAAAAGTGAGACTCCTAGTTTTATTTAGTTTTATAGACTGTGTGTTTTATAGACTATTGTGGCTATTTTAGCTACTGTCCCTACTTTCACTGATTGGTATCAACTATAATAACTTGAGTGTAACTATCTACAAAATCTACAAAACAGAAGACTATAGCTGCTTATACTGCTACTAGCACTACTGCTACTACTACTTCTACTACAACTGCAGCAAATATTAAAAATGTTAAAGTAGGACATACGAGTCTGGTGTCTTCTTGAGTGGAGGGGGTCTGAACTTGGTCTTTTTGGAGGGACCGGGTTCTGAGGGGGGAGGAGGAGGGTCCAGACCTGAGGAGGAGGCAGGAGGGGAACCATGTCCCGCCTGGAGATGTCACAAACAAAATCAAACATTAGTTAGTTTTCTAGGTCAAGATGGTATAAAATTTGATACAAAATGTGGTTAAATACATTACTGTAACTACAATAACTGCTTGGAGCAGACTGACTAAAACATAGATGCCAATGTGTGTCTTGCCCATGGACACATGAGCAGTATTCGCAAAACAATGCAAGAACTGAACTACCAACCATTGTCTACCAATGTTCCACTGCTGTCTCGGACCACAATTCAATTACATTACTGTAGTTGCAAAAAACAAACAAACAAAAAAAACAACTAAGAACAACCGAGTTCACAGTGTGATTTAAAGGTGCACTATGTAACTTTTTTACAAGGCAGAGCATAAAAAACACATTCTTATTGACCTGTGTTCTGACCTCTCTGTTTCCGATGGCGTACTCCTCTCTCTCTTTCTTCTTGTCACTACTGTCTTTCACTGCTCGTTCTCTGTCCGTCTCATTTGGCTTATCCCAGCTCTGTCCATCGTTCATATTTTCCTCCTTTATGTTTTGAATCATCTCTCCATCACTGTTTCCTGCAACATTGTTAAAAACAAGACTTAGGAATTTGAAACATAATCGTTGGACTCACTAGATGTCATAACATTCTAAACAGCCCAAAGTTTAAAGTTGCACTATGTAACTTTTTTGGTGGGAAGAGCTTGTCTTTATTGAGATGTCAGTGCTTTGCCGTAGGAATGTTCATCTGTTTGGCATTTAAATAATTTAGTTTTGTGCCCAGAAATACATAGAATAACACGCATTCTCAACCTACTGTGCGCAAGGGATTTGACCTGTAATACTGGTGTCACCGGCTTGTCTCCATGGAGTTTAAACATTTTAACAAATTAATGTTTTAAGAATCCAAAACAATATTCCAAGTGATTTATGTTGAAACAGCTAGTATAGTACAATAATTCTTCAGGCTTTTTCTGTACATGTATTGCAGTTGTATAAGCAAGATTTGACAACCAATTTATCAAAATCTCTGATTTAAATCTGGAAGGAAATCAAAAATTAAAATATTACCAAGTCATTTCTCAAGGCTCAATAAAATGTACAATATTATGTTGTTTATTTGTCTTACCCGTATTGAATCTAAAAATGTAACTCGCTTATGACAATATTTTTCTTATATCAAATCACTGAGTACGTCCATTTGAAAACAACGCAATGTAATAATGAACAACCATTGAAATTATATACTCACGTTGCTATTGCTGACTCGTGCTGACATCAGTGTATAGTCCTACAATACAAAGCTATTTTTACAACTGTCAGTGTCGTATTTCATTTGTCCCAGGGCACCTCTAAACGTGTATACAGAGAGTTCACTTTAGGAAACATCCATATTAACTGGAATTAAAGTGATATTTTAGACAGAGAGCAGGATCTTATGAAAGTACAGCTGAAAATAGAGCTCACAATTTAGACAATAGAGATTAAAATTTAAATATCTAGTACATTTTATGATTATTTCAACTGTAGTAAATGTAGTAATAAATTTAAGTGTAGCTCAGCAACAAACAAATAGCAAATAGTAAAAAGTAATTTTGAATTATAAAAGATACACCTTTTTTGTGACACAATGGGGAAATTACAGTCTCGCAACGCAAAGGTCAAACCCAGCAGGAAAGTAGGAAAATGCAATCAAAATCAAGACAGAATTATACTATGAAGTTTTAGAATAGATGAAATCTAACACAGCACTATGTCAGCAGAGTAAAGCTATAAAGCTACAGAACTTTGTACAAAGTGTCTCTGGCTGTGGTTATGAACAATGCAACATATGGACAAGAATAAACAACAGGTAAAGTTACTTCAGTATATTATATTATTTATACAGTAAGTGGCTATAACTATGGATTATCTACAGCACAGCATATGGACACATTTAATAAATAAATAGCAGGTAAGTCACTTAGGTGGACTCTCTCAGTAAAGATTCACGATTATGTTACAATATTGCACATGATACTACAGGTTGGTGACGCATGTGCAGGGCTAGCATTGTTCATTGTACAGTCTGACAGCAGCAGGAAGGAAAGACCTGCAGAACCTCTCGTTCACACAGCGAGGGTGGATCAGTCTGTCACTGAATATGGAGATGTAACAATAACTATAACATTTTCATGCTGCAAAATAATCTATCTTTGTTCTTCAATACCAATAAAAAAATATAGTAGTAAAGGGTTGTCTAAGCATTTGAGAGAAAAATATATAGCTTTTTACAATACTGTTGTTGTAAGTAAGTGTCAGACAGATAATTTTGTAAGGTGAGATTTGTATATTATTATATACAGTCAAAAAATTTAACATTTACCATTTAAATACTACTTCAGATTTTCTGTTAAATATTTGTGTGTTAAATTAACATAATTCAATATGTTAGATTGATTATTTTAAAATCAAAATGACTTGCTTTGGATCAACATAAAATAATGAAATGGAAAAAGGTGATGTAATATATTTAAATAGAGCCTACTTAACATTTTTTGAGGATAATAAATGAATCCCTATAGTCCTCACCTGCAGTAGTGACACAGGTCTCTGGCGTGGGGTTATTTCCACAGCGGGATGTCCCATGTGCTCCACCCTCCTCCGCCTCCGTCTTCACCTCCATCTGCTCCACTTTCACTGTCACACTCATGTGTGGAGTCACTGCAGAGCCAGGAGCCCCGGAGCCCAGCGGCGAGCAGGGTCTGACTGGGTCCAGAGCCGCCATATTGGATGGGACAGTCGTCACAGGGACCACTCCAGTTGCCAGGGCGATTGTTTGTGCAGGGTAAATGGCAGTTAGAACCTGAGGAAGATGAAGGATGCATTTAGGATAATGTTAAAAAAAAGAGCTTGAGATTTTTTGCACACCAACACATTCTGAGCTTGGATAATAATAAGCCAATGGAGATTTGATGGAACTGGAAGGAGTTAGTGTTTACTTAAAATGATTTACCTTATTTTAACGCATGCCTTTTTAAAAATACATTTTTATTTAATAATTCTGACACTATAAGTGATAAATGTATTTACCAGTAGTGACTCAGCAGTTAACGGGGTTAAAATTGTTTCAGTTACTGCATCCCTATGGACGTTTTGCTTGCTTTCAACAAAATTATCAATTTGTGACAAATTATGCAGATCTCTATAGTTTTCATCAACTATTTTAGTGTTCATAACATTAAAAAATGATCATGTAATGTCATGGAACCATGATAATAATAATAACACATTGGTTTTATGTAGCGCTTTTCACAATAACCCAAAACAACTTCACATTACTTTAACATAAAACAAGGACAAGACAAACAAAACAAGTAGTGAAGATGCAGTTTGTAGTGGAGGTTATAAGCTATAAGGAAAAGGTGAAAAGGTTTTGAGCTGTTTTTTGAAGATGTTTAGTGAGTCTGGGTTTCTGATGTGGAGGGGGAGAAAATTCTAGTGGGTTGGGGTTGTGCTGTTCTCATAAAATACACAATGCCAGTGCATCTTGTTTACAACTTGCAAAAAGAAAGGGCTTAAGTTGCATTGCTCCCTCAATATTTTATACATAAACCAAAGAAAAGAGGCAAGGCAAGGCAAGTTTATTTGTATAGCACAATTCCTACACAAGGTAATTCAAAGTGTTTTACAGAATCAGAAAGACACGGAAATCACACAAATCAAAAGAATACAATTCAAACCTGTATACAGGACTTTAACCTGTTTTACCCCGTAACAATATTATGCACCAGTTGGGGACTCTAACCCCGTGCTTTTATCATTTTTGAGGGACCCAAAAACTCCCCAGGGAAGCGCTGTACGCACCCAGCTACACAGGGACACGTCTGCCCACTACACCAGTCCACGGTGGGTCACAGGACTTTAACCTGTTTTACTATCAGGACTTTAACCTGAACACGGCTTCATGAGGGACTTTAACCCTCACCAGGGACTCTAACCCCGTAACAATTTTTGGGTTTTTTTGTTTTTTTTATGGTCGGACCACACTGGGGCCACCAGAATTGGTGACCCCAGCATGATCTGTGTAAATAATCACAAATAATCATTTAAAAAAAATAACATTAAAACAAAAGAGTGCAGAATAAAAACCTTTCAGTCATATGCACAGATAAACAAAACTGTTTTGAGCCTGGTCAAAGTTGAGGCCTGTCTCACATCTTCAGGAAGACTGTTCCAGGTTTTAGCTGCATAGAACTGAAATGCTGATTCCCCATGTTTAGTCCTGACTCTGGGCACCAGCAGGAGGCCGGTCCCTGAAGTCCTCAGAGTGCGAGATGGTTCATATGGCACTAACATGTCAGAGATGTACTTTGGGTCTAAGCCATGAAGAGACTTGTACACAAGCAGAGCTGCTTTAAAGTCTGTTCTTTGAGCTACAGGAAGCCAGTGCAGAGACCTGAGCACAGGACTTACGTGCTCGTACTTCCTGGTTCTGGTCAGGACCCGAGCAGCAGTGTTCTGGATGTACTGCAGCTGTTTTAAAGCTCATTTGGAGAGGCCAGTGAGCAGGCTGTTACAATAGTCTAGCCTACTGGAGACAAATACATGGATAAGTCTCTCTAAGTATGGCTTTGACAGTATACCGTTGATTTTTGCAATGTTTTTTAGATGGTAAAAAGCTGCAGATGTTATTGATTTGATGTGGCTGTTAAAGTTCAAGTCTGAGTCCATTATTACCCCTAAATTTCTAACCTGATTTGAAGGTTTTAGAGAGAGAGACTGGAGGTGACTGCTGACACTTTCTCTATGTTTCTGTGGACCAAAGACTATGACTTCAGTCTTGTCTGAGTTTAGCTGAAGAAAGTTGTTTTGCATCCACACACTGATCTGTTGGATGCAGTGGTCCAAATTCACCTGCTGCTAGTGAGACATAGATCTGAGTGTCATCTGCATAGTTGTGGTAGGACACATTGTTGCTGCGTATTAACTGGCCTAATGGCAGCATGTACAAATTGAACAATAGGGGTCCCAAAATTGACCCCTGGGGCACCCCACAGCTCAGGGACATTTTATCTGAGACACATTTTCCAATTTCAACAAAGCCCCTGTTTTCTAGATAGGACTTGAACCAGTTTAGTGGCGTACCAGAGATGCCCACCCAGCCCTCTAGTCTCTGTAAGAGGATCCCATGATCCACAGTGTTAAAGGCAGCACTCAGATCTAACAGGATCAAGACTGAGACTTTGCCTGCATCAGTGTTCAGGCGGATGTCATTTGTCACTTTGATAAGAGCAGTCTCAGTGCTGTGGTGGGGTCTAAAACCTGACAGGAAAATATTGAAGGAGTTGTTAATTTGGAGGAAGTTAATAAGCTCTTGGTAAACAACTTTTTTAAGGACTTTGCCTAAAAACGGCAGATTTGAGATTGGTCGATAATTGTTTAGTATTGTGACATCAAGACTGCTCTTCTTTAGGAGAGGCTTGATAATTGCAGTTTTCAAAGCTCTTGGGAATGTTCCAGATTGAAGTGACATATTAACTATGCAAGCGAGTGGTGGCAGCAAACTGTTGAGCACAGACTTTAGAAATTTAGTGGGTAACACATCGAGGCAGCATGTAGATGAACTCAGACTGGTGACGATCTCTTGGACAGTTTTGTCAGTTACAGGTGCAAAGTGAGTCAGCTCTAAGTGTCTAGGTGACTGCAGGGATGTTATTTGCTTTGCAGGATTGATGCCATTTTTAATGGCCTGAACCTTGTCATTAAAGAATACTGCAAACTCATTGCACTTAGATATGGAAATTAGTTCTAATGGCAGCGAGGCTGGAGGGATTGTTAATCTGTTTACTGTTGCAAACAGGGCACGAGAGTTGTTACTGCAACTTCCAATAATGTCAGAAAAATACCTCTGCCTTGTTCTACATAAAAGAAGAGTATTGTTTTTAGTTTGCCAGCAAATCTCTTACCGGTGCAGTGGCCTGTCCGGTTGGGGCCTGTGTCTGGCAGCTAAGAGGGGAGGCGGGGGTCAGCAGAGGAGACTGAACCAGGGTCTGACCAGGGGCAGGTGCGAAGGCAGTGAAGCCCAGAGTGGCCATAGGCTGAGGGAGGAAAGTCTGCCCCGGAGAGGAAAGGGTCTGGTGGGTCACTGCTGTAGGACCCCCTGCACTGGGCTGGACAAAGGGGATCCTAAAACACAGAGGGGTATGAAGGGTTAAAGTGGGTATTATGCAAAATCACTTTTGTTTAGCTTTCTGCCATATTATAACATTGTTCGCTCATCAAAACATGCCCAACGAGGTTTTAGATGTCACAACATTCCAAAAAGAATCCTATTATTAGAATGTAAACTGCAAATCTAATCGCAATGCTTGTTAGAAAATCACAAATGGATATTTTTCCCAACTCAGTCAGAACAGTTCACAAGTACTATAGACCATTTCTCTATTGCCCATGCTGCTCTATTCATCCAGAGGCACAGTGATGCCACTTGTAACTTTTATTACTTCAAGTTAAAACCTGATTCTCTGAAATTATGAAATCAAACACTGGTAAACAGAATAGTGACAAAGGGCCTCATTTATCAAGCGTTTGTTCTTCGTAAATGGCTAAGCACGCTAAAAGTAGAGCAAAAACCCAACCTAATTACTGACAGACACGCTAAAGAAGACGCAGCACAATTTTGCTCCTATGAGTGAATGAAAGTGCAAATGTTTTAATGTAGAAGATACATTTAAAGTCAAATTGCGAGAATATTTTTAAGATTAATATATTGTTTTAAAGATGTAGTATGTAACTTTTCTGGTGAGGGTCTGCCATCTGCTCTTCTCAATGGAGATGTAATTACTTTGCCGAGAATATTTCACAGAATTATTGTTCTTATTATTCATTGTCATGTGTTTTTATAGTTAAGAATGCCTTAAAAACATGCATTCTTACTTTGAGTAAGATCTTGGCCAGGTAGCATTACCATCTTGTCTCTGTATGATAGGTTTAATACCATATTGTGTAACATTCTAGGTAAAGCAAAGTTTATAGCGATAAGAAGGTGACATCTAAAATAGTAAAGTGTCTTATCACCTAAAATGCTCATCTATTTTAGGTGCCATAGGTTGCCTTATAGTTTTGCTGCATATGTGGTACTTATGTTAGACACACACATCTCTGTGAGTTTGGCTGTTTGAAGCTACTGGTGTTATTGAAGAAATATCGACATGTGTAAATAAGTTTCGATTGAGTGTCTGATGACAGTGACCTGGTGGGAGGCGGGGTCAGGAGCACAGTCTGCGGAGGAGTAGCACCAGGGGCCATCACTGTTGCCACGGAAACAGGGAAGGGGCTCCCAGAATGCACTGCAGCAGCCGCTCCTCCATTCGGGTGGGACTGGACCACAGGCATGGGGGCGATCTGGATGATCTGAGCGTGATGGAAATAAACAAAGTGGGCAGAAAACGTTTATAAATGTACTTAGTGATATTTTTACAGCAACATGTCAAGGCCCTGTGTGAAGGAGGAGGTTCAGTGTTTAAACTCAAATAGTTTTTCTTCTATTTTTCTCTACTGCCTCCATTTAGCCTTTAGCCTCTGCATCCTCCTCATCACACCAACTAAGTTTGAGCCCTGTTTCACTACATCCACAAATCTCCTTTTTGGTCTTCCTCCTGGTTCCTGGGAGCTCTAACCTCCGCATTATTCTAAATAATAATGTATTAATCTTATATCACACTTTTACAGATGCTCAAAGTCGCTTTACAATATTGTGCATTATTCATTCCATACTTGGTCTACGTAACTATTGTAGCCACAGCTGCCCTGGGTAGACTAATGGAAGCGAGGTTCTGACCACCACCAACGCTCATGGACACACCACAGTCATACTAGGAAAGCTGGGTAAGTGTCTGGCCTAAGGGCACAACAGCATTTTCCACTAGAGCCACTGCTCCACCATTACTTCATCTAGTATGCCCAGAAGTCAAGTACTAATCAGGGTTAGCTTCCGAGATCAGCCGAGATCAGGAATTGACAAGCAGGTATGACCACCTACCTGTATATTCCCTATCCCTTCTCTGTACTTGACCAATCTAGAAAAGTACTAATACCAACAACAAGGAAAAAGGGGGTCACTGTGCAGCTACATATTTGAGTATGATTATCACTCATGAGCCAAATAATGTGTGAAAACATGAAACTTAAGTTATCAGTCCCATACCTTATTTCCTGTCTGGGAGCCATTCTGCATAGGAAGGGGCGGGGCCACAAGGGAGATGGATGGAGGATGAGGAGGAGTATTTCCTGTTTGCACTGTTGCCATGGGAACCACCATCTTCGTCTGCAGAACCGGCGATTGGGTTTGAACTAATGAGGGAGGTGAGAGAGAGAGAGAATTTAAAAAAAGAAAAGAGGTCTCACATCGTGGAGAAATGAATGAGAGGATACTTGAGGACACGGGCATGGGGAGGTTATTTCCTCACTTAAAGGGACAGTGTTTCGTAAAAATCAAGGTTATATGAGGTGCGGAGGAAGTATTTTGAAATGTCTACGGTAGGTGGCAGTCGTAGTTTGGAAAGGCACAGAAAAGCGGTGGCCTAAAATGAACCGGGGACAAGTGAGGTGAATGGGAAAGTTGACACACTCCCACCTCAAATCTATTTTTTCATATGTAATTCAGCGCTAATTCAAGATGCAGTGTTTGTTTGTTAGTGTCTATCTCCAAATGTTAGTGGCAGATTTTAATGAGTAGGGGCTACAGTGTTCAAATTGAATAAGGATCTAAAAAGCTGTTACATGATGTATATTTTTAGGTCTGTGATTTGTGTGACGGTGGAGCCCTTGTCATTGCAATTTTATATACCAATAAAGTGATGCAAACATATATATATATACATGTATATATATACACATATATATATACATACATATATATTTTGTGTGTGTTCATCAAAAAAAAGGAGAAACATTGTTTGTCAATGCTGTGGGGGATAGGAGCAGGGTATTTAAGGTCGAGAGCATCAGGTTGTATTCCGTGGGCCACGCTGTAAAACAGAGACAGCGGGTAATTAATTAGCAAGGCTTGAGTAACAAAATTAATACATTTGGTGTCATACTAATTGTAATGTGTAAGCGGGGGGCGTCTTTCAGGTGGTGCTGCCAAAAGGCGGACTCGCAGCAAAGCAGGGGTACTTGGGGGGGGCTTCTTTCAGGTGGTGTCTGCCAAAAGTGCTTTGACAGACTTCACCCTGCTAATTCCACGTGGGAACTTTGAAAGTGGAAGTTTTGCAGGGGTACTTATTGAGTTTATGAAGATGTATATTTTATGTACTGGGGAAAATGGCAGGGATATATATATATGTAACTTTGTATATTTTATTGATATATTATCTATATATATATATATATATATATATATATATATATATATATATATATATATATATATGTGTGTATATATGTATATATGTATACATATATACATATATATATACATATATATATATATATATATATATATATATATATATATATATATATATATATATATATATATATATATATATATATATATATATATATTTATTTATTTATTTATTTATTTATTTATCTAATGTAAGATAATGCAAGCATTTCTGTCATACTGTAAGAGGAGGATTAACTGGTTACCTTAGTAAATGGTAGTGGCCCTTTTTAAAAATGGGATCAATTTTGTAGCCCGATGAAGTTTGCTCAAAGTGCTATTAGAATAAAGTTGCCATGTAAAGAAACCATTCTGGGATGTGCTATTTACACTGATGCATCCACGACTACTCAGCCACCCATAATTTGAATAATAAGCCAAAATCTTTAATCAAATTTTTTAAATGACAGGTCCAAGGTACTATGAATAAAATTGACTTACTTTCCATAATAGAGACCTAATTTTGAAAGATTATCTATAGAAAATATAAAGCCAGTGAACCTTTTATTGCAAAGTATATGAACTTGCATTGAATTTTAACCTTCAATTTGGACCATGTGGACACAACTATTGTTTTAATCAAGTCTTTTCCTGAGTTAAAACCATAAACAACCTCCCCAGATGGTAGACTTTATTATTCAAGGAGTTCAGATTACTGTTGTATGCAACATTTTGAGGACTTTTTACCATTAACAAGATATCTTGTGTTAAATTGTTAATCTCTATGGCAACTTTCTAATTTATAATCATTCTGAAACCCAAGAATGCTGGAAACTTCGGTATATTCCAGATTGTGACAAGTTAGACTCATGCTATTGGAGACTTAATCTGTAATGTTTTTGCTCTGCTCTTTTATTTATATTAAGCATAACTTTACACAGGCTGCATTCATAGGATGTCTAATTACATTACATATGATTACTAATTACTCCACTGATTAAAAATAGGATGAAGGGCAGGTAAGATTTGCTGTTAAGTAGTTGAATTTTTTTTTTCTACAATTAGTCTATCCACTTGAACATGGATGAGAATAGCATGTCCATGCTCATTTTTCATATTTAAATACAGGAGAATGTGACAGAATCCATAAATAAACTGTCGCTTTAAATTAAGTTCTTAATAAAAAGAAAATAAGACTCAATAAAATTGGGTAAGATTTGTTAAAGAGAGAATGTCATGCATAATCTTTTTCTTTTGAGCTTTCTACCATGTTAAAGCATTGATGCCTCATCAAAAACTGAAAATGAAGAAGTTTTAGATGTCATCCATATATGTTTAAGTAATTTAACAATGAAACCCTCCTTACTTCTGTGCAGTGCTCAACCCACAAGCCTACATCATCCATGCTCCCACACAACAATTCTCCATAAATATGCACAAACATGACACAAAACTGTACACACAGATCTGATGCAATGTGCAGTAGTTTCATTAGCGGGATGCACGCTGATTGTGTTGTGATAGTTCTCTGAAGGGGGAGTGACTTAGCGCAGGAAGCAAAGAGAAGGGAGACTCAAAGCGTCAAAATTAAGGTGAAACTAATAAAATATGGTAATATGTTTACATAACCATGTAATGTTACATTACATGGTAATGTAACAGCATTTTGAAAACAATAACAGGTTAACATGGTGATCTAAATATGTTATGTGTTAGCAGAGGTAAAACACCCCCTTTTTAGATAGTAAAAATTATTGTCAGCTTTATTGACAGTATTTCTGTAATTAGTCTATAGCAAAAGACGAAGGTAATTAGTCTATCCACGTGAACATTGGTTAGTATAGCACAGACATGGGCAAAGTACGGTCTGGGGACCACACACGGCCCTTTGGGCTTATTAATCCGGCCCACTGAATGTGATAAGGGTAAACCTTGTTCAAAGTTTTTCTGCTGTGTTTATTTAACTCAAATTTATGTGTTTATTTAACTCAAATTTTATAATAATAGTTATTAATTTAATTAATTAATTTGGAAAACAATTTGTACAATGAGTCTATTCATCCTTTGCTACATGTTACAGGTCAAATCTCTAATGCAATATATGCATATATATCCTGGCTCGTCCTCTCTGTCAAATTTTAGAACCCATTGTGACCCGTGTGTCAAAAAGTTTGACCACCCCGGTATAGCATGTTTGTCGAGACAATAGGTTCAACATTTGTTAACTATACTTGGTGATGTAACTCTGCAATACATTTAATTCGACCCATGCTCATTTGAGTGTTTTTACATATATATAAATATAGGAGAATATCAACACAGTCCATACATAAACTGTCCCTTTAACTGAAGTCCTTAACAAAAAGACAGAAAATAGCAGCGTGCAGTGGCTCTTGTGAATAGAGAGTGATTAAGAGTTGGTGGGCGTCCCGTCAATCAGTTGTTCCACTTTACGTAAGCCAATTAGGTCTATTTTCAGAGCATCTTGGACTACACAAAAACGCCTGTAAACAAAGTATTCAATGTATGAATGAAAAAGCAAGGACAATGAGCGATTAGAGCTAGGTATATACAGAGAAAAATCAACATTTGACATATCTAGCTTGACCCTGTTAGTGGCAATTGTTTGCAAGCTAAAATTAGACAGTGATTTGCCCAATGCTTCCTGAAAATGCTATTATTGTATGTAGTAGCTGTATTGACAATGACATCAGCCTACTGACCTTTAGAAATGCTTTAAGTAATTTGGAAAATTGCTCGGAAGTTGACTAATTTAAATATAATTTGGTTCATAAATTGCATCATTGCAAATCATGACTGAGGTGACATTTGTGGTAGAAGCTATATGAAAAATATTTTTTTTAAAAGGTTTAAAGTGCATATGATGGAATAAACAACTAATTTCACTAAAACATAGTTGACAGAATTATATTTAAGACTTTAAAATATTCTATTATTCTAATACCATTTTTTTTATTTTTTTTTTTGGTGAAGTTTATAATTTTACTTATTTATTTATAAACCGGGTGAAACACACATTGAGATCAAGGGTGACCAGGGTCAAAACTTCCTGGTTGGGCACAGGTAACAGATTTGACATACATAGACATAACTGTAACCTAGCAACCATAATGTCAACAAGGGCCAAAATCTAAACTGCAAAATTAAGATTTGATTGATGAAAATAAATGATAACATATTTACTTAGATAAATGAAAGTTAAAACTGCCACAAAAGGGTTTTCTTTGTGAGAATTGCCTCTGCATTTTAGATGGAATTTTCAGTGTTGATGATATATATAGAGGGATTCTGTTTTGAACTCCGCCCTTATTTCCTGTAGTTTTGTACTTGTCAACTTTTACCCACAAACTTACAGTCTGGCACTTAACTAATGTAAAACTGTGATAAATATTTTACAAAGGTACTATCCCACCAGGGTCTTCCCCAGGGCCTCCTCCTGGTGGGACATGCCCAGAACACCTCCCTAGGGAGGCGTCCAGGAGGCATCCTGAGCAGATGCCCGAGCCACCTCAGCTGGTTCCTCTCGACGTGAAGGAGCAGCAGCTCTACTCCGAGCTCCTCCCATGTGACTGAGCTCCTCACCCTATCTCTAAGGGTGCGTCCAGCCACTCTGCGGAGGAAACCCATTTCGGCCGCTTGTATCCACGATCTTGTCCTTTCGGTCATGACCCAGAGCTCATGACCATAGGTGAGGGTAGGAACGCAGATTGACCAGTAAATCGAGAGCTTTGCCTTTCGACTCAGCTCCTTCTTTACCACAACACACAAGACCCAGGACACGCTGGAGGGACTATGTCTCTCAGCTGGCCTGGGAACGCCTTGGGGTCCCACCGGAGGAGCTGGAGGATGTGTCTGGGGTGAGGGAAGTCTGGGAGTCCCTGCTTAGACTGCTGCCCCCGCGACCCGGCCCCGGATAAGCAGAAGAAAATGGATAGATGGGTGGACTATCCCACCAACCAGGAAATAATTAAACCATGAAAACCTGTCATATGCACTTTAAACATTGGCGAAAGAGCATAATCTACAATATACTATTGAAAAACACTTTTAATGAGCTTGCCATGTGCAAAGGTAAAGTCGATTGTTCTGAATTTATATACGGAAAATCAATTTCTGGGAACTGGTATTGTGACTTTGACGTGACATTTATGCTAAACAGCCAACATGGAAAGAGGAGATTGTGCATAGGGCAGCATAATATATAAGAAAATGCATATTACATTACAATAACAATAAGGACAGTAGCTATAAAAGGTATTTCTTAAAGTCAAAAGTTTAACAGCTATTTTTTTCAATCCAGTAATTTTTTTTATGGAATTGACTAATAAGATGCGTTCAGATTGCAGATTTGTTGACCTGATTTATGGTTAATATCTCTGTAATTACTGGCTCTACGTGAAACAAAAACTGACCCAAAGTTGAACCTCTTCTCTGTGAGTATAAATAAACAGAAGTGAATTAATGTTTTCACAATACCTTCAGAAAGCGGTGACCCTATTCAACCCCAATTGATTGTTGCCAGATGAAAGGACTTTAAGGCATAAGGTTAAGATGGCAAGTTTGAGGAACCAGTTGCAAACAAATAATGAGTTATCAAGTTATGGATTTTAACTTTCGATATTTCTTTCAAAAACAGTAAATCTTCCTTAGAGTCATGTCGGCCCCTGCCCTACATCTGAATCAAATGAACATGAACGCAGCCTATTACATTAGTGGCATAAACAATGTTAGCTAGTATGATCACCATGGTTAGTTGGTAAATACTACAAGTCAAATCACAATTAAAAATGCCATCCCAAATGATTATAAATGTAGTTAGACGGTTATAAAGTTTTGATTTGGGTTTTGGTTGGTCTCTGTCTCACCTCTGGTACCGGGGCTGACCGAGGCCACTCTTAGTCCCACCCCTGAGTGCACGCCATTGGCCATGCTGGCAGTGGTGGGCGGTGACAGGATCTGGGGGGAGGCGGGGCTTTCGCTGGGCAGGAAGTACTGCACCAGTGGCTTGGACAGGACAGGCAGGGGGGTGCTGTGTGGGTGCGGAGGGGCGAGGAGCTGGGACCCTCCAAAAACTAGGCTAGTGACCAATGCACTACCATTGATGGAGTTTACATGGATGGGGGAGGAGGAGGACAGGTACCCACCCCCTGCTGTGATTGGCTGATGAGATCCGCCTCCTCCAACCAGGAGAGTGGGTTTCTTGTCCTGAAGAAGTGAAAAAATAAGCTAAATAAATGATTCAGTTAGAATATTATTGAAATGTTATTCATGGGTTTCAGTCACATGATTTATTTCCTGTTATGGAGGCCATTTTGAGCACTTTTTACCATACCAAAAAAAAGAAGTCAGTGTTTTCAGTTGTTAAGTGCAATGAAAACAGTTAAATTTTTTCCGCTGATTCACATTGGAGCAGATTGGTATGGGCTACAAGTGTCTCCACTGCCTAAAAGGAACTGTATTGTCCCGTTTGAGGGGTCTGAAGCGGACCCTGGAGGGTACTAGCTACCAGTGAGGTCTGAGGCCGACATGGTACAGCTCCAGGCGTGGTTAACGACAAACCAAAATGATTGAACAAGAGAGAAGGAGATATAAACATAAAATAATAATTTCTCACCAAAAGCTGGCTTGATCCTGTGATAAAACGCAATGTTTCCAGTTATGGCAACGTAAATGTTGAGCTGATATGCTCCGCAAAACAAAGCTAGCACAAATGCAATAGCTGTTTCCTATTTAGTGATACACACTACTAGCATAGATAAAAAAATTTAGATTTCCAGTGAATAATGCATCTAAGTTGAGCCAAACCCAATGCATTGGCATAAAGAGGCATTAAAAGGTGGTGCAGAGAAATTAAATAAATGCAGAAAAAACTGACAATAACCAGGAAGTAGTTTAGTGTACTGTATATGCTATCTTAAGCCACATCTCACAGCGCCTCAAATTTGGAATTATTAAACATCTTTTTTTGAATTGGTGAGATTGGCTATACAATTACGAGTATAAGTAAAATACAATTTAGATTTTATTGATTAATAAAACATGACATGGCAGCTCCTCCACCAAAAAAGTTACAAAAGTTACACAGTGCAGCTTTAGCAAAACTGTCACAAGTGCATTACCTTGCTATCTATCTTGCCCCTCACAGTGGCCTCTGCTGGTTTGCTGGCGATGGGTACAGGAGTGCTGGCGATGGGACGTACCACACTGGTCACCATGGTGGGGGCCGTCCTCATTGTGCCCAAAACCTGAGGGCTAAAAGTGGCCAGAGCCTGAGACCCTACCACTTGCCCCGTCCCCTCTCCTGAGGCTAGAGCTGTATGCTCAGATTTGGGTCCCCTTTCGCCTGCGTCCTGTCCCCCATCTGTGCCTCTGCTCCTGGTTTTGTCAGAGCCCTCCTCCCCTTGTCCCGTGGAGCCCTGTCCTGAACTGGAGTCTGGGTGGGAGATGGAGGGAGAGGAGGAGGGCAGAGAGGAGCGAGACACTGGTTGGAAATCATGGTGCTGGAACAAAAGACAAAATCAGAATTTGAATAGTCTGTACTTCAAATGCATTTTATTATAGGAAAATAAAACATGCCAAGTTAAAACAAAAAATGTAATTTTAAGATAGAAGTGAAACTATATACTACCTTTTTACTGTGATATCATTCAGTCAACCAGACAATACAATAATGTTTCAAGAAAAAGATAATTTGGCCTATTTCGTTTAACTAATTAGTGACCTTTCAAATTACTTTGTTCTTGGCAAGTTTTCACACATTTAGAACTATTTTTCTCCATTCATAATGTACAGAATTACTGTGAACTTACTTAAAAGTTATTAAGTGTGTAGAAATCTGGTTTATTTTGCAGCAAGTAACACATTAAAAATACTACTACTTTCTAAAATATACAATACAATAACAAGTAAAAAGTACAGAATGATAACCATAGAAGTGCACGATTGGGTTGCACAACAATACCACAATAATTTTTATTTTATTTAGATTCAATTTGTGGTTCATTTTATTCTATTTAGGGTTTGATTGAAAGTCGATCTTTATATTAGCATACTTATTTGGTCCTGAACATGTATCGTAACATGGTATGTATTTTTGTTGTTGGCTTCCCAATAATTACAAATTTACTGAGCATAAATACCTGTCCGTCTGGTTCGTCCTCGCTGTCTGTCACTCTCTCTTTACACTTGAGGTCAATGGAGCCTTCAGGACAAGAATCCTCTGAGAAAAACAAGTTCAAAACACAATTAAAACCAAGTAGGCGTGAGAAACACTAAACCAAAAGCAAATAATAATAATATAAAATAATACATCTTTTGAAATATATATATTTTTAATTGATTCTCAACTGTGATGTTTTTATTGTTTAATTGTACTTGTATATGCACTCATCTTTTTACTTACACTCATAAAATTTTCTGCAACTTGCCTATAAATTGTGCTAAATTGCATAAACAAATGTAAATGTATAGATTATATTCCACTTTTTTTATTGTACCTTAAAGGTCCTATATTATATAAACTTGACTTGAGTGAACTTTAAGCCATGTTATGATGTAGTTACCTCAACAAAAATATACTCCGAGCTGTGTTTTGCTTCTTTCACACGTTTGAATAACCCTTTATTATTAGTCTGTCTACATCTGTCTACATCTGTTCCACCTTGTGATGTCATGTAGTGTTAGTTTTCAAGTTAACAGCTACCTTTTATCTTTTGTTCAGTGGAGATAGGCAATTCCAGAGATGAAATTATCCAAATGAATTTAGTGAAGGTTTATGGAGTTTAAAAACACAGTGAAGCACTTCCTGTATTACCACATCACAAAGTAGAACAGAATATTTTTGGCTTGATAGAAAAACACAGCCTCAATATGCAGAATCTGTGTGTTAAATATGTGTGAATGAAACAAAACTCCAGGTATGTTTTGATGAGGAAACGTAGATCAGAAAATGGCAAAATATGGGCCCTTTAATAATGTCTACAATATTCTTCTAAGTATTCTTCGTTTAACTTGAATTATTATTTTGTAAATTATTTTTCAAACTTTAAATAAAATTGCATCCATTACAATGAAAACTTCTAATAAAAAATGTGACATTTAATTAGTACAGAACAACTATTTGGAGCCTGATTTCCTCAGCTTTTTCTAAATTTTGGTGCAATTTGCTGATTCATTGACAACACTATCTGTTACAGGAAGTGAAAGTCTGGCAATAGTTTTTTTTAGCTGACTGAGGGGACTAACCCATCACATCATCGTCCCCCTCTTCCTCACAGATCACCATCCGCTCCTCATCGCTGGTCACATCCTCACTGACCCCGCCGGGACGTCCCAAAAGAGGCGGAGGGCGACTAGGGAACAAACCTGGAACGTCCTCCTGCACCAAATAACAGAAGCACACTTAATACACTGTAAACTTTGTTTGGTCTTGCAATGTATACTTTGTGAATTTTACTACTCATTTATGTGATTCATTTTGTTCTTCTGTTTCTACAGTACTACCGTGGTTGGGAAACACTGACATCGTACTACTCAAATAGTGGCAACCCATTTTATTTACCATATATACAAGCGATAGCGTTACGGGCTCAAAAAACTCTGGTTCCCCTTTCTCATCCAGACCAGCAAAGACAAGTCACCACTGCTCTACACAAACATCCTTCACATTCTCCACCACTTTGCCACAAACACAGTTTTTCTTCTAACGCACTTCAAATGAGTCCACTCACTTTTGAGATTTTTTTCATCCAAATGCCCTCGGAAAACTCAGTGGGATCCTCGATCTTCAAAGCCTTTCCCTGTTCACTTTAAGCAGCTTTGAAGGTACAAAACTACACCAGTGTCTGCTGCTTCTCCCCCAAGTCACAGAGGATCAGGGCCTTCACTCTAGCACTTTTGTTTTGAGAAATTCATTAAACGCTGTTGGCATCGCCTCGCTTCATGTTTTCATGCTTTGATATCGGCTGCACAGCTTGAAACTTTATGCTTTTAAGTCCACAACATAGTATTAGAAAATGGTTTAATCTTTTAATAGATGCTATCTGGGATTTGCATGTATTTAAGGAATTATATTGTATCAAATAACTTCTTTTCTCATGTTTGAATGCAACAGTAAATCTACCTCCTCATACTGGTTTATTTATTGAGCATAGTATACTAAATGCACACATGAACTTAAACTTGTTCTTGTCATGCGACTTTTGCTTCATGTCTGATCCTCACAGTCTCTTTCACTCTTATAGCTGACTGCTTTATATACTTCATTTTAAACTTGCTCCCAGTGTCCACAGACCTTGTCCATGTCTTTCTCTCTCTGCTCCAGCATTTGCACAGCACTTTGAGAAAAGGCTCTGGGACGAGGGTGCTGCCCCCCAGAGGCTGCTCGACGCTCTGTACTCCCCACCCAAGGCTTTCCCTCCACCCCTGGGGACTGTGGGTCTGTGGGAGAGAGGACGCAACAAGATACATAATTACTAACCAATTTTCTCTCCCAACTTTCACAGCACAAATGTAAGTTCTAGTACTATGGTAATTACTAGCTATCTGTATTTAGTAATGATGGTACAGTAACAGTATAAATATGCAAACCTATGCTTTCGGACATACTCCTCTCTCGCGCCTCTTTGGGGGTCCCGCGGCCTTCGGACAGGGACTTCCTCCGGTCTTTGTTGCACCATTTCCAGTCAGGGTGGGCTCTGAAGTGGGCCTCTTTCACCTGAACATGGGAACAAAAATAATTTAAATACTATCAATAACACACCCCAGAGTTCAAATACACTTATACTAAAATGTATAGATCTGAGTTGTTAGTTCTTATTTGTACATTTTTGTCTTGCCTCAGCACAGATATATTGAATAAGCAGTTCTTTAGGTCAAGATAAGTCAGCTGTGTACTGTATGTAGCTAATTAAAAAGTATTTTAAATTCGATAATGGGAAAGTGCACTTTTAGCCTGCGAGTTGTTGTTAGCTTCACCGTGATTACCTCTGAAAGTTGTGAAAAGTGTAACTTTGGACCACTGCAAACTGTTTAAAATGCACTACTTTTCCACATCTTTAAGACAGTAAAAATCAGGTAGAGCTCCTTTCAGAAATATACTTAATTTTGTATAGGTTTTTAAGGTACACTATGTAACTTTTCTGGTAGAAGGTCACCTGTTTGTCTCATTGCAGTTATCAATTGATACTTTGCAACTGATGTCATCAACATTCCCTGGGGGGTGATGCTATCTGTAGGCTCTGCTTTGTCAGAAGATCTTTTAGACATTAATCTAAGTTTTATTTTAACACATGAGAAAGAGCTGACTTAGTTGGAACTACAACAAGTGAGATGATTTGTACTGTTAAACAAGTCTCACACACATAAAATTACAGTCACAACTAGCCAGCAGCATTAGCCAACAATTTTTCAGTTAGTCACTCAAGCTTTTTGTTGAAAATCAAACACCTAAACAGGATCATGAAAGCTCGTATTGATGAGATGCTCCTGAAAATGTGCTGTTAAATCAGCTCCTTCAAATCTGAGGCTATGGTTCTCGACTGGAAAAACGTGGCTTGCCCTCTCCGTGTGGGTGGTGAGTCTTTGCCTCAAGTGGAGGAGTTCAAGTATCTCGGGGTCTTGTTCACGAGTGACGGAAGGATGGAACGTGAGATTGACAGGCGGATCAGTGCAGCATCTCGCTGTATCGGTCTGTTGTGGTAAAGAAAGAGCCGAAAGGCAAAAGCTCTCGATTTTCCAGTCAATCTACATTCCTTTGGTCATTTGAGTAATGACCAAAAGGACAAGATTGTGGAGATCGGTCACACGGGAGGAGCTTGAAGTAGAGCCGCTGCTCCTACACATCGAGAGGAACCAGCTGATGTGGCTCGGGCATCTGTTCAGGATGCCCGAGCCCACCGGAAGGAGGCCCTGGGTAAGACCCAGTACACGCTGGAGGGACTATGTTTCTTGGCTGGCCTGGGAACACCTTGGGGTCCCACCAGAGCAGCTGGAGCACGTGTCTAGGGTGAGGGAAGTCTGGGAATCACTGCTTAGACTGCTGCCCCCCTGACCTGGCCCAGGTTAAGCGGAAGAAAATGGATGGATGGAAGTTTTCAAACAATCTTTTTTTGCACTGTTTGCTTTTATGTATATTGTGTCTTTAAGGTAACTGCTGGACATTCCTCCATAGAGATACATGTAGAACATCCGCAGTGTGATGTTACTGCAAAGTATCAATTACATATAAGCCCTATTCTAACAGATCTATCTCCGCATACCAGCTATATAAAATGTACATACACACATTAATTAAACATCAAATGCATGTCACTGCTAAGCTTTTTCTCACGCACACACTCATGTCAACAGGGAAATCTATCTCTTGACCCACCATAAAACCACCATAGTCTCCTCTATTAATAGGAAACACTGCATTATAATACCTGGAAGGCGAGGTCGTGGTACTGCTGCTTCTCGTTGGGCCCCAGCGCGTACCACCATTCCCCTAGGATCTTGCTGACGGTGCGGTTGTCCTGGTTTGGGTGCCTCTGATGCACCAGGGCACGATGACGTTTACTGAAGATCATAAACGCATTCATCGGACGCCGGATGTGGTCCTTCTCTCTCTGTGTAGAATAAAAAATAGAGACAATTTTTATGAAAAATGTAATGTGTATGCAGTATGCAGGCCATCATATTGGTCATATGTGTGGACATTGGACAAAATGTATTATTTCTGTTAATAATAATCATAATCATAATCATCTTATAGTTTTGAATAGATTGTAGCTTTTGCAGGCATCTGCCTACGGAGGGGATCAAGCATGGACCAGCTTTTCAGCATCTGCAAGGGTAAGTGACGGGCGGAGATTTTCCGATGTTCTTGTGTTGAAAAAAATGAAATTTTGCACAGATGTTTGATGTGGGTTTTGAATGTTGAAGATCAAATTTTACTTTCACGTTGGAAATAAAGGGAGCATGTTTGGTGTGATGGCCAAGAAAAGAAAAAGTGGTAGTACAAGTAGACTGAATTTGGTGGAGCTGCCACTAAGAATGGCTTTGCTTTGGAGCTGTTTCACTGAAGAAGTCATCCATGCCTTTAACTCCTCCAGACAAACAGCAAGGGTAGGTAGTGTTGATGAAGGTTTGTCAAAATGTAAAGCTGTGTGTCATCAGCGTAACTATGCAATGAAGTGGCATGTTTGAACATTATTTGACCGAGTGGTAGGATATACATGTTGAAAAGTGCAGGTCCAAGGACCGTGCCCTGGGACACTCCACATGTGACCTGATGTGGTTTGGATTTTAGATCACCAAGAGTCACAAATTCAGTCCAAGGCTGGTCAGATATGATTGGAACCAGCAAAGTGCATTTCAGGAGAGTCCAGTGTTGTTTTGTAGTCTGTGTAAAAGGATGTGATGATCAATTATATCAAATATTGCCGTGAGATCCAACAGTACCAGAATAGATGAAGAACCCTGGTCAGCAGCCTCCAAGAGATCATTAGTATTAGTGAAGTGGGCAAAGGGTGAAGATTGAAAACAGGGAGGTTTGATCCTCTTGATAATACACTCCACCTCTTTTGAAGTTGGGGCATTGATGTTCAACAAAGAGTGCTCGAGACCAGGATCGACAGCAGACAGTGGTCCAGTAATGGTGTTGCCAAGAGAGGATTGAATGAAATTAACTTCAGTAGTAAAAAAAAAAAAAAGTCCATAAAGTTATTGCACTATTTCTTTGTATTTACAGTTGATGCATTATGGTTATTGTTATTTGTGTTATATTATAATGATTGTTTTAAGGGGTGCATGGTTCCAAAGGATATGATTTAGGCTGTCGTTATAGTACAGCACAAGGTTATCCACAGGTAAGAGGTGTGAGGAGGCTGGAATATTTTTGATGGTTGGACTCAAATTTTCAGAGTTTAGAGATTTACAATTCCTGAACGTAATCACACGGTGTTGCCTGATTAATGAGGACTGGGTTGGGAGTTCAAATGAGATGGCCTTATGATCTGAAACTCAAAAGTCCAGCAGTTGAAGGTTAGCAATAAAGTCAGAGTTTGTAATGACAAGATCAAGAGTATGGCCCTTAGAATGTGTGGGAGCACGGAGAGTGTATTGATGTGAGATGGAATCCAAAAGTCGTCAAGGATAAGAACTTGCTGATGTGGTACAAATTGTAGCAAGTAACTCGTGTATTTCTGTCATAAAGTTTGGATAACTTTTAGGTGGAAGTTAAATGAGGAAAATTGTGGCTTGGAGCAGATGCTTACATATAAATACTGTGCCTTCAAATGCGGAACAGATAGGCCATGGGACAGTTGTGAGAGTTATTTCATTATGATAGAACGCTGCCAAACCCCCACCAAGGGGAACCACGTGCTTTTTCAATGTAGGAATAGCCATTTGGGCAGGACTGTCACTGGCACACAGGTCAATTTTCTGTGCGACAGGGGGTCCCACTATAGCTGACCACGGTCGCTGAGTGTATGAGGCTGCAGGAGTACA
Source organism: Periophthalmus modestus (assembly GCA_019594935.1). Taxonomy (NCBI): domain Eukaryota; kingdom Metazoa; phylum Chordata; class Actinopteri; order Gobiiformes; family Gobiidae; genus Periophthalmus; species Periophthalmus modestus. Next base: position 17,314,499 of record JAIEZT010001318.1, read on the forward strand.
CAAAATGTCAATGTACTGGGGGTGATTTAAGATTCCAAGAAGTTTAATGACAGCGGTGTCTGAGGGAATTCTGTAGGTGTGTAATTCCAAGAGTTGCGAGATGATGTACTTCAGCATTTCCACCCTGCAGGTCACAAACTAACCAGATGCTAACAGGTTTACACACAGGCCAACAACGGGCAATGGAAAAGAAACTGGAAACAGTCGGACAGGATCACACTGGAATCACCAGCAGATGACACACATATTTCCCTGTGCACCGTGGAAAACTCCTTGGCACTACAAACAGGACCACCCTGCAGGCAGTGGAGATGGCAATTACAGCAGGTAGGAGTAAAAAAACTCACACAGAGCTTGATTTGGAGATCAACCTAGTAGGAAGATCTTGTCTCATATGGTGGATTTGGCAAAAACGTTACTGTCAAAAATTCACTGTGGCAGCGAAGTGGAGAACAGACAATGCCAGTGTTCTTTACGCATGCGCAACAAAAAAGATTAAAATGTTTTAGAGATCAACAGTTGGTTTAAAGGTTGACTGTAACTTTTCTGTTGTTGTATCAATGAAAGTGTTATTGCTTTGCCTAGAATGTTCGAAAGTTTTGCATTAAACTTACCTATCTTGTATTTATTCAATTACAGATGTTTTATGGCTCATAATACCAGAAAACATGCCTTCTTACTGTGAGAGGATTCGCCTCTCCAGATCTAACTTGACCTAATGTTTAATAACTTTAATGCCATTTTGACAATAAGATATCATATTCAGCATTTATTTTGGTATAGATACTTTTTAAGAAATTACTACACAATCTACACACTGGCTCCTGTCCCTAGCTGAGAGTGAGAGGTGCACATGCTAAGTTGACCAACCCAAATTCTGTTGCTAAATGTTTAAATTGACAAAGTCTGACCTTCCTGTCTCCTTGATTGGGCAGAGCGCTGAGGGACTGAGTACGCCTCTTCACCGTCCCAGCAGAGGGCGATGGGTCGTTGGTCACCCCTGGAGAAAACCTGTAGAAACATCAGAATTAGAAAAAAAGACTTATTGTCATTTTCAGTGAACTAAAATTCAATACTTGGGCAATATGGTGCAGCATAAAACAATAAATGAAAAGCCCTATATCAGATTTTTTTCCATGGATAAAAGCAACATGTGTTTTCTTCCAGTACATACTGTATAAGCAGCTCTTGAGGTCAAAATAAGTCGGCTGCGTGCTGTCTACATTTAATTATAAAGTGTTTTGTTGTCCGATAATCAGAAAGTGACCATTAGCATGCTAAGTTTTGTTAGCTTTATCGTTGTAGCAATACTCCACTCTGCTCTTTGAAAGTGAAAAGCGCTTCTTAACTCATATATACTCATATATAAGCAATAATTAATTAGGATGTTCAGAATGCATAAGGTAAGTGAGGAATATCTTGCCTTTAATAATAGTAAAATCAAAACTATGATCAAATGAAAGGTATGCATAAAAATCTTGTTGTTGCACTCAGACAGTTCTTTATTTATATACAGTCTGTGCTAATGAGTCATAGGTTTTATCTTTAACTTTGCTACAGACACCGAGAAAATATTCTGAAGAAAAAAAATATGACATGAAAAGAGGGATCACTGCGCATTTAGGACAATCTGAGCTTCTTTAGTGATTCATTTATCCTAGAAAGTAAAAGGTATCGAGGAAGAAATTATTTGTGGGTGAGAACTTCATTCAATCTAAAAATAAAAAATGAAAAATCAGTTACACTTAATAATAACAACACCTTGATTAGTCTCAATAACGCATGAACAAACACTTAATTCATAATGAACAATTAGTTCATTAAAAACGTAGTAAAAGTATTTTACTTCTATGGGATATTAACTGCTAACACGTAACATATTTAGATCACCTTTTATTTTTTTATTGTTTTAAAAATGCTATATTCGCCGAAAACAACGTATTAACACGTTTTATCAGTTTCAGTTTCGTTTTTGACATTCTGAGTCCTCCTCCCTTTGCTTGCCATGTTAAGTTACCCCCCCTTCAGAGCACTATCACAACACAATCAGCGTACATGCCGCTAATAAAACTACTGCCAATTACATGAAGTTTATCAAGTTTGCCCGCAAGCCCACAAGCATGGGCTTGTGGGCTTGCTAAAACCTCTTCAGACATTTTTTTAAAGAGGGAACAACATTATAACATGGTAGAAAGCCAAAAAACAAATTTGATTTTGCATAATGCCCACTCTTAAGAATGATTCAGGAAACTGGTGACATAAAGGGTTAGGAGCCAGGGTATTAATTACTATCATTACACTGAATCATTCTTAACAAACTATTTTTTAAATTAATGAATTATTTAAATATTATTATAAAGTGTCCAATCTATAGTAATAACAACAAAAACAACTTCAAAGTTTTACGTTTGCTCCCTTTTGTATTGTCACAACAAATGATAAAACTACTATACTACTATAAGTTCTTAAATACTATAGCTACAGTATATCTCATATATTTAACTAACTATGTATCTATGTAAGTTGGAAAAGATGCCCTGTATTCATGACGCAAATACAGTAAAAAATCTGCTGACCCTGTATCACTCCTCAGGAGTAGTTCACTTCAAATTAAACCAATGTCAGTGAGAGGATCGGTGGGTTCATGTTTTGTGCTACAGTGTGGTCAAAGTAAAGTTAGACACTGCGTTATTCAAGTTTACAAAGGGTGAGAATTGTGGTAAATGAGACATTTAATCCCTCAACAAGTAACAGAAAAAACAAACAAGGTAGAGTACAGCATATTTGCAATAATAACACTAGTAGTAGTAGTAAATAGTAGTAGTGTTAGTAGTAGCAGCAGTAGCAGCAATAGTAATAGTAGTAGTAGAAGTAGCAGTATAGCAGTAGTAGTAGTAATTGTAAAAGTAATAGTGGACAAAAAGCTTTGCTCTACCATAAATGAATATTGTATTCACATCTTAGTAGTATATACTGTTGAGTCTTTATAGAAAATTGTACATTTTGTTGCCAGATCCCAAAATCAAGTGTCACATTTTAGGTTTATACTAGTCAATATCTTGTATAAAAATATATATTAATGTTAATTCATGTTCGTTTACAATGTACGCCATTGAACTTTTGATGGAACTTTTCTCTGAGCAGACAGCACAGCAGTGGGTATTTTATAATTAGTGTCCTCCTTCACCTCTCTGTATTGTGTGGCCACATAACAAGTGCTGCTCGCTGCAATGATGATAGATTTATCACATTTCTTATGGTATTGCAAGCCTTTTTTTTTTTTTTCAAACAACATACTGACCCTGAAAACACTGAAAACCACATCTCCTCCAGACAGCCACGCAGTCTATGTGAGTCACTATGAAAGAGCGCTAACCCGGCCAGCTGCTACTGAACTGCAGCTTAAAGCAACGCGCTGGAACAACTCAACAATGATTTGCTATACATTATTTGTGTTTTTCAGGCAGTTTTCAGCGCATCTGTTCACTAACACTGTAAGTGAATAATGCTAAATAGCAATAAAAGTCTACAACAGGTTTGAGTTTTTAGGAGACTTTCCACAACTTAGTACAGTACACAGCAGGCATATGTTGACCTAAAGAGCTGCTTACACAATACATCTGTACTGGGACAAGACAAATGTTGTTCAAATAAATTGGGGAAAACAAAAGAAAAAAAAGTCATTTGCCAAACTATTACAGTCAAAATCATAATCCAGTTATCTACTTGAAAAATCTCATATATAAGTCCACCCCTACTGGATAATGTTCAGTTTAAATACTATGCACTGAGTCATTGCCAGAGGAGGTGCAGGAGGAAGTGAGCTCTGGCGTCAGCTCTTGTACTGATTTGCAACTTCACACTTTGCAACATTTTTAAGTGCTAACAAACCAGGTGCTGTAGATTCAGTAGTGAGATGGGCCCAGATCAAATATAAACAAAGATACTTTTTATTTTATTTCATAATCTTCTATATGCAGGAAATGTATTCAGAAATATTTGGTTTAAATTGCTGTTGCTTTTACATGATCTTTCAAGGTATTTATGTATAAATTGTATCCTTATTTGTATTAAATTATAGGATAATTCACAGTAAACTTTTTAAGGTGAATAGTACTTTTTTATAGTTGCACATGCAGAATGTCTAGAGAGGTAAATTTCAGGTAACACTCATTGACAGTTTCACTCACGGGTCGTCAGTGTCACTCTCTGTCTCGCTGTCGGCCCCACCCCTTTCTGCAGGAGGAGGATTCTCATTGGTTGACGGAGCACAGGAAGGAGAACCACGGTCTGAGTCTGAAGGGCCACTGCGTCCGTCACTCATCAACGCCACTCCACAACGAGGCTCTGAAAAATACAGCACTATTCATGCACTTAAAGAGGGGGTATTACACTTTTATGGGGTATTAACTGTTAACATATTTAGATCACTATGTTACCTTTCATTATTTTGAAATGATACATTTATTGAAAACAGCGTATTAAAATATTTAATGTGTTTAAGTTTTGTTTTTTTACCTGCTGAGTCCCCCCTCCCTTTGATCTCCATGCTAAGTCACACAATCCTGCTAATGATACTACCGCACCATGTTAAGTGTATTGTTTTTTAATCATATTTTCGTTTATTTATGGAAAATTGCCGTGCTGGAGGATGGGTGATGTAGGGTTGTGGGCAGAGCCTTGTACAGGCATGTACTGCGAACAGTAAGGAGGGTTCCTATAGGGCCAGGGAGAGATCGCAAGATTATGCAAAATTTGCAGGATGCATTTGCATACATAATGTCCCCTCTTTAATATGATTTAGCAAAGCACAATTTGATTGGTTTGATGTATAACTTTTAACAATAGAAAATGTAGGTTTATACTTCTGCTATACCACTCCAAATCAATCATATTTTAGCGTAATTATTATAAGAAATAATTTAAAAATTGCTTTATGTACATAACCCGCAAAAGTCATCATCTGTTCCAAAAGAATTTTATGTCAAGAAAAAAAATGGGTGAATTTTGGTACAAAATTCAAATGAGTAAGAATTTTTTTTTTTTCTTGTTAAATTATGGATGTACAGTACCTTTGCTTTGATTGACGATGGGCTGTCCGTCAATGGGTGGGGCCGAGGTTCCTGACTGGCTTGGCTCCAGGAAGGGGACGAGTGAGTGCCATGGAAACACAGGCACGGATCGCGGCTCTACATTAGTCCAAACTGCGAGACAGAAAAACAGGGAAAAGATAACCCAAAGTGAAAAATGTTGATCCAGAATAATGTGTTCTACCTTCTGGCAATTTGTGGTCATTAAACTGCAGTGAACTCAACCAATACAAAAACTACACACAGAAATTCAGAATAACTGGATACTTATCTAAAGTATCAAAAGCCCTTATTTAATGTTAACCTTTCAATTCATTACGCTAGCCTCTTTTGAACTATTATGATGTAGCATATGAGTCTGGCAGTGTCAAGTAAACCTGCTGTGAAAATGCTGTCTTCACGTAGAAGTAGTTCAAATCAGGTCAACACAAGATTAATGGAAATTGTGAAATACAAACTCAATACAGTAATGATAAAATGATAGATGTTTAAAACGTAGTTAAGGGAATCACCAGTAACCAATTTAGTGATTTTCTATTTCCATTAGACTCTCTAAGCACTTTACATCAGAGAATAATTTAAAAGTAAAATTCATACACCAGTGTCCACAGACTCTGTAGAAAAGATTAAGGTTAAGGTTAAATGTCTTGCCCAAGGACACAGCAATAGTAGGCAGTATACGGGCGGAAGAGAGGTTTGAACTCACAACCTGATGATCATTTTGTAAAAATAATTTGTACACTAATTCCTATGTATGTTAAGCAACACACAAAATGTGGAATATTCCATGGTATGGCATTAAACATACATATATGGCATTGCGGTTAGAGATCTTACCTATAACCTGGTTTGGTGACTGGTCAGACAAACAGGTGGCAGATCATCCACCAGATAAGTTCCAAAGAGCACCTTTACAGCCTTTTTCACTCACTTTGGCACATTTATCTTTGCAAAACCACTCGCACAACCACAATTTGCAAAACCACTCGCACAATCCTAAATATAATTTTAGTTATCCAAAGCCAATTTTATCTCAAAATGTAGTTTACATTCAAAACTGCTCAAACATTTTCCAAAAGCAGGTTTTCCCATGAAAACCTTCAGACTTTGGTCACATGTTCTTAGGTGCTCTTTCATTGATTTGACAGTGCAGCTCTGAAGTCTTAGTCCTGCTCTCAGTGACCACAGGTTGCAGTAGCTTGCCACTGAGTTCAAACTTAACACATATGACTGTAAATATATACACATATGATAAGTTGTACTGTATTCTGCGAACAATAAAATAAATTTGTCTCCCCCCTCCCTCACCTGCCTGACTGCGGAGCTGGGCGGAGTTCCTGGCTCCTCCCACGCGCACCTATTCTCCATCAGCGCAATCTACGCACCTGCGGGAGGATAAGAAGGGGCAGCTCCTGACACTCGTTGTCAGATCGTCCGCGTGTCCATGTGATAATCTTGATGTTTCTAGCTCAGTATTTTGCGCTCCGTTTTTGCCTCACTTACTGGATATTCTCCTGCTCCTCTCCAGATCCTGCTTCCCGGTCCGTCCCAGCTCCGTCGTTCCTGATCCAGCTCTGTTCCTGCTTCCCTGTATGGTCAGTCTCGTTACCTCAGCTCTGCCTCGCACCCTGTTCTCTGCTCTGCTCGTCCTGCTCCAGTTCCTGCACACCTCATCTCCTGACTCTGGCTCCCTCTTCGTTCCCGGCTCTGGATCCGCTCGCACCACCGTGCGCCCCGCTCCTTGCCGAACTAATCTACTTTATTTATGTTATTGACACTTATTGTAAATAAACACTGTTAAAACTTCCCTCGAGTCCTGCACATCTTGGTCCAACCCGCCCTGTATTACGACAATCACAAATTAGATTTTGTAATATGTGATCAAAGATCTAGTCTATTTATGCTGAAGAAAATTAGAAGATGTTGGAATAGCAAATACATCAACACTACTTTTGTAATATATAACATGTTCTAGAAAATCAAACAAGACATTTACACCAACATCACACTGGATTTACAGTACACTGCCTGCAGGATGTCTCTATTCACCCAGTCTGTGCTCGGCTGACCTTTCCTGAGGTTTGATTCATGTGTGAAATCCTTTGTTGTTAGACTTTAGATGCTCACAAATTGTAATTTTTTGCTGTTCTGTTTAAGTTTCTATATTGAAAGTGACAGAGTTTGAATCCTTTATCAGCCCTGTAGTGTTGAAAAAACAAGGCAAATTCAATGATCATGTATGTTCTTGAATGAGAGCTGTGTCAAGTGTTCTGAGACAGAGCCTGAGAACTATGTGAACTGAGAGAAATGTTCCGAATGATCTGAGCACCTGTTCATAGAAATATTTGAATCAAACTAAACCGAGTTTCAAAAAATGTGCTAAAACAATTGAAAAAGAAAAAAAAGGTAAATGGTGTCAGGGGACAGAAGTAGAATGATCTACTGTAGGGATTCCAAATGGGAGCAGCTAAAATTAACAAAAAAAAAACCAAAAACATGAGAGCCCTGCATGTCCCTCATTGATCCAAAACAAAAGGCTATGACTCATTCAAATTTTCAAAACTGGAAAAAAGTGACATTATATATTCAAGTACAAACTAATACTTTTAGTTTATGTTCTAAATGTTCTAGTCCTACAACATCGCACCTTTTAGAAGAAAACACTGCATTACTAGATCTGGCATTACAAGTACCACATTAAATGAACTATACCAGCTATAAGAAAACAGGTTGGAGGTTTGTTTTCCCACTTCCAACAGTACAATCACTGCAAAACTAGGAAGGGGAAATAAACAGGAAGTTACAGGCAAATAGTTCTTTACTGTAGCAACAATAACTGTACTTTTCCATATAGATGTCTAGAGCTACAGACCATAAGCGCGGATATATGAGAGATGTTGTTTTAAAATTTACGACAAGATGCTGTTTCTGCATTTTCACCATACAATCATGCATTACCTGTCTGCTCAATAATTTCTTGTTTGACTTTATAATTATGAGTTTCGGTTTCCTATTCTGTGCAACATTTTGAGGGCTTTTTCCCATTCAGTTTTATATTGTTTATCCCAATAGCAACGGTCCTACTTTTTATCATACTGAAAACCATGAATTGACAAGGAAATAATGCACCATTTCCTAAGTTGTTTCACCATTTCATCCAGAACTTATTTCAACTACTGTAACTCTTCTTATGAAGCATTCATGTCCCTCTGGAAAGACATTGCAAAGCTATGAAGAAATCCTCAGCTCTACACTGCAACAGCCGCTTCCACTTTCTATTAATAATGTTTAATAAAGTATTAAAATGCTCTATTTATATCCAAACGTTCCCAGCTTTTCTAAAATGGAAAGCCGCATTGCCCTGAGAAAGGAGATGTACAGTAGAAGTAAAGCCACTACTACAAAACTGCAATCTATTAAAACTAAACCCAAGACTTACTAAAACAGTTTTTTTCTGTTTATTCAAATTAACAGTAATTAAAAAAAACTGAGGGTCAACCATCAGCTTATCTGCATGAAGTTTTGTTTTGGGAGAATTTTAGGCAGTGTGGCATTGAATTTATCTATCACCATGGAGACAAGCAGGGCAAAGATAATGCATGTTTTTCAAGGTACTTTTGAACAATATAAAATACCTGTAATTGAATAAATAATGTGTTTATTACCATACTGTGAAACATTCTAGGCAAAGCAATAATATCTGAATAGAGACAAGCAGGTGGCCAACCCTCAGAAAAGTTACATAGTTTTTGTATATACCTGACTGACATACTAAGGAGTTTTTGAAACTTTTTGATTTTTGAGCAGTTTTCAACATTATATTGTAACCGGTGGTGAACAGGCTGATTACCAGAATTACATTTTGTAGTGTTATAGTGTTGTTTAGCTAGTGCAAGATCTAACTGCGGGTCAAAAGCTAGGTTCGGCTCAGGGAGGTATGGTGCAGTGAATAACACACAGACAATTGGGTTTAAAGTGCGGTTGGTACCATATATTGTGAAAGTTATGACAAATTTACAGTGAAAAAACCCCAATATTTACAGTCTGCAGAATTAGAAAAGAATTCGATCAATAACCACATGCATAATATAGAATAACAGTTTACAGCAAGATTGTTCCCTGAGAACTGAAACCATGGGTTTGGCAACAAATCACATCACACATGTTCACAATGGGCAGAATGCACACTTAAAAGTTCATAGATCAGGCGCAAACACTAAATGTCCACAATGTTGCGCTTCTGGTGTAAAAGGGTCCATTTCATAATAGTTCATGAGATTTCAATTGTCCGTGAGTGTGCAGGTGAATGAGTGAGTGAGTGTGTGAAGGAGAAGGTGGAGGGGAACAAGGCTGCTGAAGCCTCCTACCAGACCAGCAGGGTGGTAACTGTAGATTCTTTCGTGGTTCGGCTCCAGGACAATATCTAGCTCGCCATCAGTCAAAGTTTACCTGGCCAATTCCCCTTTAATATCCGACGCACCGCGCGACCACGTGTCCTGCCCCTGCGCTGGTTGGGCTCTGTAGCAGCTGTCCCGTGTTCCTCCCTCCACGCTTCTGCTTGAGCGCAGCGCGGCTGGCTCCTATTAAGCGCTGTGAGCGCCGTGATTAGCTAGCGGCAGTCATGTGACGGCGCGTGCGTGAGGACGTAGGCGCGACGTGGCGGAAGTGACGTAATGACGTACAGGTATTTAATATACTATTTATTTCATAATAATGATTTTAAATAAAAGGGATTTTCAACCTGGTTACACCCTCCCCACCTTAGACCTTGCACGTCCCGTTGCATGTAAAGTTAGACAACTTGAATAGACGACACGACAGGGTTGGATGAGGTTGTGACACCTAAAACGTCGGATAGACTGTGTAATAGCGTTTGAACTACAGAAACAAGGGGTTTACCGAGTGCGGTATATTGTAGTCTGTCAGGGGGTAGTCTTTGACGGGTTGAGCGTCTAAGAACAGGGTCATTGTCAGCTATGTCAGTGGCAACTATTGGCTCGACATCAGTGACAACTGGTGGGATCGATTCTTCAGCTGGATCTTCATCCTGAGGTAAGTTTACAGGTAAGTCTCCATTAGTATCTTCCACAGCCAATTCTTTTTCCACACTTGATTCCCCTTCAGATTCCACTGTGGCAACGGCAGGACTGACAGGAAGTGGGGTTAAAGGACTTGTTTCTGGTGATAGAGAGACAGGAACTGGACAGTCTTTCTCCACTGTGAACTGGACTGGAGGTAAGTTAATGTGGAGTGGCAAAGCAGTTTCAAAGTCCTCATCAGAACCAGCATAGTCTGTGGAATCAACAGGATTTGGATTGTGATGACGTGTATATGGTCTTGCAACAGGAACATTCTCACAGGAAGTGTCAGAGTTATCACTGGCTGGAAGAAAACCACAAGGAAGGAGGAGGTCTCTATGGAGTGTACGTACAGGCCCATCTTTGTTCTCAGGTTTTACTTTGTAGACTGGGAGTTCACCAGCTCTGCTGACCACCACAAAGATGTCTTGTTCCCACTTGTCAGAGAGTTTGTGTTTTCCTCTGAGACGTACATTTCTCACAAGCACTCGATCTCCAACTTCCAACGCTGCTGGTATGACTCGCTGGTCGAAGCGTGTTTTGTTTCGCTCAGCTGACTTAAGAGCGTTCTCTGAAGCAATTTTAAAACTTTCTTCCAGACGTGATTTCAGTTGTTGGACGTACTGTGAGTGATTTTTGTGGTGTGTTCCTTGCAAAGGCAACCCAAAAGCCATATCGACAGGAAGACGTGGTGTTCGGCCAAACATTAATTCATATGGTGCATAACCAGTAACATCATTTTTTGTACAATTATATGCATGAACTAATGGCTTAACATAGTCTTTCCATTTTGACTTTTGTTTGTCTTCAAGCGTTCCGAGCATGCTCAACAGTGTTCGATTAAATCGCTCCACTGGATTGCCTCTTGGATGATATGGCGTTGTGTGACTCTTTTGAATTCCGGTGAATTGACACAGCTCTTTGATTAACTTTGACTCGAAATCTTGTCCCTGATCAGTGTGGATGCGTTCTGGAATGCCGTAATAGACTATGAAATTGTCCCACAAGCACTTTGCCACTGTTCTTGCTTTTTGGTTTGGCGTTGGAATGGCCACAGCGAACTTGGTAAAGTGATCAGTTAGAACAAGAATGTCTCGGGTGTTACTTGAGTCGGGCTCGAGGCTCAGAAAATCCATGCAGAGTAATTCAAGTGGACGTGAGGTGGTGATGTTGACAAGCAGCGCGCTCCTTTCTGGCAGAGATTTCCTCCGGACACAGCGGCCACAAGTCTTAATTCTTTGTTCCACGTCGGATGCCATTCTAGGCCAGTAGAACCGGGCACGAACAAGGTCAAGGGTGCGGTCGATTCCAAGATGACCCATATCATCATGAAGACTTTTAAAGACAAAAGCACGGAGATCTTCAGGAAGTACAAGCTGATAGGACAAGGTTTCGTTGTCTTGTCGCTTGCGGTACAGAACACCGTCAAGTAGCTCAAGTTTTGGTAGTTCTCTCAAAAGCAAAGGAAGGTCAGGCAGCTCAGCCCTCACTGTTGGAGGAACCTTTTCTCCTGCCTCCATCTGATGTATCACCTCTCTGATGCTTGGATCTTCTCTCTGTTTCTCTTTCAGGCTGGAGTGAGACAGCGCTGGAACAACAGGTAAGTGGTTTTCAGAGGTGTAACTTTCTGGAAGTGCATCAGCTTTGAGGGAGAGGGATTCAATCAATGTCATGCAAAACTGATCAGAATCAACTGGCTGAGAGACTTTGACCAGATGGTTCTGACAGATTGCGTCCACAATGTCAGGAGCAATGACATCAGCTTCTACAGAACGTTGGGACACGAATTGATGGATGAGTTCATTATCGTCAAGTGACTCTTCGACAGGTGGTGTGTGAGGTCGGCGAGAGAGTGCATCAGCGTCATAGTTATGCTTTCCAGCCCGGTACAGCAGCTTAAAGGAATAGGTGGAGAGGGCAGCCAACCAACGATGACCAGTAGCGTCCAGTTTGGCAGTGGACAAGATGTAGGTCAGCGGGTTGCTGTCGGTCACTACAGTGAAATCAGCTCCATAAAGATAGTCCTGAAATTTCTCAGTGACACTCCATTTAAGCGCCAGAAATTCCAGTTTGTGGGCTGGATATCTGCTCTCGCTCTGAGAAAGACCACGGCTGGCAAAAGCGATTACTCTGAGCTTTCCGTCTTGCTCTTGATACAGCGCAGCACCCAATCCAGTTGTGCTTGCGTCAGTATGCAAGATATAAGGAAGAGCAGGATTGGCAAAGCCGAGAACTGGTGCGGATGACAGCTTCTCGATGAGAGTTTCAAAAGCTTGTTGGCAACTTTGAGTCCAACGCTCACCGAAAGGTAAGTTTTGGCTGCAGTGTGACTTTGAGACTTTGTGTGATTTGGACTTTTGAACGGGCGTTTGTCCACGGGTCAGGTCATTGAGGGGTTTGGCGATAACGGCATAGTCTTTAATGAAGCGGCGGTAGTACCCCGCAAATCCAAGAAAAGACCGCAGTTGTTTCAAGTTTGTGGGAATTGACCAGGATTTGATGGCGGAAATCTTTTCAGGATCTGTTTCGACTCCTCTCTCTGACACGATATGCCCCAGGTAACGGACTGAAGTCTGGAAGAATTTACATTTCTCAGGGCAAAGTTTCAACCCGTACTCTTTTAGCCGGTCAAGCACTCGCAGAAGTCGTCTCTCGTGCTCTTCAAGAGTATTTGAGAATATGATCAGATCGTCAATAAAAACCAACACTTCTTTAAGATGGAGATCGCCCATACATCTCTCCATTAACCGTTGGAAAGTGCTGGGTGCGTTGGTGACCCCCTGAGGCATTCTGTTGAACTCCCAGAAGCCCAAAGGAGTGACAAAAGCAGTCTTGGGCTTGTCTGCCTCATTCATTTCGATCTGATAGTATCCTGACTTCAGATCAAGTACAGAAAACCATTTTGAACCGGTAAGAGCGGTGAAAGATTCTTCCAAGTTCGGCAGAGCATACGCATCCTTTATAGTTTGAAGATTGAGCTTGCGATAGTCTATGCACAGCCTTATATCACCATTTTTCTTCCTGACGACCACGATCGGAGATGAGAATGGAGATGTTGACTCCCTGATCACACCGGCCTCCAGAAGCTCGCGAAGATGTCGGCGTACTGCAGCGATATCTTGCGGATGGATGGGCCGGGCTCGTTGTTTGAATGGGGTCTCGTCATGAAGAGTGATGTGGTGTTTTACTTGGCTGGTACATCCGAAGTCAAGGTCATGGTGTGAAAACACTTCTTCTATCGCAGCAAGTTTTCTAGTGACTCTCTGCTTCCACTCCTCTGGAATCGGAGAGTCGCCAAAGTTCAGACTCAGGTTGAAAGATGTCTGCTTGGCTGGAAGGTTGGTCACACGATGTTCAGAAAGGATGAAATGATAAGGTTCAAGTTCTGCAATCACACTTAAAGGTGGAATGCAAGTGTCTTGCTCTGACTTGTTGGTTATAACCACAGGAACCATGCGTGGAGCATGAACGGGAAGTGATATCAAGCAGCTGCTGACACACAGCCCACCAGGCAGTGCTGTAGCAGGATGGTGAAGCAGAACGGACTGGCTCAGTGGAGGAGAAGATGTTCTGGCTGTGCCCTCGATGACCAAAGTGCGGCCGGCCGGAACTCGCACTGGGACTTTGCTCAGAAGTCGCACTACTCCCACATTGCCAGAGTCTCTCTGCTGATGTGTCAGCTGCAGTGTCTTCAAAACGGCGCTATAACCATGAGTGCTGGGCTGGAAGGCTGAAGCTTCACTGCACAGATGTTGCTCGTACAGTGGCTCAAGTGTATTCATGCCAATCAGCACAGTAGAAGGAGAGTCGGAGCTGGAATCCGGAACCACAAGTGCAAGAGTGGAAACCTTGATGTTTCTGCCAAGAAATTCTTTAGGAAAAGTCACAATAAGATCAATGAACCCCAAATATGGGACAGATTGGCCTGCAGCGCCTTCAATTTGTAACAAGTCATTCAATGAGTTGATTGGTTGATCGTGGAGATGGTTGTTGTAAAATGAAACGGGTACAGTGGTCACTTGAGACCCTGTATCTAACAGACAGTGGCAGTTGAAGCCTGCGATTTCAATTTCTGCCGTGCAGCGAGATCCTACCAGCCCTCGAGGTAGTTTGGCTGTTGCCCCAGGCCTGGGATGCTGCATCTCGGCGCATCGAATGGTCTTCATTGCGGGACAGGATGGGTCCAGCACAGTTCCTGTTTGTCCCCCAACAAGAACTGAGTCTAGTTTAACTGTTCGGAGTTTGAAGTTTGTTTCTGCCATCTTTGTTTCTTGTCATTGAATTGCTTTCTCTTTGCACTGACCAAAGCAGAGTTCGGTGGATTGACACACTGTGGTCTTATATGTCCATCTTCGCCACAGCGGAAACAGAAGCCGGGCTTTGGACTTGCGGCAGCACCGTTACCCGCTTTCGGTTTATTTCGTGACTGTGTGGCTTGGCTGGGTCTAGAAGCACCGGACTGGTTGTTCTGCGACTGGAGTGCGGTCAGGGCAGAGAGAGCTGCTGCTGCTGAATAGCGGCCATTTGCTGTGTCAGTTGCTGTGTGAATGTGGTCAAGGCTGCGCACATCCCTTCTCTTCTTTGTATGCAAATTGAACTTGTGATGTCACTTTGTGCTTTGTAGTTCCTAAGTGCTGTTTCATTCTCTGGCTCTTCGCAGCTTCGCGATCTTCTTCAGTTCTGAGTAGAAGCAGTAACTCAGAGAAAGGTGGTGGACAGACCTTTTTCTGTTTAAGCTGGAGTTCGGAAATGAGTGTGTTATCCCAGCAGCCTCTACAGAACTGATTCAGCAGGTGTTTGTTCACATCCCCGTCTAGGACTCCTCCTCTTCTCACTGCCAGATTTAGCGCCACCTGTAGTCGTTGCAGGTACGTTGATGGCTTTTCTCCGGCATCCTGAAGGGTGTCCATGAACTTAGCGTACAACTCCTCCCCATCTTGCACAGTACCGTAGGCCGAGTCTAGCTGCTTGATGTAGATGTCAGCTGACAGATCAGGGCTCAGATGTTTCACGATGTCTGCTGCGGGAGGAAGTAAGCTGTCAAGGATGAGACGTGAACGTTGTATTTCAGACAAAGCTGGATCTTTCAAAATTAAATCAGCAGCGCAACGCCAGGTGTCGTAGTCGACTTCATGTTGTGGACGTGGCACTTTTCCAGAAAAAACACGCAGTCTGTGGGGTGAACGTGCATGTATAGTTGAATCTTCACTTTTAACAATGTGCTCTACGACATACCTCTGGACCTCAGGTGGATTTAAGTCACTAGCAGCAAAGTTAATGGATGAAGTTCTCTCTTTTGGTCTCACAGTTGGTATAGAAGCAGGGTTGGGCAGTGGTGAAGAGGTGGCGGCCATTTTGTGTGGGTCTGTGGGTGTCGGCTCTTCAGTTGCAGCCTCCATTTTAGCAGGGTGAAGCTCTGCAATAGACTTGCTGATCTGGGCCATCATTTCCTGCAGCACCTCAGCATAGTCCTTTCCTGACAGTTTAGCCACTTGTTTAAGGTCAGCTAAATATGTCTTAGTCTTTGAGCTTCCTACTTTTGAAGAGTAAATTTTTGATAAGTTTTTAATACTACATTGGTTTCCTCCACTTAATGTAAAAGTGTACGGTAGTAGCGGATCTAATAATGGTAACGCAGACCCCGACTCATATTCGACCACCCACATTCCATCAAACTCAGTTTCAGGAGAGTTGACAGAAACTGTCCTATTAATTGGCCCAAAACGCTCTAAAAACTGACCAACTTCTTCAGTGTCCTCTTCACTACAGACTCCGTCTATTAGCACTGCATTTGCAATTTTTATTTCAAGCTCCTCAAAAACCTCCATTGTTTTAAAATATTGGTGAGACTGTTTTAAAGAAAAAACTGTATTCAACTGCACCAAACCTCCTGGCTAGCTCGCCACTTTATGTAACCGGTGGTGAACAGGCTGATTACCAGAATTACATTTTGTAGTGTTATAGTGTTGTTTAGCTAGTGCAAGATCTAACTGCGGGTCAAAAGCTAGGTTCGGCTCAGGGAGGTATGGTGCAGTGAATAACACACAGACAATTGGGTTTAAAGTGCGGTTGGTACCATATATTGTGAAAGTTATGACAAATTTACAGTGAAAAACCCCAATATTTACAGTCTGCAGAATTAGAAAAGAATTCGATCAATAACCACATGCATAATATAGAATAACAGTTTACAGCAAGATTGTTCCCTGAGAACTGAAACCATGGGTTTGGCAACAAATCACATCACACATGTTCACAATGGGCAGAATGCACACTTAAAAGTTCATAGATCAGGCGCAAACACTAAATGTCCACAATGTTGCGCTTCTGGTGTAAAAGGGTCCATTTCATAATAGTTCATGAGATTTCAATTGTCCGTGAGTGTGCAGGTGAATGAGTGAGTGAGTGTGTGAAGGAGAAGGTGGAGGGGAACAAGGCTGCTGAAGCCTCCTACCAGACCAGCAGGGTGGTAACTGTAGATTCTTTCGTGGTTCGGCTCCAGGACAATATCTAGCTCGCCATCAGTCAAAGTTTACCTGGCCAATTCCCCTTTAATATCCGACGCACCGCGCGACCACGTGTCCTGCCCCTGCGCTGGTTGGGCTCTGTAGCAGCTGTCCCGTGTTCCTCCCTCCACGCTTCTGCTTGAGCGCAGCGCGGCTGGCTCCTATTAAGCGCTGTGAGCGCCGTGATTAGCTAGCGGCAGTCATGTGACGGCGCGTGCGTGAGGACGTAGGCGCGACGTGGCGGAAGTGACGTAATGACGTACAGGTATTTAATATACTATTTATTTCATAATAATGATTTTAAATAAAAGGGATTTTCAACCTGGTTACAATATCATGGGATTTTAGCCAACTTAGAAGTGCAACATGTGCAGTTCACACAAGGACGCAGACTGTTGGATTGCGTGAAAAAGCTTGTTTGTTTGTTTTTTCTGTATCCATGGACACCATGCAAGAGGCTAGCTAAGGAGCTAGCTATAGACCTCAGAGATGTTAGAGGCTTTTTATACCAAATATGGCAGAAAGCCTTTTAGAAGAAATACTCTGAGACCTTACAGAGAAAATACTTTGAAGGACCATTTCATCACCAACCACAACATTAGAGCAGAGTAAGAATGAGGCTTGGAAGAGGCTTTCCTGTTGTTTTCACCAGGCTATCCCTGGAGCCTGCTGTGATGCTGCAGGACTCAGAGGTGGGACACTTTTGTCCTGAGGGCTGTTGGCTACACCCCTCAAACTCAAAAAGGATCTGCTGATTCTACTTGTCGAGTCCTCCTGTTAAACTGCACTGAGACCTCAGGCTGACACACAAAGAGGACTGAGAAGCGCACTATGTTTCAGCAGCTAAACTTGAATTTCCCTCAGGATCAATAAAGTATCTCACTCTCTCTCAATGTCTCTCTCTTTCAGTGGCTAACTCTGTTTCCTTTCCTTTTGTCTCTCTTTTAAAATGCAAAGAAACAAGAAAGCCCAAAAATCTTAGATTTGGCTATAAATTACTTCAAATTTATATTTAGAAATTGATATATCTATTTGCTCAGAAGAGAAAATGAATTATTATTATTTTGTATTTTGTTTTTAAATGTTTTCTTGGTGGGAAAATGAAAGCTGGATGTTTGCATATATACTCTTGAAGGCTGTAGTGAAATGGACTGTGTAGTGATTCTTGATGCAGATGGTCTATAGTGTGGAGGCTATATTTAGACATGATCTGCACCTTAGGGACTGCCGCCAGTTTCTAACGCTTTCTCAGATTGTAGAATGTTACATAGAGTAGAAAATAAAACTTTTATACAGTACACTGACCCACAGTTGAACCATGTACTTTACAGTCCAGGAGGGTCCCAACCACTGAACCCAATGAACTCTTACAATCCATGGGAAAATGGCCAGACGATGGCGTTAACAGCTGCTCAGGTGTTAGAATGATCACCTTATTGTGTTGTGACAATAATATAATTTCAAACTTTCAATACAAAGGAATAGACTTGATACTCAATACCGATTCTGATACCATAATGATGATATATTAGATATTGAGAGTGTCATTTTCAACATGAAATCATACTTTGTACTTTTTATATTACCATGGATGTATACTAGTCTATGCTTGTTCTGATAAAGCTCAAAATCATTCTAAACCTGTTCAGGAAAGGTGCATTTCTTTCTTTCTTTTTACTATCGATACTTGCTCAAACAAGTTTCTAGTTTCGATACTAGTTTTAGTATCGATTAGCATCTGATTTTTTATACTTTTGAAAATATTTAAAAGAAATTATGAAACTAAGGCAGCACAATTTTGGTTTAAATTTATTTTATTGTATTTTTCCTGACAAGTAATTAGCAATATATGTTTAAAAAGGTGAATTCTGTTCAGACTGCAGTTGCATTAATAGTTCAGAGAAAAAATAAAACTGATAAACTAGGCCTTACACGAGAACCCCATGCAGCTTAGTTTGTTCTTTGCTTAAGACATTTAGCAAAGAACAAACAAATAATATCATTTAAATATAATTGCAGTCAGCTCAAAATTGATCAAATCTGAATCTTAATTTGAAAATAAAATAACAACACTGTACTGAAGCAAAAGTTATATTATAACGACAGATGTGGCAGACACAGACGCAGAGAGAGAATACAGTCTCCCATAACGACCTCGGCACTAATTCAAGCAACGGAAAACAGCGTCTCCATGACAACACGGCGACAATACGAGATTACTCCTTTGGTTCTTTTACAGCCGAGACACATTCACAACGCACCGGACCTGGCCTCAGTGGCCTCTGTGGGTTTGATTGAGAGAGGGAGGGGGTGGGGAGTGGAGGGGCAGAGAGAGAGAGGGAGGAAGAAAGGACAGAAAGAAAGAGAGAGAGAAAAGAGGGAGGAAGGAGAGAAGGATAGTGAGAGAGGGAGGAAGAAAGACAGAGAAGGTGAAGAGAGAGGAGAGATAGAGAGGGGGAGAGAAAGAGGAGAACAAGGCAAACGAAGTGCAGACTTGACACGAAGTGAGAGAAAGAGTGTGTGTTTATGTGTAAAAGAGAGAAAGAAAGACAGATACGAGAGAGTGGTAGCGAGAGATGAGGGGCAGCGTAGAGAGAGATGGAGGATGTGGAGGAGAAGAGAAGTGAATGGAGGAAAGGAAGAGAGTGAGAAAGACAGATAGGGAAAGAGAGTAGGACAGATGAGTGGACACAGAAAGAGTGTGGGGTGAGAGAGAGAAAGGGAGGGAAAGAGAGGGAAAAAGAGGATAGGAAAGATAGAGAGATGGAGAGAGGCAGAGTTTTACATGGCAGCTATGCAGCACTTTGGAAACTATATCTGGTTATGTAAAATGTGCTATACAAATACAGTTGGATTGGATATAATAAAAAACCTAGCCCATTAAATCAAATTAATTACATCATGTCTGACAATGTTAAACTCGACATAGCCTCCCAATTATTCAGCTTTGTTTTGAGTTTAAATTGTAATTGCATAATGTTCTTTTAACTTTGTATATAGGCCTGTGAGTACATATATAGTTTATATAAGTGTCTGAAGTGTGTATGTCCTTGCTGGTGTTCAGGGCGAGCCTGGACATGTCCGTGTGCAGTTAGTCAACACCCTTCAGCTGTCCCTCACAACAACAACTGCACCGGAATACATATTAAATAGGACCCAGTACTGACACAGTGTACAAGCTAACTGCTAACATATCAGTCAAAATATGGTAAAGTAAAAGTACTACAACTAAACTTTTCCTCCTCCGATTACGAGTACTACTACAACTAACTCTGCACTGTCATAAAAAGGCCCATTAAAAATGCAGAAAAAAGAATGATATGGTATGCTAAAAGTAGGCTACTGCAACTAGAAGCTTCTCCTTCTCTTACTACTACAATTAACAACTGCACTGTCCATTTTATTTATTATAGACTACACTTTTTATTAATCCTACATTTTATATTTACACTCATTACAGTATATTAAGTGAAATTAACCGGTATACAATTAGCAGACACTGTTTTTTCTTTGCTAATGCTATCATCCACTCAGCTAGTCTGCAAAGATTTTGGAACTCCAGAGTCCGCTGTATTTTTTCCAACATACGTTAGCATTAACCCTCAAAAATAGGAAATTATGTATAATCAAGGTGCCAGCTGGTATAAACACATCAACCACATTTACGTGAGTTCAAAGCCTCGTTAAAAGTCATTGTTGAGTGTGTAAACCTTTTGGTGTTTTATTTTAGATCATAATTAGCATGCAAAAGTGGCATCTGAGCAAACAGCTAACCAACTTTCACTTGAGATTTCTGAACTTGTGGGCCTCTGCTAAACATCCTCCTTTTTTATTGGTGAGGGGACCAGATAAATGGCATAAATATCATGAAATAAATATTTTTTCATACTTTAATATGGGAATTGGCTTAACCATTCATTTATATGTAAAAGAGCGTTTGAACTGACGTAAGTCGGAGTACCACCAACTGTCCAAGCGATCCAGTTGTAGTAACGGGCAGAGACTAAGAATGTCTATGGTGAAGAAGTGAAACTATATGACAATATAACATACCTACATATTCTCTTGTTTCACAGTGAGGCTTTAATATGTTTCAGAACCAAATCATATGGGTTACAAAATACAAATGCAAAAAAACATATTCATTTTAGAGCACATTTCTGAATCGTACAGTTGCCATTGGAAACAAGCGGCCTGTATATACGATGAACTCAAACACCCCATTTTCTCAGTAAGCAATCTCTCACTATTATATTCAACACAGCAGACGAAGCGATTTTACTTTTATGTAAGTAACTTTTAAAGAGAAAGCTGAATGACTAATCGACCTTTCATCAACTTTCCAAAGTAGAATCAAGTTAGCCCAAAGTGGGTTCAATGGGTACAAAAACAACAGGCCTATACTTTAAATACAAAGCCAATTAGCACTGTAAGCTTTTTCATGTGTATTTTACAATAATTATAATCATGAGTTATCAGCCTGCATCTGACCCTATCCTGCATCTTCTATTTTATTGGGCAATGTGGCAAAAAAAGACATACTCTGGAACATTCAAAACAACTCAACCAGAAATGTTACATAGTGTACTTATTGTGCTTGTTTCTGCTATATAGTTATAATCTATGAGAGGCATGGATCATTGTGTTATAATTTGGACATTTGAAATCACAATATTCATCAAAAACAACTTAATAAAATAAAGAAATTCTCTGATTTTCCTGTCAGAAAACTGCGGTGCCCAATGGGAGATGACATCTCCATGAACATCATCATAGCAAAGAGCCATGAAGTTGTGAGCATCTCTGGCAGATAGCTGCAGATCATGTTAGAGAGCCATGAAGCATGATTATGCGACACTGCCAAATCCTACATGTATCACAAATTTTAAAAATTTATTTGAAGAAGCGAGTAAGCACAGAGCTGTGGGTGTATACCCGTAGCAGTGAAAATGGGAATTGATTGGTAAAGAGGCAAAATAAGTGATTAAAGATTGCTCAAACATGCACAAATCACTCCAAATACAACATCAAGAGGGTAAATGAGAAGGGGAAATAACTATAACATGGTTAAAAGCTTTGAAAAGTACATTTTGCATAATAGGGCTGCTTTAACATTTCAAGTCTTTTCCTTTGTCATTCTAAATCATACAACATGGCTGTATCTTTTTGAAAAATAAATATGTATTTTTAACCCTTGCAATACAGTGAAGCAAAAAACATACAAGGGACATGGACAAATGTTGCCTTTCCCCTTACAAATAAACAAAAGACAATATTCTATGGTAAAAACAAATGTTTAGTCTTCCTTTAATCCAGGAACTGTAAATCATAGCTGCAACCGCCTAACACCTCTTGTGTAGCAGCCATAGTGTTACTTTTTTCCTCAAGAAGTTGAAGTTGAACCTGGCAGACTTGTGAGAGGTTATCTACGGTCACAATAACACTTACCTTGTACCACATTTGTTTCCTGGTATTGATCATGATATTTGACTCAATTTTATTTTTGGCTTATTAAAATCTAAGAAAATTGGCTTTCTTAATGTTATGAATGCACTTAAAGAGATACATTTTTATGCCATTTAACACAAAATAAAACAATAATTTTAAACCTGAATTCTGTTCCAAACCACATGATACTGACACAGGATTGATTGTAGACCTGTCAATTAAAAAATTGCAATTTTAAATGGATCTTAATTTGACAAAAACCTAAGTGCAGGTTGGACTCATTTCATTAAAACATAGTTAACACAGTTATATTTAAGATTTGACAAAAATCTTGCCTAGTTTTTTCTAGTCTAGTTTGGGTGACATTTATTATTTTACTTCCTGGTTGGACACGGGCAGCAGATATGACATATGTAGAGGTCACTTCACAACTGTTACCTAGCAACCATAATATTAGCAGGAGCCAAAACTTCGAAACTCTCTAAGCTGCACAATGGATATGATTAGATTACTAAAAAATAAAAGACAACACCTTTATTTTGTTTAGGCTGCCAGAAAAATGTGTTCCTTGTGTCTAAATTATCACTGAATTTTAGATGGATTTTCCGAGTTGATGACATTGGTAAAGGGGCTGTATTTTAGACCTGAGTGCTACTTCCTGTATTTTTGTAGCCTTTTTTTCTTCTTCTTTTTCCACAAACTGCCACTTAACTGATATAAAACTATGATAAATATTTAACAAAGGTACTATCCCACAAAACAGTAAAGATTGGAAAAACATTATAACCTGAAACGTTTTGCACAGCCGTACTTGCAGTGGACATAAATTGACAGTTAATAGCGATGGACCAGAAAGCAGCACAAAACATTTTCCATTGGCGGATGTTTAGGACGCAGTAGCACTTTCTGTATGAGTCAAATGTGTTAGATATGTAAATTTAGATGGTGCAGAGGTGGAGGAATCCAGTCTGTCCAAATACGAACAGCTTTTGTTACTTTAAAATATAATTTATACTACTGTATGTAGCACTACTGCTCTTGTTCCTGTTATTACAGAAACAAAACTACTACTACTATTACTTACACTACAGCCGCTGGTAATATACAAGTTTATTTTTTTGTGGTCAAGGTCAAAATAAAAGACACTAAAATAGGGCTGGGCAACGTAACAAACCACATGGTTTCATTATTAACTACAATACTACTAACTATTCCACTACTAAGATGACTCCTAGTACTACTACTCCTACTCCATGTGTTCAGTAATATTTAATTTAAAAAGTATGCACTTAGAACTTGGCATTTACTGATGTCTAGATAATTAAGATGAAGCACAAAATACTTCAAATCAGGCGCGTAGGACCAATATGAGGATTGGTCATTTTGCTGAATCTAATGAAAATTGTTATTATTTTAAGTGTTTAGCTACTATCATTTTCTATTAAAAAGAAATCATATTAAATCACATTTGACATATGATGTCAATATAAGTATATTTAACTTATATATAACAAGTAACATATAGGATATAAAGACATTTTCCATTCCACTTATTTCTTGAAAAGAAGTGCTTCACCTACTTGCCCCTGTGGAAATAAATATGTTTATTTTCCAAGCATTTTCATGGACCCTCTACCAGAAAAGTTACACAGTGCACCTTTAAAGGGACCATATTTTCTGATTTTGTTTACAAGGGCCTACTTTCTTATCTATGCTATGTTTAACACACAAACCCTGCACATTAAGGCTGAGTTCTTCTCTCAAACTGAAAACAGTCTGTTCAAACTTGTGATGTGTGGTAATACAGTAAGTGCTCCACTGAGTTTTTAACATGCATACACCTCCACTAAAATCATTTGAATGGTTTCAGCCTAACTCGACTGAACTAAAGGTAATAGGTCGCTCTTAACCTGAAAGCTACTGCTTCATGACATCACAAGGTGGAACAGAGCATTTTGAGCTTTGGAGATGAAGACTAATAATAAAAGATTACTCAAACGTGGGAATGAAACAAGGAACAACTCCAGGTATGTTGTATAGTTATGTTGTTGTGGATCAAACAGCATTCTAACATGGGTTCAATCTCACAATAATCAATTTTCTGTGATATAGGACCTTTAAACAAAATCAAAATAAAGTTGTGAGCTCATCTGACTGTTAAATAAATGGACAAGCAATGTATAAATTGTATTATGTGGAGTAAAATATAATGTGATTTTAACATAATTGTACAGTGGATATTGTATTACATATTTAGTTCTTTTTTAGAGAAAAAAATATTTGGTTTTTGACTATCAGTATGGATTTAGCTTCAATAGATCAACATATATTGCACATACTCATCTAACCAACAAAATCTTGGTTGCAATTGTTGGTTAGTGTTTTTCTGGACTTAAAGAACATTCATTCGACATGGTGAATCACAATTTCTCGCAAAATTAAATAATTATGCTATAAGAGGACAGGTATATAAATGGCCGGAAAGTTACTTAAACAATAGACAACAATATGTACAAATTAATAATCATAAGTCTAACTGGGAAACTCTAATTACTGGAGTCCCACATGGTCCAATATTTGGACCAAAACTTTTTAAATTTTATTTACAAAACATATGAACTGTTTGGTGATGACACTACTGTGTACAAAACAGGAAATGATTTAGAAGCTCTAATTACAAATATGAAGGAAATAAAATTATAAAATGGTTTGATAAAAAAAATATTATTTTTAAATTGGACAAAAACTAAACACATGATTTTTTTGGAACAAGAAAACAGATAAGATTATTATTGATGATGTAGTTATAGAAAATAAATTTTTTGGGAGTTATGCTAGATAATAAACATATGTTGAATATACAGTATAAGGAGACAAATAAGTAAATGCTTTGGAATTTTGTATAAGGTGAAATATGTTTTGGATGAAACTGCATAATTGAGGTTATACTCTTACTTAATAGTCCCATATTTAAATGTTGTGTTAAGCTGCGGGGCAATGCATGTAAAAGTTATATGGTTCAGTTATACCTACTCCAAAAGAAAGCCATACGAATTATAAACCATAAAGATCCTTGAAACCATATTAATGAACTTTCTATGAAATTGAAAACCCTGAAATTTATGGATCTTGTCCAGTTAAAATTGTGCTGACTATGTGGAAGATCAAGAATAAATTGGAACATGACACAGTTATCATAAATTCACACTGATCACAGATAGCAGCAGCAGGAGGAGAACCTTTAACTCGCACTTCCCTAAAACAAAGAGGACTTGTTGTCACTGGAGTGAAACAGTGGAACTCTTTAGATAATGTATTAAAAACTTCCTATTTAATTGTTCACTTGAAACGTATGTATAAAAAGACAACAAATGAAAACTATAGAAATATAATATAGGTACAAATGTAAATGATAGGTATACTGAAAAAATAAAGATGTGTTTTGTAATTTTGTTTAAAAATTGCAATGACAGATGGTTGCCTAATTGTTATTTAGTGTGATTTTCTTGGTTAAAGAGCATGTTTAATAGGACTTCATCATGTATTCAAACTGCATTGCTGGTTGAACCCCTGGCAACAAGGCCGATATGTGTAAGAATAAAAATGAATTGAAAAAAATAAGTTTCAACTTCTTGTTATATGCAACCAATGAAGATTTTTCCACATTCAAAAATTGTCAATTGTCATTATTCTAAAACCCATGGATACATTTTACTTTTTTTTGTTGACTGAAAAGCCCAATATGAGGATGTGATAGTGTGAGACTGGTCAGCTTGCTAAATCTAAACCCTCAAAATGAATGGAAACTGTTTTAGCTGTGAGCTCATCACTAAAAAAGTGAAGTGGACCTAAACCGGGCAGTGAATCATGTTACTCTGTGCCAGCAGCAGCAGTAGTAGTAGTCATAGTAATAGTAGTAGTAACAGTAGTAGTTGCAGTATTTGCAGTAGGAATAGCAGCAGTAGCAGTAGTAATAGTAGTAGTTGTAGCAGTAGCCGTAGCAGCAGTAGTAGTAGTAATACTAGTAGTAGTAAAATGCCCACTGTCTGAGTCATGACAGTTGTACTACATTTGTTACAGTGAGTAGGACAGATACGCTGCCCCAGAGACATGGGCTAAACCAGAGCAGACTCGCTTTAAAGAGAGCAACTCACTGTAAAATGTGGTACTAAATGTAGATCAGTGGTTCAACAAGGAAACAGGGCAAAACAATCAGCAATGTCCAACTAAATTAAAAGATAAATAAACAAATAAATAGACCAATAATAAGTAGTATTTTTAGGTGATACTATGGGCAATTAATCAAGATATTAATTTGAATTTGACTACAAATGTCTGTTTAAATCAACAGTTAAATTTGCTATGACTTCTGACAGTTTTTTCAACATTATGGAAAAGTAAGGAATTCTTTCATCTTTTTATTTATCAATTCACCTGGGATTTAAGGGTTGGGAGAGACATTCAGTTACTAGTCAAAGTCATAGGCTGTGGTGGAGAACATCTCCTTAAAACATGTAATAGGATGAAGTAGGGG
Source organism: Periophthalmus modestus (assembly GCA_019594935.1). Taxonomy (NCBI): domain Eukaryota; kingdom Metazoa; phylum Chordata; class Actinopteri; order Gobiiformes; family Gobiidae; genus Periophthalmus; species Periophthalmus modestus. The sequence continues at coordinate 17,341,155 of JAIEZT010001318.1, forward strand.
TGAGCGACATTGACAAAAATGTATATCTTTATTTTATTTATTTATTTATTCATGTAGTCATTCATTCATTCATTCATTCAGTCATTCGTTCATTCATTTAATTAATTTACTCAATAACAATATTCAGACTTAATCTTAACAATCAGGAATTTTCTAAAATGTGCCTGTAAATTTGGTTGAGGTTCAAGTATCACACAAATATGGGATAATGTATTTTGGCCTTACCAGTGCCGGGTCGTCCCATGATGATCTGCTTGCGTGGGGCAGGGTGAGGGGACTCGGCTGGCAGTATCAGGGGGAGCAGCGCAGTGGGAGTGGGGTGACAGGCCACAGGCTGAGGCAGGGACCCAGAGGAGTCCTGATGCCCTCCCTCAGGTTTCCTCTCCCTTTCTCTGCCCCCCGACCCCGAGGAACAGAGCACAGAGCCCGACGAGGTGGTGCCCACGCTGGACAAGGCAGTGGAGCCTCCTGTGGTTGGAGTCAAAGACTGCAGGAGAGTTGGGCAGTGAGACAATCAATGTGAATATGCTATAAATTAATTGTGTTGTATACAGTAGAATGTAATTTTAACATTAGGAAACTGTATAGCTAACATGGTATTGTATTTTTCATCATTTTATTGTGAGGTTACTTTAATTCAAAAATATTTATCTCAAAACATTATGTTCTATTTATGTTTGTTTTGTTTTTGGATTATTTATGTATTTTTGTCATTTTTATTGTATTTTTGGATATCTTTAACATTTCGCTTTACATATATGACATGTTAATTGTTGTCATGGCAAAGTTCCTATCATGACATTAACAAAACTTGATGGTGTAATAAATTTAAACAATTTCCCAAATAGTGATATGACCATTTTTTTATTGAGTTCCCTCTACGCAAGTTGATCATCCATGTATTTCTTATGGGACACCTGTCATTGCATTTCACAGCCATGTTAACATACAGAAAATGTGGTGTCGTGTGTCGGAGCAGCCTGGGTGGGATTCAGACTGAACCATATGCCCTCTGTCATCACCAATCACTGTCTCTCTGTAGATACTCTACCTTTTCACTGCTATCAGCGCTACATGTAGCTGAAATGTCACCATTGCCACCAATGTTGTGATGGTACTATATTTTTAATAGTAAACTTTCACTATCACTATGGGTTTCGTTAATAAAAAAGACATATTTATTTTCTTACTGTGATACTGTGTTTAATTTTTGTTTTCTAAATTTTTATTTTTTATTTTTGCAGATTGCATGTCTGTAACAAAAATAATTTCATCCCCTGGGCTTGAATACATGTAATTCTAATTATGAAATGTGAACTACTCTGAACACAAAATTCTAGAAAATGGTGCAGGACAAGATTTTTTAAATTACATCAAAACATCAAAGGCAACTCTCGCACATTATCCATTCACTGGTTTCAGCTTCCTGTTTTATGCAACATTTTGAGGACTTTTTCCTTTTCGAAAGATACAACATTTTCTTTTAAATTGTTTATTGCTATGGCAACGGTGATCATTTTTCATCATTCCGAAACCCATGAATATGAATTTAATGTGTGAGTGATTGGAGGTGGTTGGAGGGCCATATGTCTACACATCTGTGGCCAAAGTAATAGCTTACCACCAATGAGTGTGTGAAGTAAGACATTATTGGATGAAATTATAAGGCGACTTACAATCTGGAAAACACTTAAACTAATTATATTATGTATTCTATTTTTTTTATGTTTTGAGGTGTTTTCCAATAAGGTGGGGTTTACAATATGATAATAAAAAATGGTAGAAAAATGTGATTTTAATCATTTAAAATTGCTTTGTTTTTTTGACTTACTGAGCTGGAAGTGACAAGGACCAGCGTAGATGTGTTCCTCAGTAGGACTGTCCCATTCGGAGCTGCCCCATTGATGGGTACAGGGGCCTGCAGTCCTGGGGGTCCGGTGTGCAGGGGTTGGCTGTGCTCTCTGGATCTGCTCCTTTCTCTTCTTCCCAACGGTCCATCGGAGAATTTTGCCAACGGGACGTCCGGGTTGCGCACAATGACCGGGGAGTCTCTGAGGGGTACAATGCGACGTGGGGAGGGCTCCTGGGGCAGAGGAGAGGGGGGCGTGGGGGACACTAGCATGGGTGGAGGGGTAGAGGCTGCGGATGATGGTGGTCTGCTGGTAGCACTTCGAGGCCTGGGAAACGATAGCGAAGAGGGGGTTGTTGGCTGACTTTGGGGGGATAGGACTCTAAAAGCTGGGCTCAAAGTTGGATCACCCACGCCAGTACCACCAACTCCCACCAACTGCTGATCAGATTTATTTTGGTAATCCTGAATCGCTGGTAGAGGAGGGATAGGGTGTGAGTCCATTTTACGCTTGCTGGGGCTCATTGGGACTGTGAATGTGAGATTGGTCTGAAAAGTTGGGACTATCCCGGACAAGTGACGTTCGCGCTCAGCTCCCGGGGTACTGATTTTCGTCCCACTTAGATGACGATGGCGGCGAGGGGTTAGCGAAGCAGGAGCTGTGATTGGGCTAAAGCTAGTTGGTCGAAATCCGAAAAGCGGAGAGGGGGAAGGAGAAGGGGTGGGGGAAAAGGGTGACTGATTGGATATGGGGGAGTAGGATGGCGTTCCAGAGCGCGAACCTCCAAGAGATACAAGCATGGTCGCAGCTTCACACTCATCAAAGTCGAATCGGGACAGATCTTGGGGCAAGAGCGATGGTAGGACCAGACGAGGACGGGAATCGGCCCCACGACTACTAGTTTCACTGCTTTCTCGAGAAGTCTCATCCCAATCGAACTCTGAACTCGCTCTACCTCCACCTAGGCGGAGATCAGACGGAGTAAGTGTTCCCGTGCTACTGGCTCCGCCTCTGTCCCGACCACCTCCACTAGCTTCCATTTCCTTGGTCCTCATTGAAAGATGTCTCGAGCAGTAACCACGGCGCTGTGACTCTTTGGAGCAGCCTTCTCTGGAGCACAGTCTCCTCCACTGCTTTCCATTGAACTTCTTCCGAATTCCCGTTGGGGTGCAGACTACATCCCCTTTTTTGTACTTCTGCTGTGCAGCTGTGAGCGGAGTCCGAGATCGAGAAGAAGATGAGGAGGTTGAGCCCGAACCCGACCCCCCTGCTGAAGATCCTGAGACTTTATCCATTCGGGACACCTGCACTGTGGAAGAGGAGATCGGGGGGAGAGGGGGAAGCTGGGGGGTGGTGATGACTGCTGCACTTGAGTCTAGGCCGAGAACGACGGGGGAGGGAGGAGGGTGCGGGTTTAGGGCGATGTGCGTTGGTGAGACCCCAATTCCCCGCACCACTGACAATGGGTTGAGGTAGCCTGTTGGTGGTGGGGGCTTTGAGAGGATGTGGCGGGGATGCGGTTGAGCAAGTGTCATAGGTTTGGCCCCAGGTATGAGTGGCCCCATTGGGACCATGTTGAAAATGGATACTTCCATGTCTTCTTCGGGAGTCAGCGGCATGTAGGGCAGCTGTGGCGGTTTGGAGTTGTTCTCTCTTTCCCGCTCCTGTTTTCTCTGAAGCTCCCTTCCCTTCTCTATATCCCATTCACGACCCGGAACAAGACTTAAGACTGAGGCAGGTGTAACTGGAGAGGTGATGCTATGACCTGTTGAGGAGACTGGTACCATCCCCGGGAATGGCATCCCTCTTACCAAAACTGGCCCCATTCTGGATGTCATTCCACAAACTTCAACATCCAAATCCTCTCTTTCCTCCCTCTCCTTTTCTCTGACCCTTTCTTCGGACTCTCGCCCAGCTACTCCAGAAGGTAGATCCAAGTCCCATGGTGGCACCAAGAGGCGGAGTGTTTGTCGGGGCACCCAAACGGCCTGTTTGGTGCTAGTAATGTCTTCCTGATCTAGGGAATGATGCCTTTCATTTGTTAGAACAACTCTGTATCGATGAGACACTGCGGGGTGAGTATCAACTTGGTTCAACACACCTTCTCTGTACCATTGGCCCTCGCTTCCCTCTTTATTCCCATATGGGACGCAAACTCGAGTGCCTATTGGAATGGGGTGGACTCCAGGTGGTGCTGCATCAAGAATTATGTCCACAGGAGCAGAAGTACTATCCCGCCTGTATGGATACCTTAGCAGAGTCTTTTCGCCATTGAGTTGTACCTCTAGATTTCCAAACTCTCCATTTACTTTTCTGACAATTCCGGCTCGAAACACCAACCCAGAACTCTCAGCATCATCTTGCCCTCTACCCTCCTCACTTCTCCTCCTTGGTAGTCTGGCCAGGACGCGTTGGTTCTTTAATCCTTTTGCAAGGGCATCCGAAAGCAGGTCAGGTAGCCCCATTGGGACATGAGTTTCGTTGACTACCTCTAAATCAGCCGAATGCTCACTCGCTGTGTCAGTTGAGGAACATCTAGGCAGCGGACTTGGTGAAACTCTGTCCTCCACTCCTCCTGGTCGTTCCCGCTCTGATGCTAGTGTTAACGTAGGTGGGCCTGGCGAGCTGTCTCTGCTTAGCCTTCTATTGTGGAAATCATCTATTAACCTTCTGCTTTGAGATTGTGGGACTTCACTCTCTTGATTCAAGGGTGCCTGGCTTGTCATGCCCTGATTTTGAGGAGGGGGTGGGGTATTGGGAGCGGGGTTGCTGTTTCCAGATGAAGAGCAGTGTTCCGAGGTGTACTTCTTTTTCGGGACGCGAGCCTTGAAAGTTGCTGTTTTCCTACTTGAGGCATGATTTGGACTGTTGTTTGCACTTGGCGTACTACTGTTACTACAACTACTACCACCACTGTCGCTATGGCTTCCACCACTCACCATCAAACGACCCGAAATTTCATCCGAAGAGGTCAACATTTTCCCTGAATCGACATCAGACAAGCCTTCTCTGTAGAGCCCCTCTCCCTCCGAATTGTCCCGCACTCTGATTGGCTCTTGCGAGGAATCCGAAGTTCGATTTTGTGGGGATCTGTCTCTATTTTCATCTGAATCTCTTTTCTCACCTCCATCCGAAATGTCCCCCGCGCCGCGCCTCTTCCCCCCTTTAGCTCGAGTCGAGGGAGGAGAGCGCCTTCCTTGCTTTTTTAGTGGCTTCATCTTCAACAATTGATTTCGTATTTATCCCCGAGATCTTCTATTGCTTTGCCTTGTTGCTTGCTTTTCTATTTTCCTCCTCTGTCTGTGTCTCTCTCGCTCATCCTGTCTCGTCTGCAACTCCAGCACTGGTCCACCTTTATTCTGAAGACTCTGGAAGAAAAAAAAAGAAAGAGAGAAAAAAGAGAGAGGGTGGTTTACTCATGTGGTAAATACAATCAGACATTCACTAAGCCTATTCACACAGACGGCTGCTAAGTCCAAGGCAATGACAATAAATCATGGACTCTGTTAAAATCAAAGGGCTTTTGAATGGGGTCTTTGTGCACTACAGTATTCATCGCAAAACACTTGGGCTCTATCTGCAAACTGCTGCACAACAACTTGTTTTGTCTGGAAAATGGAGGAGAAATACAGATTTAATAATTAAAAAAAACATTATATAAAACTTTAAGAATAACAAAATAGACATAATATTACTCAACACAAATACTCCAGTGTAATTGGGAATGTGTCACTGGGACAAGAAATTAAACATGTCTAAAGTCATAAAAGTTGTTTTAGGAAGGCTTTACATTTTCAATTCTAATTAAATTTTATACATTTATAAATGTTATATGTACAGCATCTATTAAATAAAATGACAAAAAAAAGTTTAATGACATGGTTTTGTACATTTTTGTGAGAATAAATGTTTGGTTCCATATCTACTATAAAGAAACAACATGAATTTTGGATCAACTGTGTAAAGTACTATGTTAGCAGTGTAAAATATTAGCATTATAAATTAATCTCATTATTTCAGTCAATTAAGTAAAAGACCCAAGATCTTATTTACTGTGGTGTCCTGTCCAAGAGGTCAACTAGATATGTCATGAGGAACATCACTAAAGCACTAAGTACTGAGAGAAAATAAAACTGATGTTTATATAATGGGCATAATGTGTCATTTATGTACTAAGAAATACAGGAAGTAAGAGCAACCCATAGCTCTGCTTACAGGAGTATTTTAGGCCATAAAAAAACAAAACTCAGCACTAAGCAATTCAAACTATGTACTGAAACAAGGAACAAGTGGTACTAGTAATTTCCTTTGCGTAAACATGTATTGTAACCAAATTATTGCAAGAATTTACAATTAAAAGAAATGGCAGAAAAATAGTTAAGTGTATTTTGTCTCGATACATATTAGAGATAAGGACGAAAGTCATCCACTAAAAAAAACTTTTGGGAAACAGCTTGAGCCAAAACAAACAGCAGTCTCATACCAGAGTCTCGGTCAGTGACCCAGCCCCAACTTAACTTACAAGAACAGTCTGACCACTCAGCCATACTTTCAGTGTAATTATGGAAAATTGTTTGAATGTAGATTCAATGTAGAAACTTAACCCTGCCACACACTACAGGATAATTTGCCAGATTTATGACTTGATTTGCTTCTGCACAACTTTGGACCTTTGTACGTGATTTTGAATCCACTGCGCTCCTCATGTATAAAACTAAGCGTGAGAGGCAGGTGTGCTCTGATCATTTTGAAAGCAAGTAGACAGAAAACAGTCGACACAAGAGCAGTAGCTTGTTAGCTCACAACTTTTAGTGGTGTGCAGTCTCTTCACTGCAGTCTTTGCTCTCGGAGATTTAAAATCTCATAAGATTCTCCTTGTATGGTCTACACTTTTGTCTCACATTTAAAAAGATTGAAACATCTTGTAGTGTGTGGTGGGCTTTACTTTATATAAATCTAATAGGAACAACAAAATACTTTTAATTAATGTAGTCTTTAATTGAAGATGCATTATATAAGTTTTGTTGGTGGTGTGTCATCTGTCATCTGATTGTCTCATGAAAATGTTATTGCTTTGCCTGAAATGTTCCACAGAATGATATAAACATATCTATCATTTATCCCATTACGTAAGTTTTTATTGCCACAAAAGACTTGATTTGGTGGAGTCATCTGCTTGAAGATTGCTAAGTTTTATGCAATTCTGTGGAACATTTCAGGCAAAACAGCATTTCCATGAAGAAAATATAATATAATATAATGCCCCTTTTATATGCAAAAATCATAGCTTTTGTTATGATGTTATGAGATGCATAAAGAAATGCTGCAATACTGCGATTCATTTAGAAAAATGCCAATAATGAGATGACATAATTGCTTTTTGCATTAGTCTAATACCAAACTTGGCTCAGAAGATATTTAATAAAGAACGTTCCAGCTCCAAATTGTATTTATTTTTCATAAATTTCATAGACTTTGTGAAAACTGGTCTGGCATTAAGTTATTTAATTAATTTAAAAGCAGTCGGCCTAACCGTTACTGTGGGTGTTGGAAACAGTAGGTCACGGGTTTTGTTATTACACCACAAAAAAACTGCTCAAGTAGAAATGAGCAATCACTTAAATTTCACGGGTATTATTCAACTTTAATATGACAAACATAAATATAAAAATGCAGATGTGATTATTGCAAACTCAATATGTGGGTTGTGATATATACTCAGACTGAAAGTAGATGTCATCAATGCATCTGAGTCATAAAGAAAATACTGTGTGACAAGGATTTTTAAATGTCAAGATTATACTGTGTGCAACACTATGTATTTTAGCTGCAAAATTTACTACTTCTACTACTACTATTACTACTACTACTACTACACCAATCCAGTCCAACTTTATTTATTACCACCACCACTACTATTATGACTACTACAACAACTACATAGATTGCATTCGTGAAAATAGATGTTTCAGATTTTGCAATATATTGAGTCACAAAAGGAAACGGACAATATGCATAGTTGAAGTGAAATGCATAGAAATTTTGTATCTATTATTAGCACCCAAAATACACTATCATAAGGTCCTATATAATGCAATATTCAGACTTTTTAAACTAGAACAGCTAAACCTTATTTCCAAAATAACTTAAACTTAAAATAAATGTTGTGACTTTTACACTTGTCTTGGTTTGATCCTAGTTTAGTATAGCTTTAGACTTGGTTTGGCCCTGTTCTAATCTGAGTTTACCTAAGGTTTAGTTTCGGGTTTGTCCCAATTTTAATGTGGCGAGCAGATAGTGTGAAAGCACCCTAAAATACATCTACAACAACTTGCATGAATTTGGTGACACAACAATATCATATGGTGAAAATGAACTATTTTTAAGGTTAAGGTATGTTAAGGTACAGGGCCCATTTAGATTAAAGTAAGCAATAGGGCTGCAAGATTCATCGCAATGAAATCAAATAAATGCAATTTTTGAATTTCCTCCACAAACAACAAAATATTCAGTCTTATTCTGCATAAAAAACTGCTAACCCTCTAGTTTGGATCTGTACAAACATGTCCTGAGATGTGATTCTTGCATGAGTTTTCAGTTCATATGTTAGTCTTTTTGTCAATTCCACTGGATGCTTTTAAAATGTGAACTTTGAGCAGATTTATTAAGAAATCACAAATAATAATAATAAGGCAATAATATATTTTCCCACATTTTTGCTGTATACAATTTTAAGCTCTTCTTCAGCAAATATCAAGTTTAAGATGTTCAAACTATATTAAAACCATTGCATAATGTATTAAATAGCACCTTCATAAATTGTCTAACAGTGCAGAACAGGTGTCGCTCTACACCTGTAATCCCCTTCATATTCGTGGTAATGTTATTCTTTCTAACACATCTAAATTCCTGCGTATTCCCTGTTGAAGGATGCAGTGCCGAGTTGTAACAATCATGACTCATTCACACATTCATTACACATTTATCTCTTACATAACGCTCCTACTCACATTACCGAAGGCTCGCGTCCAGGCCAGGTACATACTGACAATGAGACGCCATTTTAGACACTAATACTACTATAGTACTACTATAATACACACAAAGTACTGCACTGTGCACTAGGGCTCAGTATGGAAACAGTGAGGAGCACAAATGCAATATGCCCAGACAAGCCTCTCTGCACACACCCGCTGCTGTGCACTTGGCCGGGGCGATCAGAGGCGGGGGAATTCCTACAACTAGAAGATAGTCTCTCACCCTTTCTCTCTCTCTCGCACTCTCTCCTCTGCCTCTCTCTGTCTCTTGCCCTTTCTCTCTCTTACTTGCCTTTTCTCTCTCTCCATAACGACCTCTATCTGTATTTCAAAGCTATCCTTCTCAAGAAATTCTTCCGTGTTTTTTTTATTCCACACCATGGTGTTAAAATTACCAAAAATACTAAAACTTATTTAAGCAAGTATCAATACTGGATACAAAAAAGACCTTTTATCAGAACTAATGCAGTGTCCAGAGTGCCCAAAATTTTGTATCAGTGCACCTGACAGATCCTCATCACATCCACCTTTCTCATGTGTCCTCTCTCATCATTATAAACATGGATTAAACAATATAGAACACACTTAAATTATTGTTTTAATTGACAACTAAAAGAAACAAATGTTAATCCACTCACTCTTCCCTCACCTCTGCACAGACCACGAAATTAGTTGGAAATGCTGAGGCTGATGCACTCAGTTCACGATCTGGTGCACAGAGCTAAATCCGATGCTTTTTTCATCTATTTGTGACTAAGACACAGTATTTACCTTAAAGATCCTCCACACTGTGTTTAGTTACTTAAATCATTTGAGGGTGCCGATGATGCGTGAGGTGAAAAGAAAATGGCATAAAGATGTCAAAGCTCAACTACTGAAACTGAAAGAGGTCTCACTCTGCACGTGCTATAGTGTACTGTATATAAAGATCCTTGAAAGCACAGACCTCTCACTCTGACTAGTTTTTGAAACCAATGTTTATTTAATAGCCTTTTGTTAATGAAACTCAAATAGGCAACGTATTCTGTTTTAACAAGTCAATTCTTAATGTTATTTGAATAGATAAAACTAGTCATTATTAAAATATTATTTGCTTTCATTCTTTTTTTCTTAATAAGTGTGTAGTATAAAGTATGAATTGTATATCCAAGTAAAAGTATCCATTAAGTCATTTATTCAGCCCTTTTTGTAGAGCCAATTTAAGGACAATGTATTATTATGGTTTAAATAAGCGGCGAGTTTTGGTGCACCCAAATCATGTTGTGGTGCACCAAACTCAAATCGTTAGTCTGGAGCCCTGTAATGTAATTACAAGTAGAATTTTGCCTAAATTTCTGTATTCAGTATCAAGTCTGTCCTTTAGTATCAGTTTGAGTTTGAAATGCTAATATTGTGACAACACTATTCTACACTGTAAATATGGCTCTTCCAGTGTTTATTGCATAGTTGTAGTGCTTGTAAATGCATTCACTCTACCACTGAAAATGTTTTTTCATTGACTAAAGTAAAATTGTGCGTTGACAACTCCCTGCAGCAGGTGGTGAAGTAGGCGAGTAGACTGCTGGGTGTGCCTCAGCTCAGTGTGTCAGAGCTGTACTCCACTGAGCTACTGCGGAAGGCCAGGTCTATCACTATGGACCCCACACACCCGCTGCAGCAGGAGCGCCAGCCTCATTGCTCTGGACCTCTCTATGTGATCCTTAAACTGTCCCTATCACATTACAGGGGCAGGTTTGTTCAGGAGTGGTGTCCAGTAGAATCCCATCCCATTTTTAAACAGAACCCCAGGTTTCTGCTGAACTAGGACTAAGGGGGCTGTCACTTTTGAAGGCTGTAAGATATGAGTACCTGATCTGTGTCATTTTGTGTGTCTTCATTTTAATGTTATTGGACTGCTGTGAGCCTTTCTGCAAACAAATGTACAGTGGGGTACTAATAAAGAAACCGTGAACCTTGATAAGAGAAATGTGGGGTTTACATTTAAATTTGGCAGATTATAGGGACAAAACATACACTATACCATAACTGTATAAGGACTACATCAAGATACTTTCACACCTAACACAGACCTAAATCAGCTTTCAAATCAGTACTAACCCACGTGGAATAAACCATGACAAAATTAGGATTACTAAAATGAAGCTAGTGCCAAACTGGGATCAAACCAGTGACAACCAGGGCAAAACCATAAATTTAACTGCAATCCAACAAGGAATATGGTTAAACCCATGAATATTTGTACCTCACTGGGATCAAACCAGGAATAAACCATGATACATCCGAGACTTGACCAAGACCAAAACAGGACTAAAATAATGGGAAATCAGACTCCACTCAGATACAGGACTAAACCAGATTCAACTTAAGTATACCAGTACTACAACATAATTAAGTACAGAAGGGGCAACACTATGATCTAAATTAGGATGAAGCTAAGCCCAAACCAGAACTAAACCAGGACTAAACCGATACAAAATAGTCTCTTTACTGGGCTTTCAAACTGGACTTTCACCTTAGTTGCATATTTATTTCAACCTCAATTTGTAAATCCCCTTTGTTAACTGTACCTATCCAGAATAGCAGTCGCCTGTCCTCAAATAATTGTTATTCTGCACTAGTCCATGCCATGGCTCAAATTATTCATACAAAAAGTTTTTCATTCAGTCTTTAGTGAAATTGATTCCGCTGACTGGTCCAATTGCTTTGGTCTTGTGTTGGTTCGTTGTTAGCTGGGACTCCCTCGAGGTCCCTTAGCAGAGAATAGTTACAGTTTCAAATACAACGGTCTACTGATCTTGAAGATGTTACAATGTCTGAATTCAAAGCTGTTTTCTACATAGAGGAATCCACATGAATATTTACTTTGAAAAACAGTGTTAGATGTAGTTGTAGTAGTAGTTATAAATTGGTAAAGATGTAGTTGGGCTTCACTATATATTTGCTTGTTTGTTTTCTTGAAAATAAGCACTAGTGGTATGCTCTATGATGTATGGTTCAAGCATACAGTATAAAAACAAAAATGAAATGCCAAAATTGTCAAAAATATTAATGCCTAGATACAAATCAGTACTAAAATGACTCAAAACCAGATACTCATTTGATCAAGTGCTGATACTGAAAATATCACATAAACAGGACAAAGTGAGGAGTTAATAGTAATAGCCTTGATCTCTATTAGAAATAGTATAAGACAATGTGGTAATATATGAGAAATTAGTGTTATTTTGTGCTTTTAAAAACTCCCTACGTTGTCACTTCCTCTTTAGAGCGCCATCACAACACAATCAGCTTGCATCCCGCTAATGAAACTACTGCAAAAGCATCAGGTTTTTCAAGTTGATGGGTAGAGATTTGTCTCATGTTTTTGTATATATTTGGAGAATTGTCGTGTGGGAGCATGGGTGACATAGTTTTGTGGGCTGAGCATTGCACAGAATCTTACAGCTAACCATAAGGAGGGTTCAAGAGACTGCTAAAATACTCAAGCATGCATGGATGAGATCTGTCATGTTTTTGATGAGGGAAAGTTATAACATAGATGGTAGAAAGCTCAAATATATTTTGCATAATACCCCGTCTTTAAGAATAGCACGATATTTGAGCAAAATAAACAACAGCAAAAAATATCACTGACATTATGCAAGAATATAGAAAGTGTAAAAGGGTAAAATAATAATGAAAGTGGTTTGTGGAGGAGTTGAACTTTAACTCCAAGTCAGGGCTCTCACAAACCACACATGTTGCTGTTAGTTATGCTATGTTTTCATAATAATGTAGGCTCCCCTTGACAAATCTATCATACTTTCATTAAAGTTTCTAAGTATAGAGGTAGATAGACTATCTAAAGTCTGCCACACACTACAACGATTTGTAAATGTGCAACAAAAAGTGCAGACCACAGACACGAGGGGAATCGAATGAGATTTAAAATCTCCCAGTGCAAAGACAGCGGCGGAATATGCAAGGGAAGAGATTGTGCACCACAAGCTAAAAGTTGTGAGCAAATCTCACATCAGTTTCCTGTCTAGAGTAAAACAACTCACTTTGAGACTCTAAAGTGTTCAAAAGATCAGAACATTGCACTTCAAGTTTAGATGCAAGTTGAAACTATATCATTATTATTTGTGAAATGTGGTGCAATAGTTCAGATAAATATTTTTTTTTAAATGCACAGAATCCTGGCGATAAATTACACAAAGTAGAGTCACTATTGATAATCTGCAGTAGCTTCACCCCGATCCTCACTATGTTTATGTAAAGAGACACATGTGAGGAGGTACTCTTTTATTTTATTTTTTAAAGAATGCTTCAAACTGTATAGTGCTGTTTTGTGGACTGGGTGTCATTAATGGATAATACGGATGAGAATGCTGCAGTTTAACTTTACTACTTTACGAGAGTAATAAAGTCATCTTTAAATCATTTTCGCCATTTCCTGGTCCCTAGTGCTCTACTTTATTGGCTGTTGCCGTGGTGATGTTTTGTGGTTACGATATGACTGAGCAGCTCAGTCGCACTGACACCACACACAGGAGGAGCGCAGAGGCTTAAAAACTGCATACGAGGATCCAAAGTCGAGAAGCAAATCGGGCTCTAAATCAGGCAAATTATCCTGTAGTGTGTGGCGGGCTTAAAGGTGCACTATGTAACATGTCTCCATGGAGATAGTTCACTTTCCCCTGATTGTTCCACAGTAAAGAGTTTATCTCCACCAGGCCACGTTATAGATCATACCTGTGGACACCATGCTCACGGTGAGAATGTTCTTTTTTTTTTCTCAAGGGATTTTGCAATAAAAACATCTGTAATAGAACACATCCAGCATTGACCATATTTTCCGGATTATAAGTCACATTTTTTTTCATAGTTTGGCCAGGGGTGCAACTTATACTCAGATACAACTTCTATGTGAGATTATTATAATGTATAATTTCACATCTTCATTATCGTCACACTGACAAGGCAAGGACCCTCTAGGCTGGTGTACCGGTATCTACTACTCCTCTACCAATGAAAATTTAAAAATTCAGCATTACGGTAATTAAAAAAAAACATCTGCGAAAGACTGAACAAAAATGCCCCCTAAAAGACAATCGTATTCTGCTGAGTCTGATGACAGCCACATGGAAGAGGAAGTGGTGCTTCATCTACCTCCGGAGTTGGCGGAGTTGTTCAGAAGTGCCACCGAGGATGAAGAATTCAGTGGATTTAGTGATTTGAAGTGAGATCAATTGTAAACTTGTTAGCTTGTATTTTATACCTTACCTATTTGATTAACTGTTAATATAATAAATATAAATGTGTTACGTTAGTGTGCTGTACTGCTATTCAGCCTGTTCTGTATTTTATTGTTATAATTATAACTTTCCTTTAAAAATAAAATGTCTGTTCTCGGCCTAGGATTTTGTAAAATAAATTTCCCCCAAAAATGCGGCTTAAGTCCAGTGCGATTTAAAAAAAAAATTTCTTCATTATTATGCATTTTTTTGGCTGGTGCGACTTATACTCCAGAGCGAGTTATAGTCCAGAAAATATGGACTATAAGTTCACAATAATACAAATTGTGGAACATAAGTCAACAATAATACAAATTGTGGAACATTAAATAGTAGTAGTAAAAGTATCTCTATAGAGGCGAGCAGGTATTAGAATCCCCCACACAGAAAAGTTACACAGTATATATTTAAATAAACTATTGCTGAACTCACCCATTTGTCTGTGTCTCCTTGAAATATTGGTAGACATAATGCAGTAGAATTGAATCATTTTAGAGAGAGAGTAAAAAAAGAGAGAAAGAGAAATATATGTTGCCACATGAAATCCTCTCACTTCTCTCAGGATATAAGAACTAGCCCAGCATGTCTCCTGTCGCTTTGATTGACAGCTGACTTCCCTCCATGTTTCTCTTCATCCTCCCACCTCTTTCTCCTTTCTCTTTCTAACTCCCTCTCTCCTTTCCTCTCCTCTCTTCTCTCTCCTCATCCCTCTCTCCGTCTCGTCTTTTTCTGTTCGTCTGTGCAGTTCTCATTCAGATCCCTTTTATACGCTCCACATCAGACTGTCTCAAGGCTACGCACTGCAAACATTTTATGCTCTGAGTCGATAGTGCGCTTAGGCTGGTTTCTACTCATTTTTATGTGCATTTGGAGACGTTGCAACAGAGATAGAAACGCTAAACTTTGAAATAAAACGAAATATATCGTCTTGTTCACTTATTGTCTTTAATGTGGTAACTATGTGAAAACAAAACCAGGACAAACTCTCAAATAAACCAGAACATAACCACAACTAAAATGGTCTAAACCAGGACTAAGATTCCCACAGCTAGCTTCAGGTGTTTTTAAAAATGTAAAAACTGTTGATACATAAGCAGTGATGGAAAGAATACTTTGCAAATGTATTCAGTTACAGAATATTGAATATCCAAATTAAAATGTATTTTGCATTCTGTTAAATGGCACTAATCAGAGTACTGTATTCTGAATACTACTTTTACATCGAGTTGCATTCTGTTACAGTGTTATAATCATGACATTGAATTACAAACAGCTTTAAGATCTGTGTTTTCTATTTTTCTCACTAACACTGTGCTGTTCAAAGCCAAAATTGCATGCTGAACTACCACTATGTAGTCTTATAGTTTAGGAAAGTAACTTATTCTGAATACTGTCCCGGAATACAGTTACTCAAAATTTGTATTCAGAATACGTATTTTCTTAATGGATTTTCCATTAAGTACAAAGTGTGCAGTAGTAGCCAATAGTAATAGTGTCTATTAACAACCATATATATAGTCAATTTAGTATTTACAAGTTGCAGTGCTCTAAGGTCATTATGCTTGTACACTATGTAACTCTTCTGGTTGCCGTGGAGATATTACTGCTTCATCTGGGATGTTGTTGAAAGTATGTTACTGCTAAAAATATATCCTGAAAACACAGTGATTGTCATAGTCATTGTGAGTGGGGGCGCAGATAGATACGTTTAATGCCATACTATGCAAAGCAGGCAAAGCAAAAACATCTCCATGGAGGACCGTCTGCCAGAAAAGTTATAATATAAGGGATAATATAATATCTATACCTTTTCTTCATAATTTTTGGTTTCAAGTGATAAAAAAAATAGGACTGTATCCAACTATGAATAATTTAAAAAAAACTAAATATATTTTGAAGGGTTAAAAGTCCTCAAATGGCAACCATAACATAAAATGAACGTGACTGAAACTTATGAACACGTATAATAAGATCAAATAGGTAAAAGAAGAGTCATTAAGCCATTGTAATATGTATGTAAATGTGGGTTTAGCACAGGGAGCAGTGTTCATAATTGTTTGGCCGCATGCCCTGTGTTTGGTGATGAGAGGCCTGTTCTGTGTTGACTGAGGAGTGAACTGTGTACAACAGCTGTGTCACTGCCAGGGCCCTCCGATAAGAGCGGAGTCAATGATGCAAGTCCTTCTCTTTTTGTGAAATTTGTCACAGGCGACCCATGTGCAGCTGAGGGCAAGCCAGTCCAGGCCAAAATCATAAACATACATACATCTAAACTCAATATGGTATCACTGCAGGGAATATTTGGGTTTACTAACAAAATTACAATATATATGGTTATTTTAAAAAAAATGGCCAAATGCTACATCTAGAATCACATAAGTATCACAATCAGAATCAGAACTTACTAGTATCACATGGTAACATTAAAATAAACTATTATTATTTGGTGTTGAAAATGACATTTTGACAATTGTGTTTTGTTTTGTTTCTTTGGTATCAAGTTTGAAATTTCAGTATTGGGACACTTATATACAGACATGGGGCTAAACAGGAATGCCTATAAAAAAAAGGAAATAAAATAAATAAATAATATAAACTTTAAGACGCATATATTATTATTGTTGTTGAAAATAGTGTTTGCTTTTTATTTTGTACAGTCACAAATGATTGAAGTAGGCTTCTGAAACTCATTTGAATACCTAATGCATAGTGCTACTGGCTTGCACCACCTACACACAAAGCTGCAAAAGTATGAAGGTTATGGGTAAATCACGTCTCTCAACCTTAAATTCAGGCTGTCCATGACACTTGAGCAGCTCTTAATGTTTTCATGTAGTGCACTTAAAAAAATCACACCTATTTAAAAATACAATTAACAATACAACTTAATTTAAAAATTCAAACATTGTGTTTTGTACATACAACTTAAATCCAACGGGGCAGTAAGTGGATAGTTGTTAAACGTTCAGCCATCAACCAGGAGGTTGCCAGGTCTAATCTTGCACAAGTAAACTGTGGCTGTGTCCTTTGGCAAGACACTTCACATATTTGCATACAGAACAAGTGTCTTACCAACCACCATGGGGCGTTTTGAATAAAGCAGTGAACTGTAACTAAGTGTCAGGAAAAGCATTAAAGGACTACCAAATTATTATTACTAACACTACAATTACTATTACCTAACTATAGAAACTAGAGATAGTATTGTTACTACTACTCTACTACTACTACTACTACTACCACTACTACTACTACTACTACTTCTAATATTTAAATAAATGCAAATACTTTAAAGACACTATTATTACTATTATAGCACTAGTATTACTGATTCTTTTTACGTGTATTGCATGATCTGTTGCTGATTAAATAAGACTTAAACACCTATGCAGCATAGTACAACACTTTCACAGGATTTGAATAAGTGTGTTTACCTTCCCCTATGCCATGGGCAGTAAACAGGGCTGATCTATGCCGTGTCAGGTGAGAAACAGGGTCACGCAGGAGGAGAGGTGAAGGCTCGCTGTAATTACTGACACTATATCAAACTGCAGAGAGGTGACCTACAAGTGGAGAGATACATTGTATGGTAGATCATTTTGAAATAGGAAAAAACAATGATACTTTATGTTAAGATGTTTTTTTTTATTTGCCAAATAAGTACGATAGTGTGAAGCAGGCCCTACAAAAAGCAGGTCAGAAATTGTAACCTAGTTTGGACTGGTAAAAGTAGTAGAAGGTCATAGGTACAATGTATTAAATAGCCTGGTTAGTTGGAGCTTTTAAAGTGAGGTCAAATATTTAGTACATGTGTGTTGTTAAGCTATTCTGACATCTACTTACTAGTGGAAACAGTATTTTAAAAGTGCACTGTGTAACTTTTCTGGTCAAAGGTCTGCCAGTTGCTTATCTCTGTGAAGATGGTATTGCAGAGAATGTTCCACAGTATGAAAACTGTCTAAAAATACACGGGAAACACGCATTCTTATCTTGAGCAGGTTCATCTCTCCACAGATCTGACCTGTAACTTGGTCGAGTAGTGTCACCTGCTTATATCTAGGTCTGTCACGATACAATGCTTTTTGGGGCAGTATTTATTGTGTGTACTTTTTCTTTGCACCACTGGGTATTTTTTGGTTATTTTTTGGTTATATGATGAGATTTAAGCTGTAAAAGGCTGAATTAATAACTCCTATAACAAACTATAGCAAACTAAGTACTAAAGTGAAGTCTAGTGAAAATACCACTGCTCCATTAATCACTCTGGTTGGAGCTAGTAATGTAAGTAGTGTCCATTCATAATCCATGTTAGCAGCTGCAGTGTAAGTGTATTTTTGTATTTCTAAGGATGAGACATTTACATTCACCAATTCTTAAATGAACTGTCAACAACATGAAAACATAACACACACACAGGCTCCACTCAAATAGATTGTGGTTATGGTAATTTAGCCAATAAATTACAATACCTCCTTTAAACTGAACAGGGGAGGTACAGACATTCATCCAGGCTAGTGTCAATAAAACAGGCCTAATACATTCATATCAGTGCCATACAACCACTCCACCACTCTATAAAATTAAAATGACATGCCCTTAAAAGGTCGAGAGGCTTAACTATCTCACACGCTATCACAATGGCACAGTATCAATGTGCAGTCCATACATGTTCAGGTTAATGCTAACCAAAATTCTTGTAAATATTTGTTGTATGTATGTACAATGAATCCTATTGTTTGTGCTTTTCCAAATATTTGAGTGGGCACCATGAGATGCTATGAACCCAGTTTAACACAGGTTTACTGGCAAAGTGATACAGCAATTATTACAGGAAAAAAAAGAAACTAACATGTATTGAACTTATTGTGCTTGTGTATGCTATATAACTGTAGGTACAAAGCAGTGGGAGTACAAGGGTGGCGGTGAAAACAGGAGTTAATCGGAAAAATTACGTCTTGAAAATACAAGATTGCTCAAATATTTATGAATCACTACAAATACAACTTCGGATGAGCAAATGGTGAGGGGAAGCAACTATAGCATGGTTAAAAGCACAATTTTGTATAATAGGCCTGCTTTAAACAATTCTTATGCATTCAATTTGAAATCTAAAAATGACTCTTGCCTTAAATATACTTGAAAAAGTTTCTGTTCATAATATTGCTAATATTGTCAACGAAGGGACTAAGCAAAATGCCCAGTAAGCATTTGTGTTCGAGCTACATTTTGTTCTACTCTCGGTACAAAACGTTACCTCCTCCACACTCCACTAAAGAAGACTGCTCTGTACCTTTATTCACATTACAACGAGTAAAGTATACAATACACTTTGTCACATTCGAGAATGATGTTCCAAGAAATGCATAGTCACATTCACATGAGTAAATGAGTAACAACAGCCTCCTCAATAATGAAACTAGAAGTGATGACAATAACTTCTATATTATACTGTATTAGAACATGTATAAAATAACATTAACACACTGCATTCAAACTGGAACTAAGTTTAAAATTAAACCAGCACTAAACTAAAGCGTGAACCCTAAGTCATATATGTACTTGAATTAAGTAATATCTGGCTGTTGGTCTATTCAACCTGAAATAGGAAAACGCATCTAATATACCAAACTCATGACTCATGTCTAGAAATAGGAATAAATGACGTGTTATTTTGTAATTCAGTCCGAGTGTATTTACTTTTCTTTGGAATTAACAAATAAATACACTTTGAGCTTTTTTTTTTAGATCTACATACATTATGAAATATAGTCTACAGTTTGATACAAAGAAGTGACAACAGAGAACAGACATGGAGAAAATCAACTTATGACAATAATATATGGGTAATTAATGAAAATAAATATATATTTATGGGTAATTCATTAAATAATGGGTATATGGGTAATTTGTAACCATTCGAACTGAGAGCTCTGTAGTAATTTGAGTACTTACAGGACTATATATATGTATATGTATACAGGACTATAATATACCTACATTAGGCTATGAAGGTATTATATTTTGACATCAGATGCTGCCATATGTTACATCAATAGTTTGCATAAGTAATAACATATTAAGTACTTGGGCATCAGTACATTAGACAATCCAGGCCACAGTGCACACTATAGACCAGGTGGGCAAACTATGGCCCGGGGGCCATATATGGTCCGTTGGGTTTATTAATCCGGCCCACCAAACGTGACCAAATTATGGCGCACTTCAGCTACATCAACCTTGTATTACTCTCTTATTCTCATATATATATATATATATATATATATATATATATATATATATATATATATATATATATATATATATATATATATATGTATATGTATATATATATATATGTCAAAAAGTTTGCCCACTCCTGCTATAGACAGTCTATTCATTAAAAAAAACATGTTACAAACTTTCCTGTAACCTAGTATGTAGTTTACAAGGGGCAGGTCAGGTTGTAAGAAATAAATAAACAGATAGTAGTTTCTAGATTCAATAGGCTCTCTATCAGCTGTAGCAGTGTCTTAACTTATCTAGCAAAGGCCTGAACACGTATTGCACACTAGGAGCCCTGATGTCATCACCTACTTTTGCTGCGTGTGCGTGTAGTCGTAGTACCGCGATTACAACCCGTTGTACTCCACGCACTCCACTACTGCAGACCGTGGCGTGCAGGGACCAGCCAGGCCCCGGGAGCACAAGTAACAGGCCGCTTAGAAGAAATCCCCTGTCCAATCTCGCTATCCCGGGCTAAATAACCACTTAAAGAGCCGTGGTGACCCTTAATACCGCCGTAATGCTGGTCCTATCCTCTGGGAAGCTCACGGCAACTTTGTCAATCCACTTTGAAAGTCCTCTAACGCGACAAACGTAACCCATCCAAAAGTGACAGTTGCGTAAAAAAGGTTGTCCAAGCCTGCGGGATAACTTTGCGACCTGCTTAAGAGTTGATTTGTAATGTTTTATGGTTAAGATGAGACTGTGAGTGTCAAATAGGTGGCTGTGGACAAAGTAGGCCCCTGAAAGCCCATCAAAAACATGAATATTCAACAACGTTTACGCACGCACAGTACGCATATATATGTTAGCGTAGCGATAAAGACATGTCATTAGGGAGTTGTAGCTAGTTGGTGCTACGCAGGCAGGAAAAAAAACAGTTGTTGTAGGAAGTCCAAAGGCAGTTATGGCGTTGAATTTATTTCTAGTGGAAAAGTTTCAAGCCCTCAGTGTCTAGCCTCACCGCTCCCTTTTACGCAGATGACACCAGGTCTAGCCTCGAGTTCTCGGACCGGGTCACTCTTAAATGTGTAAATAGGACCCATGCTCCCCCGGCTAATGCTGTTTATGACCACGGTAAACATGTATTAGCATCGGAGCTCGGCGAAAGCACAACAAGCCTCACAAGCCGCAGTGCTGCAGAGAGCAAAGATTTGTCTCGGGCTATACTCACCGGAGCGGGTTCAGACTGGTGCTGTGATGACTCCGCGGGATAAAATAGGGCAGTGGGGCCAGTCGTGCGCAGTTGCCAATTAGCGAGCGTTCATGTTTCTCCGGCAAAGCAACTTAAAAGGTGGAAAACTACTGCCCTGTGCATTCTACACTACAGTCGCAAAATGGTGAATGAAGCCCCCGAAGCCTTGACAACCAGCTCGTGCGGCCAATAGCGACGCACGGACTCGTACAGTAGCCAATCAAACGCCGCGGAACACCGACAGGGGCAGGGCCACATGTCAAAGTAAAATTGATTGACAGCCAAATCTGGCCAATGGCAGTGTGGGAAAACACAGAACAGCTGTTAGGAGAGCGAGGCTGCGCTGGCCAATGGGAGAGCGCGCGAGGCGGGGTCAGAGCCACAGTGGAGGAATGAAGGAGTCTAGTCTGAGTCTATAAACACATGCAAACAGGGCTATAGGCTCCACACGCATTTCAATTGGATGTAAATGTATGTGCAAGGAGAAAGAAAGTCATTAGGTTCATTGTTCATTAAAGGTACAGCATGTAACTTTCTGGAGTTGGCACATTCCATGGAAATAGAATGTTAAAACCATACTTTGGAACATTCTCCATGGAGATAGATTTTTTGTTTTGTTTTATACCACACTGTGGAATAGAATAGCCAGAGAAACAACATTTCCATAGAAAGAAGCAGGAGAAAAAAAGGAGCAGTTTGTTGAATAATATGGTGGGACATGGTGGGGTGGACTTAGCTTATAGATAATAACTGAAATAGCCATATCATTTTTAGTTTTGATCAAATATAACACACACAGAGACTGCAATAGGAACCAACAACAACCCTGAATGCTGGTAAACTCAAGTAGCATCAACGAAAAAGTGCAATATTGGCACAAGGGACATAGGCCTACATGACTGTGCAGGGCAATCAAAAGGGGTCGCCCTATCTATGTGTTTAGTTGGTTGGTACATACAGTGAAATATATCATTTTCCACCCATTAAGGTAACCTTGAAAAATTCCTTCTTGTACTGTTTTACAAGTTCAGTCAAAATGTCAAATATGCTAACAATGTCTGCAACCGGCCAAGCTGAGGTTTACAGGAAACCTAGTCTTTCACTGCATATTTTCACTGTAGTCTCAACACGGAATAACCTTTCTGCCTAAAAGATAATCATTTGTCTGTTTTGCGCGTTAATCAATCTGTTTTACAAGTGTGGTTATAGTACTATTTTACAGTACTGTGCAAGTTTATTCTTGGTTTCTCTATCAACGTTTTTTAGTTCCAGGTTCGCCTGGTTTAAAAGTACCAATGGGTAGAAAACCATCGTAGAAAGTACCTGGGGTTTTCCTAACACTCAACATGACAGTGATAACGTGCTGTCTTAAACCAAATGTCTCTATCGACAGAATATATATTTGGCGGCTCTAACTGTAATGAACAGTTGTTTGTTGCTGTTTGACAAAGAAATATCCAAATGTATGATCCATTTTCTAAAGCCATTTCCAAAAAGTAGTTTCCACGTTTATTTTTGCTAACCGAAGAGGTCAGACTTTGTGCCAGTTTTGTTTCTGGATAGGACCAGTAATTGCAAAGTTATTAACCATATCCATATCAACTTCCGTTTCCGTTTATTTACAGGTGACATTTTGTGGACTTTTCCCCATTCCAGAGATAAAATATGTTGAATTCTTAATTGCTATAGCAACTGTCCTAATTTTTCCAAACTCTAAAACCCATGAGTAGCAACCACACAGAAGGGAATAGTTAGAAAATATATTAAGATATAGTTACTCTATCTGTCTAAAATTAGGATTAAACTGGGGCTAATCAGGACTAGAATAGATCACACTTTTTCTCCTGTTAATCCTGGTTTGGTCCTGTCCTAGTCCTGGTTTAGTCATGGTTTAGTTCTAGGTTTAGTCCCAGTTATGATGCGGTGATGATGTGAAGACAAACAACATCTGAGGGCATCATAATAGTTGTTATAAAACATGTATATAGTCATCTTTCTTTAGAGGAACTTACAGTGTGGGGTCCGGGCTTAATTGCACAGCGTGTCAATTCCACTGCAGTGCGCTTGGCTGCCTCCTGCCATATTATGTAATAAATACAGGCCTACTTAGTAATTAGCAGTATTTGATGTCAGACATACAATAGTAGTAGTCATAAAGAGAGGGAAACTTGGGACAAATGTGGTGAGCATGGCCATTTAGGGCACTGGACTATGGAAAGATAAGATATACTTTTATTTATTTAAAAATACATTGGGTAACTTTTCTGATGGACGGTATAAGCCACCTTCTTGTCTCCATGAAGAAGTTCTAGGTTTACTTAGAATATTCCATGATATGACATTAAAATACATCTAGCTTCATTGCTGTTGTATTTATTGACCAAATGTACCATGAAAAAACATGCATGCTTATTGTGAGCAAGGTTGCCTCTCCACAGACCTGACCTGTAACGATCCAGGCAGAGCAATAACATCTCCATGGAGAATCAGAAAAGTTCCATAATGCACCTTCAAAGGGCCTGTGTTATGCTATTTTCTGCTCTATGGAATAATGTTGTTTAATAATCAAAAACATACTTAGAATTTTGTTTTGTTTCATTCACATAAATTTAACACAAAAACCCTCCATATTAAGGCTGAGTTCATCTTTCAAACAGAAACCACTGTGACGTTATTGTCGTGGGGTAATCGAGGAAGTGCTCCACTGTATTTTTAAACTCCATACACCTTCACTAGAGCTTGAAAACTACCACTATATGACATAACAAGGTGTAACAGAGCATTTTGAGCTTTGGATATGTAGACAGGCTAATAATAACGGGTTATTCATTAATTATGTGTGAATGAAGCAAAACACATATATGTATGTATATGTATAACAACATTATAACATAGCTTAAAGCTCACAAGAGTCAATTTTGCATCATATAGGACCTTTAAATAGACTATTAGTTTCTTTTGTGAAGCTGGCAGATAGCACAGAAGCAAGCCAAGATGGTTAAAGAGTATCCATCATCCATTATAGAAAAT
Organism: Periophthalmus modestus; assembly: GCA_019594935.1. Classification (NCBI taxonomy): domain Eukaryota; kingdom Metazoa; phylum Chordata; class Actinopteri; order Gobiiformes; family Gobiidae; genus Periophthalmus; species Periophthalmus modestus. Next base: position 17,365,825 of record JAIEZT010001318.1, read on the forward strand.
GTATAGCTAATTATTATATTATAAACAATACATTTTTAACTCCCCATGCTAATTTATAATCTCAACAAGTCCAGATAGTTCAGCTTTATCTGTCTTTCTCAGTATTCCCTCTGAGCCACAGGTAGTTTAACAGGAAGCTCAAAAACACTTACATAGTCTCTCTCTCTTTCTCCCTCCCTTCCTCTCTCCCTCCCTCCCTTTCTTTCTCCCCCCCTCCTCTCTTCTCTCTCCTCTCTCCCACTTTCTCTCCCGCCCTCCCAGCTAATCAGATGAGCCTCCGAAAACACTGCTTCCCCTCGTGTCCCGCCTCCTGCCCAATCACATTGCATGCTGGAGCCCATACGTCACCAAGGCCGCTCCTGATTGGCTGCGAGGGTTGCTGTGTGCAGGCCAATAAGTGCGTGCTTTGGTGAGGTCATCGTGCTTGTTGCCATCAGCTTGGCCTGAACAGGAAGAGAGAAATCCCATAGAGTAAGTTAGTCCTAGCACAGGATTAGAGCTCTTGACAGCGACCCATATCCACACTGGGCCTCCCTGCTCAGTGTAATTACACAGGCATTCAGTATACAAGCAGGTACAGGCAGGAGAGTGCCGAAAGAAAAGGCTGTCCAAGATATTAAAAGATCATTCAAATTTGCACTAGGGCTGTCAAAAGTATCAAAATTCAGATACTAATCGATACTAAAACTAGCATTGAAACCCAATACTCATACTCATTCTAAAAAAGTCACATTCACAGGACAGAAATGAACCTTTTCTGAATAGCTTTAGAATGATCTTGAGCTGTATCAGAACAAGTATAAGACCACACACACTAGTATACAACCATGGACCACTATGGGACCTACCCGGACGATTGAGAGATTGCTTAGGTATAATTCGACATGGTAATATAAAATAAAGTAGTATGATATTATGTTAAATATGTTAGAGATTCTATTGTATGAATAAAGAGTGTTTTTATTATCATAGTGGTATCAGACTCGGTATTGAGTGTCGAGTCTGTTCATTAGTATCTAAATCAAGTTTGATAATATAGGTGTAGTGTACTGTATTGTCATTCTTTAGCAGGTTGTCATTTCAATCTCACATCAGTGCATATATAATCAGTGGCTGTGTTTACATGTGCACCAAAGCAAAGATCACTATTTGATTTCTGTTATCAGATTATTGAAATGTCATGCAATGTGAGTAATTTATTTTCTTTCTGAGTGTTCATGCTCAAGCAAGTTTTGACAAGGAAAATTATGCACAGACAAAAATCCCATCTAATCTGATCTTATTTTACTCGGCATGTAGATGTATCTCCTGTGCCCTTGGGCGAGAGACGTAACCCACCTTGCCGATGTATTAGTGTTGTCACGATACTAAAGTTGACGCTTAGGCAACAGAATGTAATTTGCAGCACAAAATGATAGTGCTTTTTGTACGTTACCATGTGGTTCTGTAGTGGTGTTAATAACCTTCAAGATTAGGCTCAAACTGTCCCAGAATGGTCAAATTTTGTCATATTTATGGGATTATTAGTGTCGATTAGTATCTGCTTTCCGATACTTTTGACAACTTTTTTTGACTGTGGTGTGTAAGTGAGTGATTGGTGATGGTTGGAAGAGCCAATGGTGTAGATAAGCAGCTTTACTTCTGACAGTCTACCCCAGGGCAGCTGTGGCTACAGAAGAAGATTGCCATCACCAAATATGGAGTATTGCGTGTCCAAAAAAAGCTCTATATAAATTGAATGCATTAATATCCATCCATTTTCTTCTGGGGCCAGGTCGCGGGGGCAGCAGTCTGAGCAGGGACTCCCAGACTTTCCCCCATCCTCCAGCTCCTCCGGTGGGACCCCAAAGTGTTTCCAGACCAGCTGAGAGACATGGTGTTTCGGGTATGTCCCACCGGGAGTAGGCCCCAGAGAAGACCCAGGACACGCTGCATTAATATTATGATTTATTATAAATTTTATATGATTCATGTTTTAAAACCCACTGAAATTTTGAAAGTTTTAAGCAGACCTATTATGCAAAGTAGAGATTTTAACCCTGTTATAATTATTTACCCTCACCATTTACTCAAGTTGTATTTGGAGTGATTTGTGCGTGTTTGAGCAATATTTAATCGCTTATTTTCAAACCACCATTTTGCCGATCAACTCCCATTTTCACCACCAGCGGCATATACCCACTGCTCTCTACTAACTTCATTCTCAGTTTTATTTCCTTAGCAGAGTATCAAGAAAAGTGATTTGATTTAAATTGATTTTTTGAATTACACAGTTCTTGCAATAAATTTGAGCAATAAATGTACTTACTATTAAAACTGTATTAATTGCACAACCCAACAAAAAGAGAAAACACTGCAAAAAATCTGGCATGTTTAAAAATAAATGTACTCAAACATGCATGAGACCTGCGTGGCTTCTCTAAGTGTTTGCTTTGGAGTAGGAGGTTGTAATTTCTATATCTTAAGAATACATAAGCACAGATGGCAGATTTGGTCAATGGCGATGATACAAAGGAAAAGAGGGCTATGGCTGATTAGTATTGCGCCAATGCAGTCCGCCTAACTAGCACGCGCATTAGCAGGCAAGTCCATAGACAAGCACAGCAGCGCAGTTATAACATGCCCGGGCGTTACATAACCAAGAGATACGTGATGGTAACACAAACACACACAGGCACACACACAGAGGTTGTATAGTTGCCTCTTTAACATGCAAACGTACTCCTGGTTCACTGTTGCATACACAGCCCCAGAACACACTGTGAACACACTATAGGCCTATATCATATGCAGTGTTAAATATGGGTACATTTTTCACAAGCAAAGCAGTCCAATAAATGCGTGTCTATCTCTCCCAAAGGACTTTTATTACCGGTGCCAGGAGAGGTTATGTTAGCTCACATCTCTGTCTGACTGTCTGTCTGCGTGTCTGTCTAGTGCACTGGAGGCAAGCCATAAAAAGGAAGTACTAGATGGAAATTTTGTAGGACTTTTGAGAATTGGTAAAGGAAGAGATAAAACCATTTGTGATTTTAGAGCAGGGGTGTCAAACTCATTTTCACTGAGGGCCACATCAACAAAATTGTTGTCCTCAAAGGGCCAGATGTAACTGTAAGGCAATTAATATGTAACTAAATGTAACTAAATATAATGTAAAATAAATACAGCTACTTTTTAACTTGTTAAATAACTGTTTCTGTATTTATTACTTATTCAAGTTATTAATATGATATACGCAATTGCATAGATGTAAAGAAATATGTCTGTGTAACTGCGTATCTCCTGATGAACTGACATTTTTAAAAGTCTATATCTAGTCGGGGAACACCTGCTCACAGTCAAACCTTTTAATGTAGCTGTGGCCCGCAGGCCTTGAATTTGACACATGTGTCTCAGAGTATGTGAGGTGATAGTACAAAAAATGAATATTTGATTTATTACATATGAAGGCAAGGCAAGGCAAGTTTATTTGTATAGCACAATTCGTACATAAAGTAATTCAGTAATTCAAGTGCTTTACAGAATAAGAAAGACATTAAAATCACACAAATCAAAACATAAATAATCACAAATAATGATCATAATAATTAACATCAAAACAGAAGAGTGCAGAATAAAAAACCTTTCAGTCATATGCACAGATAAACAGAACTCTTTGAGTCTGGATTTAAACATTGTCAATGTAGAGGCCTGTCTCACATCTTCAGAAAGACTGTTCCAGGTTTTAGCTGTATAAAACTGAATCGCTGATTCTCCATGTTTAGTCCTGACTCTGGTCACCAGCAGGAGGCCGGTCCCTGAAGTCCTCAGAGTGTGAGATGATTCATGTGGCACTAACATGTCGGAAGAGGTTCAATGAAGAGTTCAATAGCAAAACCAGATAGCTCTGTTTGAATAAAATACCAAAAAGTAATAAGACATGTGCAATGTGCATGTAAATGTTTTAGTTGAGGTTACAAAATTGAAAAAAAAAAAAAAAAGCTTAACACAAAATTTATGAACCAGGCAACCACTTATCCTCCTTTGGAAGATTACATGCAAGATGATTTTATTTCAATCAGATAACTTTTTAATACCTTTTATTACTTATGATGAGAGGTGGGTAGTACATTTGCTCATTTATTTCCTTGAGTATTTTTCTAGCAGCACACTTTTACTCCTACTTGAGTAATATTTTTATTGAAGTAACAGTATTCTTACTTGAGTAAACGTTTTGACTACTCTTCCCACTGTATGTAAAGCTACAAGTGACAGATATGATGTTTGTCTCATTTTTGTGTAAATCCTTTGAAAATACCAGATTTTGGTGCATTATTTAATGTTTTGTCTTTCACATTACATTATCTTAAAATTATAATTCAGATGTCTTGTTCTGACAGTTACTCTATAAGTTACTCTTACTTGAGTAGTATTTTTCCCAGATACTTTTTTACTCTTACCTCAGTAATTTCTTGGACCACTACTTTGTACTTCTGCTTGAGTAATATTATTTTGAAGTATCGTTACTCTTACTTGAATACAGTTTTTGTCTACTCTACCCACCTCTGCTTCTGATATACAAAATATTCAAACTGTAGTCTACATATTTTCAAAAAGCGAACTGGTATATTATTCCATTGTGCCTTTGTTCCAAATGAGCTCTTAGTTCATTAGAGGGAATTGTACAAGTTACATATGAATGCTATAATGTATTTAATGCACTCATTACTGTCTTAAAACTATTGAAATATAGCAGCAATAACTATACTCAAATAGTGCCACAGCAGTGTCTAAAGTGAGCTCTAGTTTGGGCAATCTTCACTAGAAATGAGTCAACAAAGTCCGGTGCCAAAAAGCAGAATCATTGTGAAATCCAATAGTTCTACAGAATCCATGAAGAGTGAGCCGTCTGTTCCACTTCATATTCCTACAGGTGCCAAGAGAGGACAAACGTGTGTTATTACAAAGTTATCAAGTGATCCACCACAAACTATAATCTTACTCAGGGGAGTGAACTGCAGTTTTCAATGGTACCACAAGAGAGTGCTAAAGAGTGACATAATACTCTTAGAAATCACTGCAAATATTCATAGGATAAGCTTTACTTTCCTCAAACATGTGATAATATTATTGAGACAGAACATCATCAGGCTGGTTGGTCATGTTACTTATGTTAGTAATAGTATAAATATTAATCTAAAATATTATTAAGTAATGAAATTGGTACATGATATTAACCAGTAAGACCGAGGTCATACTTTGTAGTTGTTGCCTATCTTGTAATTTTTGCCTCTTGACCAGTCACTGACCTCTCCACCTAACCTACCAGACCAAAACATATTTGTATTGAACTCGCTATTAAAAACATCTAAATCAAATGAATAAATATCTATGGGATTTAAGATGACTAAGTACTAGAGCTAATTTGTATTAATCAACTAATACATGGATCTAGGTTATGAGAATTTATATGGGACAAAAGCAGAAAGGAGAAGTCACTGAAGGTATTTTTGGTATATATATGTAAAGAAGTCTTTGTGATTTGCTAATTGTGTTCATTCAAATTGCATTTTCGATTCTATTTCAATTTCTATGCGGTCACTTTCTGTCCTCACTCCACCCTGGTCCCTCTTTGCTTCCTCTTTTCTCTAGACACGTTATTGTTGTCATCGTGTCCATTAATTACACAGAGAGAGACAGAGATCCCTGAGGCCTGGACTTGTGTGCCTTGTTGCCAGTCCACCGCCACTCCGTCCTCCTCTAAAGGTTTCACTTGTTGCTGAATTTAACCCACCCACTGACAGCTGCCATGGCAACCAATCATCGTTACATCACCATCCGGTCATAACCCACTGGCTGATTGCTCTATAGAATTCAGCTACTTTTTAATAACGTATATGTTCATTTATATAGTTTCAGCTTCCTGCAACATTTTGGGGACTTTTTCCCATTCAGAAGATGTAATGTTTAATTTTAAATTGTTAATCACTATGGCAATGGTTTTAATTTTTCACTGAAACCCAAGGATTTTTATAGTATGATGTATTCAACCAGAGATCTATAGCTTTTCCATCATACATAAGTGTTTAGTTTTGTATCAATTGTAAGGGGTCCACCACCTGCTTGTCTCCATGGAGATATTATTGCCTCGACCAGGAGTGTCCAAACTATGACCTGGGGGCCAAATGCGGCCCTCAGACCAGTTTTTATTGACCCTCAGGCCTCATGCTGAACCGGCCCAATTGATCATAAGCAGTACTTTTAACAGCAAATTAAACAATTTCTACCACTATAACCTCAAACATCACATTACAGTGTGATACAGACCTAAAATGAATGTGTTTCAAGCCTTATTAATACACAGCGCCTCTGTCAAAGCTGTGTTTAAAGCACCGCACTGTATTGATCACTGATCTGTGGCCCTCCGCTTTGACTGTGTTTTGAGATGTGGCCCTCGATTAAAAAAAAAGTTTGGGCACCTCTGGAATGCTCCACAGTATGGTGTCAAACTTACATATTTTGCATGTATTCAGTTACAGATATTTCTACTGCTAAATGCAAATGTTGCTGTAAGAATCTGTCTATCTATCTATCTATCTATCTATCTATCTATCTATCTATCTATCTATCTATCTATCTATCTATCTATCTATCTATCTATCTATCTATCTATGTATCTATGCATCTATGCATCTATGTATCTATCTATGTATCTATCCATCCATCCATCCATCCATCCATCTTTGCACTCTTGTAGTTTTTAATGTTAACTGCATTTATTATTTTTTTTAGAACTAAATGTAACTGATCTTCATAAGTTGTGATAAGTTGGTGTGTGCACGGGCATTTCTGCTTCAGTTTTTTGAAGCCTGATAAAATTAAACCTGAAATAAAAAATGGTTTCACAATACTACTAACTACTACTAACTACCTCCAGCTGAAATGACCTCACTTGAACCTCAAACATCTGCTCTAAATGATCAGTTATTGTGAAAAAATATCTCCGTACTTGAACTGTTATTCATTTTCACATGTTTCACAAACTGAACGCTTTGAGTCATAGCGTCTGAGAGGAGCAGAGGAGAGTGGGCTGCAGACAACTCCACGCCCCTCATAGTGAACCACTGCAGTCTCACTCATTCAAAACGCATAGCCACAAATGTAGGCCAAGTACAGAGGGAGTTTCATAAGAGGGAAGGGGGGTGAGAAGAGAGAAAGAGACAGAGAAGAGAGGGGATGGAGAGAGAGAAAAACAGAGCAAAAGATAGAGAGAAAGAGAGGACAGAGACAAGAGCTAGACAGTGTTTTAGCAGTAATTTCTGTGTGATGTGGGTTCGTGGGACAAGTGGGTGTATTGATTGAATAATATTGAAAGTGAAAGTAGAGGAAAGATTTGAGAAAAGACAAAATGCAAAAAAAAAAAAAAAAAAAAAAGATAGAAAAACAACATAATTGTTCTTGTAAAATATAGAATTTTGTCACGTATAATATTAATAATAATAATAATAATAATAATAATAATAATAATAATAATAGTAATAATAATAGTAATAATAATAATATTTTTTTTTTTTTTTTTTTAATTTATAATGCACTCTTCATTAAACAAAATCCCAGAGTGCTAGAATAAAAAAGAACTTTAAAATACTAATTGCTAAAGGCTAAAAACATCAGCAGTATTATAATGTTCACAAATAAGATCTTTACGTTTTCATCCTTCATTTGTAACTTTCTTCAGTGCTACCACTTTTCGGAACCAGTTTTATTTCAGTACCAGCAGTAACTTAACTTTTTTCCTTCAAACAGTAGCTGACCCTAAAATAAATAGACCATAAGTATACAGTGCTCAGGTGTGGTCACTCGTTGGCGCCCCCTAGCAGCACAGAATGGCAGATCTGTTTGCAGTTTGTGAATGAGCCATAACTCCTTTGGCATTAGTACCCACAGAGCACTTTCTAAGAAGCAGGAGCAGAGCACAGGCTAATCCCAGTCACTTTACACTAAATGCATTACACACTCTTAGCTTAGTCGCTCACAGCCGCAGGGCCCGCACTGTGCTTGACCCGCTCTCAAACTCACTCTCTGCGGTTCAAGTATCACTATATTCAAAAGACAATACACTGGATACTAGAGCTGACTATTGTAGAAAAGGCAATGGTAGTATAAAAGGTACAAAAGGTCCTATATTACACAAATTTGATTTTTGTGAGCTTTTAGCCGTTTTAGACTGTCGTTAACCTTAAGTTGTGTTTTGCTTCGTTCACACATGTTTGAGTAACCCTTTATTAGTCTGTTTGCACTTTAGCAACGTCACGGCTATTTGATTATCGTTTTGAAATAGGAAATTCAAAATCGGAAACCGGCTATGTCCTGTTTCCCAATCTCAACACAAAATAGAAAATTATCAAAACAATCTGTTATTTGTATTGGGTTTAAAACCAAAATTGGAAAATGAAAAATGAGTCCCTGTGGTTAAGTTGTTTGGAAATTGGATATTTGTTTTGCCCATGTCCTCGTGGATCAAGCTCAAAGCTCAAAATGCTCTGTTCCAAGTTAACAGCTACCTTTTTACCTTTAGTTCAGTAGAGATGGGAAATTCCAGGGCTGAAATGATCCAAATGACCCTAGTAAAGGTGTATGGAGTTTAAAAACACAGTGGAGCACTTCCTGTATTACCACATGACGTCACAAGGTGGAACAGTGTGTTTTCAGTGTGAGAGAAGAACTCAACCCAAATATGCAGGGTCTGTGTGTTAAACATGTGTGAATGAAACAAAACAACCACTCCAGGTGTGTTTTTGATGAGGAAATAACATTATATCATTATTATTACATTTTATTATTACATCACAGATCAGAAAATAGCCTAATATGTAGACAAAAGGAAGTTGTAGATAAGAAAAGTCTTGCATAAAATGAAATATTGAGGTGAGAAGTGAAAAGGCCCATACACAATTTGGAAATATCTCTACAGCTGTCACAAAACAAGTTAAAACTGGTTTAAAAAAAAACAACCAACCAAAAAAAAATAAATAAATAAGATAATGTAAGTATGCAAGAAATATGTGAGTGTATTAGTGTCTATTTGTTATCATATAAATGCCAAATGCATTGATATACATATTCCAATTTGACTCATTTGAAGTATTGATACTAATCTAATTTGACCTTTTCTGGAAAGTTTTAGAATAACCTTGTTCTATATAAGACCACAGACTTTTTTTGTTGCAGTTGAAAAGAACTGTGGCATCGAAATCAGTATTGACTTTCAAGCCTCCCCCTTAGTATGGAAATCAAGCTTGAAACTGGATCTATAGATGTATTCTTTATTAAAGAGAAGTATCATCTTACTTCTATGCAGCATTAACACGTAACATATTTAGATCATCGTATTAACTTTTATTATTTTCAAAGTGTTATATTCGTTGAAAACAGTGAACTTTGTCAAGCTCTGAGTCTCCTTTGCTGTCCACGTTAAGTCACCCCCCCTTCAGAGCACCATCAGATTACAGTTGTTGTGTTCCACTAATTAAAATATTGCACATCACATCAGGTTTGTCAAGTTGCTGTGTACAGTTTTGTATCATGTTTTTGTATATTTATGGAGAATTGTTGTGTGGGAGCATAGATGACGTGGGCTGAGCATTTCACAGACTCTTACAGCTAATCCTAAGGAGGGTTTGAATAAGGCACGCGAGAGATCACTAAAATACTTAAATGGATGACATTTCAAACCTCTTCAGACATGTATGTGATGAGGGAACAAAGATATAACAACGTATATAAAATGTAATATAAAAAAAAAAAAAGTATATAAAAAAACTATAGACTCTACTATTTTCCTTTGTAATGACTAACAATATCCAGTAGATGGCGCTCATTCATTTTTTGTGCAGCCTCTCTTCAGCCTGTGGGAGGACTCAGTCTACATTCAGACTAAAACAGGACTAAATGCTGCGTTAACCAGTCCAGGATAAGTTCAGGGTTTAATGTGAATGTGCAGTTTGTAAATCAAGTAATTACTTCTAATAGTTTACGGTTACATATTAAGCTGTTAAACATGAAATACTAAAGCAAAGGTGTCCAAAAGCTGATTGAAAAAAAAAAAACCAACGATATGAGGTACACCACACATGTCAAACTCTGGCCCGGGGGCAAAATCTGGCCCGCGGTGTAATTATATTTGGCCTGTGAGATCATATGTAATGTGCATTAGAGCTGGCCCAGCGCATGCAACACTAATACTACAAATCCCAAAGTGTTTTACTGTCAAGACTGGCAAGCGCCCCTCCTTTTCTGTTGACACTCATTAGCAACCAAGCTCCTGGTCACCTCAGCCAAATTAATTGCTATAGAGAGAGACATAATTTATTTTGTGTATTTAAATTATTATTTATAAGAACTGAATACTATTGATGTGTCTTTTATTTCACATTTAATTTCTCACATGTTTGTAATATCAAGCCTGAGTTGTTCCAGATTTTGTCTTTAAGCAAAACTAAAGTTTGTTTCCATATGAAAATGTTAAATGTCAGGTGCTGTCAATTTTTCTATAAATATGGACTTTGGCTTTGTTTGAGTTTGAATTTGTCTCAGTTTTTAATTTTGGCCCACTGTGAATTTGAGTTTGACACCCATGAGGTACACTGTCCAACTTTTCTGGCACAATGTCATTGCTTTACCTGGAATGTTCCACAGGATGGCATTAAACTGATGTATCTCCATTGAGACGAGCGGGTGACAGATCAGATAAATTACAGGACATGTGTGGAAAGGCAAGCAGTAAGAAAGATTTTTGTTTTTCAAGGACTTGTTTAGAAAAAGCAACACCTGTAACTGAATAGATAGATTCCAAGCAATAGCATACAATAACATCTCCATATTTTATTATTATTATTATGTTATATTTATCCGTAATTTAGGCAGGAGGGTCCCAGAGACATAAAGAACTCCACCACCAGAAAAGTTACACAGTGCACCTCTTATAGAACCTTAAAACTAGTAGTTAAAATGTAATGAACAGCTGTGACTGCTGTTGCTCGTGTACGGGTAAATCAGTTGTAAACTCGTCCCACCTCATGTCAGTCTTTCAGAGCAGGGGTCTCAATAATGGCGGGTGAAAGGAGAGACGTGGTCCCCCTGTCCCATTCGCAGATCCGGGACAATGCATGGTAATTAGCCTGGTGCTTGGGTCTGTTTTCTGTCCCCCGGGTCCTCTGGTTCGTGACCTCTGCCCTCGTCCCATGGACAGTCACACAAACCCTCTCAGCAGGACCCCAAACGAGCTGTCAATCATCCACTTTAGGGCGGTCCCGAAACTCTCGACCCCCAGCAGATCAGAGGAGGAGCAGGAGGGGCAGGAGCAGGGTCTGGAGGGATGGACCGTGGAGGAGATATGGAGAAGAAAAGGACAAGATACAAAGATGTGAAAAGAGCTTTGTTTAAAAGTATCTGGACATGTAGCCTCATCATGTTAGGCATCATCTCTTATGGGTAGGAATTTGTATGGTCTGAACGTACTGTTGAGGGAAGAATAAATGTTATATTCATGTAAAAATATTGCTAAATTATATATTAAATGGTCTATATTACATTATTTTCGACGTCATGTTGTTTCCTCATCAAAAACATGCCCTAACTTAGGTTTTTCATCCACGTTTGACACATAAATCCTGCATATTTAGGCTAAATTCTCCTCTCACATGGACAACACTCTGTTCCACAATGTGATGTCATCTGGTAATGCAGGAAGTGCTCCACTGAATTCGGTCAGATTGTACCAGGGTTTTTACACTAACAGAAGAGTGCGGGTTACACATATGCAAGGTGAGCGTTTTACAGGGTGGCCCAAAAGTCACTGACACTTTTAAATCTTCAATAGCTCCTATAATTCTTAAGTTATACTCACCAAATTTTAACAGTAGGTAAGCTGAACCTTCTGAGATTTTTGGCAATATATACGGTTATAATTGTTCACTTACACTTGAACTTATCACTACTTAAACTAGGGGAAGTAAAAATGACCAAATAAAAAAAAATAAAAATGTTTAAGTGTCCACCATTTTGGGTTTGGCACTGAAAAGCCCGATCCAATACACTTTGCATAACATTTGAAAGCATTTCCAGGCTTATGGCTCATATTTGATCCTTGATGTTATATTTGAAGTCGTTTATTGTCTGAGGTTTATTCACAAACACCTTTTCTTTAAGATAGCCCCACAGGAAGAAATCGGGACTAGTCAGGTCTCGGGAGATCACATACTGCCCTCTGTCTTACCACTTATTGTTCGTTTAATGGCATTTATGCTTTGGGCATCTCTGGTATTAAAATATCGCCACTAACACTGCTGGGTTTCTGAATTTGACCCAAGTGACTCAAAGTACCTCTGTACAATGAGGGTTTGTTCCTCAGTGCTACATTTGCTCATATTGATGTCGGAGGGGTAGTTCTAAATGCTCTGAAAAAATAAAATTAAAATATTTAGAAACAAAAGAGTTATGCATTGTTTTCAACTGTCAGTGACTTTTGGGCCCATATCCTCCTGACTACCAGAAGAAAAAAATGTTGTCCAATCACCTTTATTTTAAAATTCTCTCATCTTTGTAAGGTAATTAGAATACTGAAAACATTTTTTTTCAAAAAAAGTTTTTATTTTCCAGATATCATCTGTCCACTACATTTTTGAAACACTTTCATACTACACTAAAAAACTGTTAAAATTAATTAGACAATGTTTAAATGTGTTGTTTAAAGACTTATATTAAATATGCCATCAACATTTCAAGCCAAAATTTGCTCAATAAAAAGCAAAATGCACTTATTGTTCCCATTCCCACTTATTTTTTTATTGTTCCCATGAAATGTGCTTGGAGTGATGGACGGCATTTTCCTTGATGGAAAAAAAAAACAGGTACCAAAGCCCCACCCCTTCACATTTGGTATCATTGAAAAGCCCTAAACATCCTCTGTAGATGTCAAAAGGACTTATTTCAGTTGTATGCACTGCGTTGGAGATATTCAGGTTTACTTATGTCCTCTAGAGAGGACAAATTTGAACTACTGGTAGTCAGGAGGATACAACCCTCCCAGAGTGGGGGTTACAGATAACCAAACAAATAGCTGTTATCTTCCCCTAGTGTGACATACGGCCACAGATGCATGGGAAGCAAAATGTTTTGCACCTTTGTAAGAAAGTAAACAATGTATTACACTTATATTTAGTCCACGATGACTGTCAGTCTCTACTGAACTAAAGGTAAAAGGAGCTGTTAACTTGAAAATTACCACTATATGACATCACAAGGTGAAACGGAGCGTTTTGAGCTTTGTATTCCAAGATTACTCAAACATGTGTGAATGAGACAAAACACAACTACTAGGCCTACTACTAATAGTCATAGTTTACTTAGAACAAAGTTATTAGCAGTAGAAATATTGCTGCAAAAGTTTATTGAAAGGAACTATAAATGTGCCATAGATGAAATAAGTCGATGGTGGCCTATCCAAAGCAATTAAGTATTAGTATTTTAGTATTAGTCTTTTACATATATATTTTTTATTCATTTGCTTATTTCAGACAAGTATGCTCTTTTGACCTCCGCTTTTCCATGGAAACATAGACATAAATGCCGAGTAATAGTATTGGAAATTGTATGTATAGCAGTGGAAAATACAGTTTAAAGTCTCAAGTTTAATGAAAGTTCACCTTTTTTTCATTAGCTCAGCTGTTTCCACACCTTCTGGAATAATGATCGGACATGACTTCAGCTGTTTGTGATCCTATTTGGTCTATAGGGCGCATGGAAGTACAATTATTACAACAAAAATATAAAAAGTAATGTCATTAAAGCTTAACACATGATGAGATTATTATGAGAATCACAAAAAACAACACGAGACTGAGCTCAAAGTGAAGCTGTAATGCAGTTTCTGGACAGATGGAGGAGCCACAACCTGGAGTGATTTATGGAGCAGTTCATAAACTTTATGTAACGCTTTTACAGTGTGTTTTAATAATTAGTAGGTTTACATGATACTTACGCTAACAGAAAGAGAACGTGGACATGTAGGGGGTGACAATAGCTCAGTTGGCAGATCCACAGGTTGGTGGTGCAATACCAGCTCCCACAAATGAGTGCTGTTGTTGTGTCCTTGGGCAAGACCCTCAAGACCCTCAAATGTGAGTGGTTCCAGTCAAAACCTCAAAAACTAGAATTGACCACAATAACTTGTCATTAGAAAAAGATGTGGGTTGTACTCCCATGTTTAAAATATTTCCTACTCAAGTCTGCTTATTTATACTGCACTTCAAGCAACTCATTTCTGGATACGCATGTATGAGTCAGTAATTTTGTTTTAGTTTAAAAAAAAAAAAAAAAAAAAAATCCCCAACAAATACACACCCAACAAATACTGAGCACTAAACCGCTCGCTCAAGCTATTATTTACTGAACTATGAGTTGATATAGCATAATTGTGAACGTAAAAGTGAATGGCTGTGCTCAATAACATCACATCACACACAGGAAACATTTACCTTTTTAATGAACCCTGATTATTGTGTAATTACAAATGTAGATGAACAGAGAGAAGAGAAATGAAAGTACAGGAGGTCCCGACAAAGGCACAACCCAAAGAGACAATTCAAAAACCACAATGGATATTAATAAACAGTATAAGGTTTTTCTTACAGAATCCTCAAAAAAAAAATTGAAAAAAATTATATATACACAATACCAAAAAATTTAAACAATTGCTCTCCCCTCTATTTAACAAAATGGGGAAATCTGACCCTCCTCTTATCCATATTGGTTATAAAATCAGGTTAAAAAAAATACATGAAGCATGAACTTAAACAGGTCAATGAATGAGTGCAAAACTGAACAGAAACTCAAATAAGTCATGGAGGAGAGACTGTATACAAAATAATCCAAAAGTTAATATAATAATTACAATAGTAACAGTAATATGTTTGAAAGTATACAGAAATACAATGAGAGGGGATCGACTGGAACAAAGCGACATTTCAGACAAATTTAATTTAGAGTTTGGGATATACATTTTCTTATATTTCTTATATTCTACCTCAAATTAAGAAAAGCAGATACGAATAAGAAATTTTAGACAACTACATTACCAGTCAAAAGTTTGGACACACTCTCTCATTCAGCGTTTTCTTTTATCTTTACTACTTTTTCTACATTTTATATACATACAGAAGACATCAGCACATGATACAAGACGTATGGAATTATGTAGCAAAGAAAAGTTACTACTAAAAACAAAGTATTTTTTTTATATTTTATATTCAAATATTCAAAGTATTTTTTGTTTACTACATTCCATGCCTCCATTCATAGTTTTGATGGCTTCAGTGAGAATCTACAATGTAAATAATCACAGAAAAATGTATGAAAAAAGTGTGTCCCAAGTTTTGACTGGTAGTGTAGTTGTCAGTCCAAATGTGGCAAATTATAAGGATTTTCAGTATCAGAAATTAGGTGTGGTAGAATGTGTTTTGTATAAATTAATTCTGGACTGAGATTAACTTTGTCAATGCAACAATAAAGTTATTAGCAGTGAAACCATATAACCTGCATTTATGAACTATTATCTAGTCTATACTGCTGAATGATCTATAAAGTCACCTGTATACTGACTTAGTTGGGTGGTTAGGCTAATAATTTAAACAAAATTAGCCAAATTATACAGAATATAATCATTTATAATATTTTTGAATTAGGTTGTAACATAAGACATGCTTGATTACAAATTGCAGGGCTCAAAATGGCCTTCATAGAAAATCATGGATAATAATTTGGACTTAATAATGTAATTGTCAAAAAGGTTACGTATGAGCTGAACTGTGGTTTCTGAGCGTGAATAGGCCAGGAGTGGTGAGCCCTCTGCTAAATGATGCATGTCGATGGCAGAGATCTGGGATCACATTTCCACTGGCACAAACCAAAGCGGCACTTATGGGAAGTCCCTGTCTCCCTATCCCGCAACACGGTTTTCTGACGGAATTTCCAGTGCGTGCATCAAGTCGTTACGTCTTTAAGCTGCAGACGACAGGATTAACTTAAATAAAGATGGTTATAGGTGATTTGGAGTTCATAGTTTATCAAATCAAGCTACTCAAATCAAGTTATTGCTTTGTCTGGAATGATCCGAAGCATGACATAAAACTCACCTCTCTTGCATCTTTTCCTTCTACTACAGGTTGCTAATGACTCAAAATGGGTCACTTCTCACAGATCTTACGTGTTACTTGGACTGGCGGTGTTATCTGCTTGTTGTCATGGAGATGGATCATTTTAATGTCATACTGTGGAACCTTGTAGCCAAAGCAATAAATGCCTGACCCACCCCTACACTAGATTACATAAAATTCATCATTAAATATCACTTTGTTACAGTATCCCCTCCGTATCTGGGTCAAAACAGCCAAGTTTTACAATGGGGCGAGAATTCAAAACGTACTACAAAGCAAGTGCAAACAAAGTCTTAAAAATGTTTACTGGTACTGACTGCTTTAGAGCGATGTAAACCCCACCAAAGGAAAATTAAAAAAAGTACAATTTTGACCCAAAATTTTTCCCCTGAATAGATAATTATTTTACATAAAGATAGCTCAAGAATAAGAAGGCTAGGGTGAAATGCTAAGGCAGGAGATACTGCTGATAATATGCCCGTTATAATATTTACAAATCATTACCATTAAAAATAGCATCTTCCTGATTTCTTGTATCAAATCCGTACTGAAATATAACATTTGACTTCAATATATATTTGAATAAAATATATATGTGTAATTCTGTAGTTATTCTTACAAAAGGTTGAAGGCATGGTGGTTGTAGTGTGAAGTTTGCAGGGGGGTAACTAGAGAAAACATTGGCGTTTAAAAAGGCACCATTTAAATATATAGGTTTAAAATGGGGGAAATTGTCTCTTTTGTAAAATAATACATAAAAATAAGTTGTTTCTTCTCAGTAAAGGTTTTGCCTGAGTTAACCTCGATGCTTAACATTCGTTTTACATTGTTCCCAAGATATCTCGCATCTCGAGAAACATGAACAAAAACACGGCTAAAATACATCACCGCAAATGCCCTTAATAATAATAATACATTTCGAGGGTGCAAGTCAATAAGAGGCACGATTTTAGCGTCTTTAGGCAAAACAAAAGGGAATGAACGGTCTCTTCTGCATTGGGTTGTATTCACTCCTCCTCGCTGTATCCGTGACAGTTCAAACAAGGACTAATAGCAGTCTTGGCAAGTCGCTTCTTCCTAATTTCAACCCTCCTGCCGTGTTCGCGCTCTCTCAACAAGCAAACATTTGATTATCTGTACAATATAGCAACATTACGTCCATTTGGTGGTTAACAAATGCCACTATTTCAAAGTTCGTAGCTCATCTTTGTACAAATATGCCTGCTTTTAATGTCTTTATACAATGTAGTGTGGGTGATAGAATAATTTTGTCTCACCTGAGGGAGTCTTTTAGACATTTCCAGGAAAGGAATAGCAAGTTCGTTGGATGGTAAAATTGACTGCATGATGACAAGGGAGGCACTTCCATAGATGGACCAAAAATAAAATGAATAAAGATGCACTATTTAACGTTTCTGGCGGTCTCTATGGAGACTGCTTTGCCTGGATTTTTCTACAGTATGGCATTGAAATTTTCTTCATGTCGACAAGCAGCTGGCACCATTACTTCAAGTTACACGTCTGATCTGTGGGGCATGTTTCTTTAGCCATAAAAAGACTTGAATTCATTGAATAGATGTGAGAACGATGAGTCTAATGCCATACTAACTAACATTCTGGGCAAAGCAATAACATCTCCAAGGAGACAACCAGGTCTACCTTCCACCAGAAAAGTTCCATAGTGCACCTTTAAGACAGATTTTGAGTATTGAGTATTGAGTAACAACGTGGAAATGAAAGCAAAGAGGCGCCTTGCTTTTGACAAATTGCGCTGTACATGTCCTCTAAACAAAGCGATTGGTATTTTAGTAACAATGCTCGCTTGCTGCCAGTAGATCGTGTTAAAACATATTCTGGGCACATGGTGAGATGCAAGAGGCTGGCAGGCTAAACTGGCACCAACAGACTTTGAAAAAGGCAGTGTGAATGAATCCCAAAGCTCTTTATAAGTCCAGAGAAGGACAATATAGTTTGTCTTTTCCATTTTGTGTTGCAAGTTGAAGATTTATAGTTTTTCTTTAATAGTGTCCATGTTATTTTGGAGGCAATGCAGGCTTTAGTTCAATGGCTCCACATAGATCACAAAAACTGAGAGCTGCTTGTTGACAGTACAGGCCAGGATTCAAACACTGACAAACTCCAAAGCTAATGCTAATACTGAAATGCTAATATGCATTCCTATATTTAGGAAATTTTGGATGCCGTCATGAGGGGGATTTTTTTTACTTTATATATACAAATTGTGCTTTGGAAATTGCCCCTTTATGCAGAATAAAATATACTGCATCCTGGCATTTAATAGCAAAAGGGGTCTTTAAATGAGTACATATAATATTGATTTGCCTGGTAAAAATGCCCACATTATGTCTCATTTTTGATACAAACTTTGGGATAAAATATGGTTATAAAAATTATTTAACAAGTAAAAATAGATGCTTGATCTGCTATATGTTTGTTAAGAAGCCACTATTTAATATACAAAAATACACTATCACTTTACTATGCCAAGGGTTGAACTTTGGCTAATGGCTAAAACTTGCTACGATCTCGCCTATGGTCTGCGTCAACAAGAAGCCAGTACGTCTTTCGTATCTATGTGTCATTGGGTCTCAGCAGGTTGGGTTTTCCAGGGACAGTTGCGCAGTTGCCCTCTGGAGCTCTGAACTACCCCGCCGCTGTGTAGGGGGAGGTGGGAGAGTTAATCCCAGGATCACTGCTCCTCGTGCAGGCATGGACTCCTCCTCTGTCCCCCTCTGCTCCTCCTCCATAGCCTCCTCTCCATCGGCGCGGACTTTCTTATCCTCTGCCTCGCCATCCCGCTCCACGTCTGAAACGGGTAGAAACGAATGAGCTACATCTACTACATTTCAATCATTTTTACTGTGAAAGGTAGTTTGAGCAATACTTATTTGACTTTTTTTTTTTAATTAATTATAGCATTACTTGGGTAAAACACTGGGCAGTCTATAAGCTATAAGTCTTTAAATGGCAAAAGCTTGATGGCTTTAAGTTTTTTTTTTAAGTAGACCATATCTGGTATATCTATTTTAGTACTGTCTATTGTCTACAATTATGCCAAAACTAAAACAAAAGTGAACGCATTGCAAGACTAAAAACTTTACTTGTAGTGTGGGAAGAACACATATATGCATTTACTTAATTAAAGAATACTTGCATGTATTTTGTTTTATGGTCCAACTTTGATATTCTCAATACTTGAAATACTTTCACTTCACTAAGTTACATTTTATTAAAATGTAGTGTTAAAAAAACAGCTTTTTGTTTTTTTCACCATTTACTGTGCATTTATTTATCACTGGATATAGAAGGAAAAATTACAGATGCACACAAAACAAGAGTGGCTTTTCCTCACTCTTACTGTGTAGTTTGAAGCCCAACTTGCATGAAGTATTGTATTCATCTGGTTTTAGGAAAGTAACTGTATTCTGAGTAATACCAAATAACTGGAAACTAGAGGTAGACCAATATATATCGGTTGGCTGATATATCTATTGGCAAATATATTTGGCAGATATTTGGAGTTTTTAGCATATTAGCTATTGGCTTTTAATCTCCGGCCTAGCCTAGATCAATCTGCTGCGTAAAAAATACACACAAAACTTTATTACGAAGAGATAGCTGCACAAACAATGACTACACAGATCTTATAGGTTTGTGGAAAAAATTTGGAGAAAATAATAAAAATCGACCCAAAAATATCGGCAGAGCTTATCATCCATTGGTTGCTCTGTATTCTAAACAATCCGTATCGACATTGGGCACAGAAAAAAACTCCCCAAAAAAACAGTACATCAGTACAGCATATTGATCGTTCTCAACTGGAAATCGTTTACACCCTGTTCTTGTTTATTTTATTTATTTATTATGTGTGAATAATTAAAATTGCATATGACCGGTTCAGCTCCTCATTATTCTAAAACATAGTTAACATCCTTTAAGATTTCACAAAAAAATTGCCTCATCTTTTCTAGTCTTGCAATTTTGGTGAAGCTACTAAGTTTACTTTGTGGCTGAACATGGACAGCAGATATGGCATACGGAGAGGTATGTTCAATCAAAATGTTAACAAGGCCAAAAACTAAGTACTAAATTACACAATAGTTATGATTTAATAGGTATAAATACACGACAACACCTTTAGTTTGTTAAATCAATATTTAAACTGTCAGACAAAATGCCTCCTTGTTGTTGTTGTCTCTGCATTTTGGATGAAATTAATGACAGCTGATGACATGGGCAGAGGGATTCTGTTTTAAAACTACAAGCTTCTTGAATTTTACTTTTTCTATTTTTGCTCACAATCTGCCACTTGATAAAGTCATGACAAATATTTCCACAGGTACTATCCCACTAGTGCAAGTAGTAATTAGAAAATATATTTCTCTGTCAAATGCACTTTAATTTTGAGAACTTTATTTTTTAACTCTACCCACCTCTACCATCTGCCTCTGTCTTTTGGTCTTCGCTCCAGCGTCGTTTGAACCTCAGTTTCAGCGGGATACAGCGCGTCCCTCCAGGGCTGATGGGAGCGCTGTTGCCCGGCTCTGCTTTCAGATTGAGCAGGGGGAAAGGCATGGTCCCAGCGGGAGGGGTAGCGGGAGTCTTAAACACATCTTCGTCGTCATCATCGTCTGCCATCCCATTTGCTGGAGGGGGCGGCGGGGTGCTGGATCTCATGTTCCCATTGCCGTGGCGACCGATGATGCTGCCGGTCCCGTTGCTATGGTGATGGAGGATGCGGTGACGGGACAGAGGCGTGAAGATGTCGCCCTCGTCGTCATCCTCCCTGTCGTCATGGTGATTCATGTCGTCGTCCTCCTCGCTGATGTCAGTCACCTCCACCTCTTCGTCTGACTCCACGTCTGAGATGCGTTCAACCTGGAAAACACCACAATGCAGGGTGAATATAGAAACTCTACATGTGATTTTACTTTTTGCTTCATCAATTTAAATATATACAAGTAATTAAAAATAAATTTGGTGTTTTCTAGTGTAAGACATTACAAGTGTTAGAATATAGGATAAGATATGTGTCTGTTTTAGTCTAGTCCATTAAAGCACACGCAAGAGAGTGCTTTCTAGAAATAGAAATCTTCAGTGAATGGTACTTTATATCTTAATCTGCTTATGTCTGCTATATAGTAATAATATATGACACTTGTGGATCATGTTATAATTTGAAAATTTGAAATGGCAAAATAATGACAACAGTGGGCATGTACCGATGGCAATAAAAACAGGGGTTGATTGGCAATATGGCGTCTTGAAAATAAGTGATTAAAGATTGCTCAAACATGTATGAATCTAAATCTCTAAATACAACTTACATCAAATTTTATACTATGTAACTTTTATTAAGTTTGCGGTACTTCCTCACCTTAATCTTGGGTGGTCCTGCAGAGAGACTGGGGGTACTCAGGTTCTGGTTAGACCCTGAAAACCCAGACAACGATGAGGAGGAGGAGGAAGCAGCCGGGGTACTTCCCGTTTCCCGGTGCTTTCTGCCGAGGGGCGGAGGCTGCAGTTTGAACTTAAACTCATCAGTTGCCCCGATCGGCTGCCCAAGGGAGTGAGAGAGACCCAGTGGTGGTCCGTGGAGGAGGGAGGACTTGTCTGGGGTGGGTCTGTGGGGCTGCGGGACAATGATGTTGGGATAGGGCAGGAAAGCGCGGGGGCTTAGGTGGTAGTTGTACACGGACTGGTTATGTGCTTGCAGGTAATGGTTCATGTCTTCAGCGTTAAACGAGAAGTGGGATCCCATAAGGGGGGAGGGCAGAGAGGGGGAGGGGGTGAAGGGGAGATGAGGCGTAGGGGTCATAGACATAGCGGGGGACAGTGGAGGCAGAAGACCCGGTCCGGGGAGAGGGGAGACTGGAAAGGGAGACAGCGGATCAGGGTGGACTCGAGGGGTAGGTCTGGCCAATCCCCCAGGTCCTCCACCGAAGACTCTGAAGAGGGAATCGTGGGGGAGGCGTGGGGGGAGCAGGCCTCGGTATGCCCGATCGGGACCCCCACCTCCCCTCTCTTCTGCACCGGTCTCCTCCAGCTCAGAGTTGGTGGAGGTGCCATCGCTGCAGTCGCTGACGGAGCCCCGAGCCATGCGCCTGCTGACTGCGCTGTACATGCCCGGACTGCGCAGCTCCTCACTGGACGACAGCACCTCTGAGGGGGTGGAGGGGGGGAAGCGGAAATGGGTGCCTCCAGAGGGAACGGGAGGGGCACTTTGGGGGACACCTCGACCTAGAAAAACACAGATTAGAATAAGTTTATTGTTATAATATTGCCACATATTGTTAAAACTGTAGATTACATTTGCAATATATTAATTCATTTGCAATACATTAAGGATTTATATTTGGCAGAAGCCTGAAATATGAACTGATAAACTAATTGATACTTTACAGCTGACGTCATCAACAATCCCTGGGAGTGTGATGCTAACTGTAGGCACTGCTTTGTCTGAGGCTG
Source organism: Periophthalmus modestus (assembly GCA_019594935.1). Taxonomy (NCBI): domain Eukaryota; kingdom Metazoa; phylum Chordata; class Actinopteri; order Gobiiformes; family Gobiidae; genus Periophthalmus; species Periophthalmus modestus. The sequence continues at coordinate 17,388,507 of JAIEZT010001318.1, forward strand.
TTCATCATCTTTATTTGAACACACAATCTGACCAGAAATAGATGGTTTAGTTGGAACTACAACAGGTGAGATGATTTGTACTGTTTAACAAGTCTTGCAGATAACATTACAGTCAAAAGCTAGCTATCATTACCCAACGGTTTTACCTGTATGGTACTTTCACCTTTTTTGTTGAAAATCAAACACCTAAATAGAACCATGAACGCTTATATCAGGCGAGTAGTTTGTGGTTTATATCCATTTTGCATGATTCATTTTTTAGTTTAGATTTAGTTTTTAGACCATCTTAGAAGCGTTTTGACAGTATTGTGTTTCCATGGTAAATGCTAAACATTCAAACATAAAAATACAACAAAGTATCAATACAAGACTCCCGTGAGTATCAGAACCCATTTATTGAGATTTAACTAAAAGGTAAAACTATTTTTCTATAAGACGGCATATTTTGTTCTTTGCAGGGTACATTATTATTATCGTCATAATTGCAGACGAATTGTGCAAACTCGCACTGCAATTTAGACCCGTTATGACCAGTTGTGACCTTTACATAGCCCATTTACTGAATAAATAGACCAAGTTTAATACACATTAGGAACTTTTTCAGATGTCTAGAGTAAAAGCTTGTCTATTGAAAGAAATGCATTTTAACTTTTTGTTCATTTATTTTTGTATTGTACTTTTGTAGCTAAATACAGCAGAATCAGCCACATTTAAGAACAGTGGCTATGTTCACATGCACACTAAAGTCTGATTATTATCTGATTATTGGACATTTAAGATTATTTAAATGACAGGTAAACCACAAAATCTGATGTAATCTGAGGGACCACGATCAGAAAGAAATTTGATGATTTTACTGTTTACATGTCATTTTAATAATCTTATAACTCAAACAAATCTGATAAAAATCTGATCTACAGTGTGGATGTGACTGCAGCTGCCAAGCCAGACAATTTTCTGCTATTTTTTTTTGCTAAAACTAATTAGCTATTTTAACTTTGGCTAACACACCGTCAACAATACAAGACCATAATAAAGAATGGTTTATCTCAAACTAATTAGAACGGGGCTGTGGTGACATATTTGACAGTTTTACCCATAGACAGAAAGCAGAGTTTTACAGAGCCACAATTAGCTGCTTTTTGAACCCCCATCCTCCCCGTTTTACCAGTAGCCTGTGGCATTGCTGCACACGCCACAGTCAAATATTGGAGCGTGTGCCATCACAAACAAGGGCGCGTACCTCCTCCTTTTCCACAGTCTAAGTCAGTGCATGTGTCAGTGCATGTGTGTGGCTCGGTCTAAGAGGTAACGCACTCTGGAGTCATGTCTGGACCAGTACAACAACCAGGACTGTCGATGAGCCAATCAACTACTGTATAATAACACACATACTCAAACTTAAGTTGGATTTAGAATTTTTTTTACTGGCAAGTGCAAGGGCTGTAGGTGTAGTAGAATAATATCAGCCGTACATGTAGCAGTAGTAGTAGTAGTGGTAGTGGTAGTGGTAGTGGTAGTGGTAGTGGTAGTGGTAGTGGTAGTGGTAGTGGTAGTAACGTAGTAATAGTACTAAACACATAAAGGCAAGTGCAAGGGCTGTAGGTGTAGTAGAATAATATCAGCCATACATGTAGTAGTAGTAGCGTTGTTGTAGTAGTAGTAGTAGTAGTAGTAGTAGTAGTAGTAGTAGTAGTAGTAGTAGTAGTAGTAGTAGTAGTAGTAGTAGTAACAGTACTACACACATACTCAAACTTAAGTTGGATTTAGAATTTTTTTTACTGGCAAGTGCAAGGGCTGTAGGTGTAGTAGAATAATATCAGCCGTACATGTAGCAGTAGTAGTAGTAGTGTAGTAACAGTAGTAATAGTTGTAGCGTAGTAATCTAAAGTTATAAGAATATCTGTATTGCTAGAAGTAGCTGCAATATAAGCAGTTAACATAGGTAGTTAGCAGTAGGGATAGTGCAGTGGTAGCCTCATAGTAGCTGTCGCCACCTAGCAGTAGCCGCCTGGTACTAGAATATGAATAGTATCAGTAATAGGTGTACTAGTAATACCTTATAACAATAGTATTGATACAAAGCTGTTATAGGGATAATAGTAGTAGTAGTAGTAGTAGTAAAAGCAGTAATCAACCTGATATTTCCTTTGTCAATGTTTCAACTTGTCAGTAAAGTTTTTAACCACTGAACATCTCTGTAAAAGTCTGAAGTCAAACCCGAGACTGACGCAGGCAAACCATCCTATCAAACATGACGGCGTGTGGGCCACATCAGACAGCCTGTGTAATTAAAGTTTGGGTCTACTCTTATGTCATGGGATGTTTTTAAAGTGGGCCAGGCCGGGACAGGGAGCAGACAGGACCTCAGAGGGAGGAGAGGGCGGGGCAGGACGTGGCACGCTTTTCAGACACAAACAAAGCTACTAAAATTAATGTCCTGTAGGAAATTAGCTGACAAATGTGGCTTAAACTAAACTAAGGTATGAGTCAACTGGAGAGGCTATTTATAAAAGAAAATGTTTAGTAGTAGCCATAAACTACATATTGTCTATCGGGTTAGCCACAATGAGTTACCACTTGTCTTGGTTTGGTCCTGGTTTGATCCCAGTTTAGTTGTAGACTTGGTTTTGCCCTGATCCAATTCTGGTTTTGTCCCAATTTAGATGTAGTGCATGTTTGTAAGTGTGAATGAAAGTCTTAGGATGCGCAATATAACGGGATGCTCACTCACTGCATCCACAAATCTCCCTCTGATACTCATTCCTTATCGTATCAATCCTCGTCAACAAAAAATATTTATCTAACCAACAACTCGCCAAGCATTAGCCAGTCACTCTCACCTTTTTGGTTGAACAAAACAAGAAACACCTAAAAACACCAAAACAGGGCAAAGACCATAATTACATACTCCTGAAAATGTGTTTGTTTGTCCATATGTGCTTGTGTCACCATGGTAACATCTGATGATTCCGTCATACACATACATGTAGAACACCCCCAGCCTGATATCACTGCACTGCATCAACAACTACATAAAATAACGACCTTTAAAACTTCTGGTAAAGGAAAAATACCCTGTTTCTCCTGCACTAAATATTTACTTTAAACTTACGTTTTTCCAATTTCTAACATCACTTCAGATTCACAGACACCTGAAGGTCATCACTGTTTTGTCTATAAAGAGCTCCAGAGTCCTTGTCAAGTACGATCTTTCCCTTTGAACCTCTATTCGCAGCCTGTTGCTAAAGTGAAGTTTCACACAGATAATGGTCCATTTCTATGTGAAGTAACTCAACAGTATAAATGAATAAAACCTATTTTGGTGGCAAGATAGAAGCAGCAATAGTAAATATACTGTGAGTAGGAGGTAAGAAAAAAAAAAAAGAGTAACTGTGGTAGGAATATTTGTCATAGGAGTGGAAGCTATCAAAAAGCCATCTGAAATAAGTATTTTTAGATCTTGGTGGGTAGCTTCAAAGTGTCAATAGAGACATGGCAGAATTAAAGGTAAAGGTCAATAGCAAATAGACCATTGTAGTAACTTGGGTTATGTATAGTACACATGATACAAGCAATAGTAGCAGTAACAACTTCAATAGTATGCAAACAATTATATTTAAACACAGGATTTCTGATTATGGGCAATCAACCTGCATGACTCAATGGAAATAAAAAGTTAAAGACAAACTTTAAAACATTTACCATGAAGATGGATAAGTTAATGGGATTATATGGAACAGTCCAAGTCGGGCTGTGCCAAAAACCGAAACATCAAAAGCTCAATAAAGACTTTGGTTGATCTTGATGATAAGGCAAGTGCATTTTAATCAGCTGCTCTACAGTCAATCCTATGGCATTAAGAGTGTGTAATAAAGTCGCATTATTATTTTCTCTATTTCTTAAGCTTGTATCTTGCGCCTCTGTGTCCATCACTCGATCTGCCCTGACGCTCTTTACTGGCTGGTGCAGTGGTGGTGATGTTTTATAGTTATGATACAACAGAGCAGCTCAGTGACACCACACATAGGGCTTAAAAATTGCATTCAAAGATCCAAAGTAAGAAAATCTGTTCCTAAATTGGGCAAATGATCCTGTAGTGTGTAGTGTCTGTAGTGTAGTTCTTGAACATATTTGTATTGTCATTTGTAACTGTAACCCTTCATGGCACATACCTGAGCCCATGTCGATGAAGGGGTAGTTGACCAGCACCAGTTTGTTGAAGTTGAATTTGTAGGTGAACCTTTTGCCCTTGGTTTTGTGGAGGATGCGCTTGTTGTAGTAATATCTGAAAAGAAAAAAAAAAAAATAGACAAACATTAGTATAAAGGAAATTTTGGGACAGTGTATAACTTATTGAATCGACAAAAAACTACTTAAACCCAAAATACAAAATGACTGAACTGCCGTCCTACTGGGTGAAGCAGTTCAAATAAGTCTAACAGCTGCTGGCTTCAAAGTAGAATGCAGGGGAACACTGTTTGAATACACACAATGATAGTACAAGGTGGGCATTCTGAGGTTGTCTACTACTACTACTACTACTGAAGAAGTAGAAGACAACCAAAGGAGTGGGAAAGAAACACCACTACAATTATGATATAATGAGAAAACAATATTTCGACAAAACATAAGTACATTTTAAACAAAAATCTAAATAGTCTACATTTGTACAAAAGAAATATAAAGAATTAGAAGAGTAATATGTCAATTGAACAACACTACTAAAATTTGATATGGAAACAACACTAACATATTTAAAAGTAAAACATAAGTAAATCAAACTTCAAATAGTCAATATTTTACAGCATAAATATGAAAAATTACTTTAAAAATGCTTTTAAATGGTAAATTAAACAAAGCTACATGTACGATTTGATGAGGAAACATTTTAACATGTTTAAAAGCAACATTTGTACAGCCTAGACCAGGCATTCCCAAACTGTGGCCCGGGGGCCAAATGTGGCCCTCAGACCATTTTTTCTTACCCCTCAAGCTTACAGGTGAATTGTCCCATATTACTTTAAACAGAACTTTTTACTGTACATTTCTGAAAATCTACTTTAACAAGGCCTTTTCAAATATTTAATGTGTCCCATTGAATAAAGGCATGAATAAAGGTCTAGTGGTTCAATCGAACTTGTAATAATAACGCAGATTTGAAGTATTTACTGTATTAGTGACCAGTCTATGGCCCTCAGGTTTGTTTATGTTTTTATATGAGGCCCTTAATGAGAAAAGTTTGAACACCCCTGGCCTAGACATAAAGAATTTGTTAAAACATGTGAGAAAAAAACAAAAAAACAAATATGACTTAATGAGAAAACAACATATGGTCATATGAATGGTCAACCTAAACATGTACAGCAAGTGTGATTTGAAATGGAAACAACATTTCACACACACACACAAAAAAAAAAAATAAAAAAAATAAAAAAAAAATATATATATATATATATATATATATATATATATATATGAAATTGTGAATTGATGATGATTTGATGAGGAAACAATTTTATAACATAAAAAAGTAAGTACTTTCCAAACAACTTCCGATTTTCCACACTTGTACAATAATCAATCTAGCTAAAGGTGAGCTGCTCTACACCCATGTGGTGATTGCCTAAGGATGTGGTCCATGGAGGCAGGCTGAGCTCATGTAGTTTAGAGGCATTAGTCACCTCAGCCCCACACAGAGCAGAGAATTAAGTCGACAACTCAATCAGAACATGAGAAAACGTCTTCCGATGACTCACCTATGGCCCCAGCACATTCACGATTTCTTTACATAAAAGCTTGAAGCTCTCATTCATTCAGCACAGCATAGCCAAAAGTGGAGGAGATTAGTCATAGGGCAATAGAACAAGCACACCTTTATGCACATGCAAGTTTAAGGGATGGGTCAGAATCGTAACACTGGGGTACCTGATTTTTTTCTTATATGCGTATTAGAGTTTGGTGATCTGTTTAATATCATCATCCCATCTCCTAATTATACAGTGAGATACAGTATTATCACATGTCCATCGAGTTCAGCCAAATCTGCTAAAAATTGAGTTAGTTTTTGTTTTTCTTTTCCTTAAATGACATGTACAGAGTGTATAAAATAAATAAAATAACGTCAATTTATTAAAGGACAATGCAAAATCTGTTAATTTAAATACAAAATGCCTCAACACGCCCCGCGTCTCTCTCCCTCCGCTCGCACGCACCTGTCTGCTCTTCCCCACTGCCAACCTCGCTCTGCTTTTTTTCCTTTTTACCATTTTAAACTACAAATTACAAGGAAAATAAAGAACACTGGGGGATTTATTGTGAAACAATGTACAAATCAGCATTTAGCAGCTGCATTTTTCCTCTTTTATGGGACATGCAAAACTCTGCGTCGTCGTGGCCACACGGACAACGCACACACAGACCTCCAAGAGAATACTGAACAGTTTGAAAGTACAACTGGATTAGAAATGCACAAGGAAATGATGCAGACAGATTAATGGTGCTGTTTGGTTTCACAATTAAAACAAAAAATAAACTATTGGATCATATGGAAGCCCTGCATCATTTTGTGTCAAATACACAGGGCAAGCACACCTTTTTCAGTCACAGGAAAAAGAAATTTTGCATTTACTGTAACACAATGATGTTCATGCAACTAATACACCTGATGCAAATCCATGCATTTAATGTCTAAGAGCAAACCACAAACAGATTTACAATTGAAACCAGAAGTTTACATAGACTAGAAAGACACGCATGCTTTTTTTTTTCTCACTGTGACGTGAAATAAGACTCATAAATGTTTTGGATATCCTTCCACAAGCTTCGCACAATAGTTGGCAGGAATTTTGACCCATTATTCCTGACAGAACTGGTGTAAGTTAGCCAAGTTTGTAGGCCGCCTTGCTCATGCCTTTTCAGGTCTTCGCATACATTTTCAATAGTATTGAGATTAGGGCTTTGTGATGGCCACTCCAAAACACTGACTTTGTTATCCTTAAGCCACTTTGTAACCAGTTTGACAGTATGCTTCCGGTCATTGTCCATTTGGAAGACACATTTGCGCCAAAGCTTTAACTTCCTGGCTGATGTCTTGAGATGCTGCTTCAGTATTTCCACATAATGTTCTTTCCTCATGATGCCATCTATTTTATGAAGTGCACCAGTCCCTCCTGCAGCAAAAACAACCCCACAACATGTTGCTGCCACCCCCGTATTTCACACTTGGGATGGTGTTGTCAAGCTTGCAACTTTACCCCTTTTCCCTCCAAATGTAACGATGCTCCTTATGGCCAAACAGTTCAATTTTAGTTTCGTCAGACCACAGGAAATGTCTCCAAAAAATACGATCTTTGTCCCTGTGTGCATTTGCAAACTGTAAGCTGGCTTTTTAATGTTTCTTTTGGAGTACTGTTGTCCCTCACTATAACACGGTTCAGCTTTCACGGCCTCGCTGTTTCGCAGATTTTTTTGGGGCAATTTTGCATGTTTTGTTTTTTTGTTTTTGTTTTTTTGAGTAAGAACGTGCATAGTGTTCAAAGTCCTGATTGGTTAAGGGACTGTAGACCATTGTCAATCAGAACATATTCTGTATAGTACAGAATATGTTCAGTCAAATTTACATAAATGTTGGGTCGCAGTGTGACCCTGAAGTGCTGTATGTTTGCAAGTTTTCTCCCAGACAAAACCCTCAATGTCAGTGAAATGTTCTGCACCAACAAAGGCACCTATGAATGTTTGAACTTTGAGATGTTTACACAAGAGTGAGAAAATGTTAATGCATGTCTAAGAAAAGTGTAGAACGTGTGTGGTGAGGGGGTTTACAGCCTTAAAACATATATAATAATTGTAAGAAAATAAAGCTGACTTCTTCACAGATTTTGCCTATTGCAGGTTATTTTTAGAACGTAACCCCCGCGATAAGTGAGGGACCACTGTAATGGCTTCTTCCTGGCAGAGTAGCGTTTCAGTCCATGCCGGTGCAGTACTTCTTTCACTGTGGATAATGACACACTCTAACCAGCTTCAGCCAGCATCTTCACAAGGTCTTTTGCTTTTATTCTTGGGTTGACGTGCACATTTTGGACCAAAGCACGTTCATCTCTGGGACACAGAACCAGCCTCCTTCCTGAGAGGTATGATTACTGGACATTCCCGTGATGTTTATATTTGCGTATAATTGTTTGAACAGATGAACATGGCACCGTCAGGCATCTGGAAATTGCGCCAAGGATGAGCCAGACTTGTGCAAGTCCACAATTCTCTTCCTGATATATTGGCTGATTTCTTTTGACTTTCCCATGATGTTACACAAAGAAGCAGTGTGTTTCAGATGTGCCTCGAAGTCAGATGTTGTCAGTGAACCTATCAGAAGCTTCCAAAGACATGACATCATCATCTGGGTTTTCCCAAATTGTTTAAATACATGGTAATCTTACTGTATGTAAACTTCTGACTTGGAAGAAAGCCATGAAAATTTGTCTTAAAAATCCTTCTCTCATTATTTTGGCATTTAGCAAATAGAAATAATTTTTGTAATCCTAACACAAGACAGTAAGAAAAAAAAAAGTAGTATATGTAAACTTCTGTTTCAACTGTAAATACAACCAGGATTTGGAATTTGGAGGGAAAGCTTTATGTTTTCAACTATCAGCCTCTAATAACAGCAAATACTCATATATCCATTAAATCAAATACACCGTGGGCCTGTGACTGCACGACTCTGTGACTGTGACTCTGACGGCACGATCACATGATAACCGAGAAATGGGGGTAATGTTTTATCAATGGGCCGCTGTTGACGCGTGGCACGTGTCTCTACGCGTGGATGTGTATGAACATAACATCCAAACAGTACTACCACAGTGAATGTGTATCCATGACACACAAGTTGATAGTCATAATCTACAGAAAGTCCACATGTTAAAAAGTTATATTATTGATTATTGTCTCATTCTCAATTTTTTGAGAATTTGGATTAAAACGAGTGTAAAACTATTCATTAAATCCCATTAAAATTGCTACTCGAAGTGCTTAAATATGCAATAAATTCTCTCTGCAAGAAAATATAGTTATACAACTTCAACCTCGAGCTTAGAGGTATTTTCTGAAGACCTTTTCTTTCAAAATTGACTATTCCCTGATGTGTTTAATTGCAATTATATAATCTGTCAAAAAAATACATCAAAATGTTAAAAATTTCCCAACTCTGAACTGTTTTAGTGACTGACTCCTGGTGAATAGATGGATGTACAGTATGTAATTTTAACAATTAATCTTAAAAGTGCTCTTCTCTGTGGAGATGTTATTGCTCTGCCTTAAATATTCCACTACATTATGGCATTAAACTAATCTGTTTGGTATTTATTCAATTACAGGTGTTTTTATTGCTCAAAAATCCCTAGAAAAATAGATACTACTGAGAGCAGGGTCACCTCTCCACAGATCTAATAATAATAATACATTTTATTTGTATTGCACTTTACATTTCAGAGAAATCTCAGAGTGCTAATCTGAGATCTGCAGATCTGACCTGTAACTTGGCCTAGAGGTGTAACCTACATATTTCCATGGAGATAAGTACTACGGCACAACATTCCAGGCAAAGCAAGAACATCACCATGGATGCAAGAAGGTGAAGTTGTCTCCATGGAGACTGAGGTGTTTAATTACACACTGTGCAACATTACCAACAAAGCAAGAACATATTGATGGGTTCATGCCATCTCCATCGAGACAAACAGGTGACACCAGAAAAGTTACATAATGTACCTTTAAAAAAATCGTACAAACATGAAAAACATGTTGACAAAAAAACTGCATTAATGAACAGAAAAACACCATCGAGTCCGATGTTGTGGTAGTTGCATTAGTCATGGTAGTGTCCAGTGAGAGGAGGCTTAGTCACCAGCGTCAGTGAGTCAGAGAGGACCACTTCAGAGGGACTATACTACATGTGCACTTCCACAAACACGGACAGAACAACAACAAGAGAGAAGACGAGGAGGAAAAACAAATACTCCATTAGCCTGTAGCAATAATGAAATTCTGTAGGGTTTGCTGATAGTCATAGCTACTTCTGACGTCATACAAGAGCCCATTCAGACTTCAATGGATATACTACAATGGATATATGCGACAATATTAGTTGCCAGAAGATGCTCAGACTCAGAGATCAAGATTATTAGCGTTTAGTGTTGTGCATAAAAATCTGTTCAATACTTATGCTACTACTAAAGAGGAGATTTATGCAAAATTGATTTTTAAAGGGGAAGTGATTTAACACTGGAGGGCAAGCATCAAAAATGTTAATTTGTTGTTAATGCGAATAAATGAGTAGGAGGAGCTCCGTAGTAACGCACTTGGGAGGGCATCAACAAAGTGAACTCTTTCTGTCCAACTTGACCAACAACAACAACAAAGTATTGTCTTCTTATTTAACAAAAACAGATCTAAGAAGACACTATGACAGTCCTCCTCACCTGTCTCCACCTTTCTCCTTCCTGCATGTCGCTGTGCATTCGCAATAGTCTCCCTGTTCTGTCGAACGCTGCAGTGTGCACATGGTGCAGCAAAGTCTCCGTCGTACGCGTTCCTCGAGCTCTGCCATACACCCCCTCTGTGAGTCCGGACACAGACGCAGCCGTCAGTGCGAGTGCTGCTGCATAAAAGCCGTCTGCAGTAGTTTTCTCTTTATGTATCTTTGAAGAGAAAGTCGTCTGTTTGCATAGACTTGCAGATTGTTTTCATGTTGGAAGCAGTCTCCTGGGTTTATTAAATGGGTCTCTAAGCTAGACTTTATGAATTAAATAGATCAAATAAGGTAAACAGACTACAGTTTGTTCCCACACTGAATGTAAAGGTTTATTTTAAATCTACCAAATGAATCCAGTGGAAATCTGAGGAACACTGAAATAAAATATGATTTTATTATATAATTTTCTCGCACACGACTAGGGGGCGCTGGCAGATCACAGTTTGAGTTCCACTGCCATAGACGTAAAATACCCCCTCTTTAAGTATTAGTATTGATGTGACCAGGTATGGATACTTTTGAAATTATTCAGACATAGTTGGACACCAAAATAAAATTAAATAAGCTGTGTTCAACATCAGTGCAGCTTAGGCCAATTAAAAAGTAAAAGAGTAAAAGTCTACCACTACAAGTACTAAACATCAAATACTACAACTAAAATGCTATCTGCCCATTTTTAAATAAAATGATATTGCATAACTGTTACTTAAGTTAGCACTATGTAAAAATGGTTTTGGTATTGTCAGATGGTTGAAAAAGGTAAAGGTGGATTTCAAAATACTTTAACCTTACAAAACAAAAAACTAAGTGATTCTAGTTCAGAAAAAAACAAACAAACAAATAATATTCTATTTAACAGCAACTTCAAGGACTTTGAGGTATGGTTTTGGCAACTAGCACTGACAAAACTCCATAGTAACCAGGTAATAATATAAATTGGGCATACCATTAGAAATACTCACAGGCGCTCAAATTACCTTACATTACCTCCTGGATATGGTACATTTACATAGGGCAAATATGTTTTGCTGCAAGAGGACCAATTTGTGGTTAAAATGCATGTACCGTTGCCTGAAGTGAGCAAGTTATGAAAGCCCAGGTTTGGTCTAGGGTTTCATCTAAACAATAGTCAAATCCAATTTTTTTTTTTTTGAAAATTGTCACAATTATATTTTTTAGTTCTTACAATTTATATTATGACCCGATTACTCAACTGACCTAGACATCCCTATTGATGATCAACTCATATTTACACCACTGACCTCAGCAAGAGGCTGAAAAAGGTCTCAAGACAGCCAAAATGAACCACTGGACAATGCTTTTAACATGTAATAAGGGGATAAACGCTCTGTCGTTTAAAATTAGAAATGCAATAAAAATTTCTATTAAAACAATTACGTGATCGTGGCCTGGTCTAAACAGATTCCTGGAATACATTATTGTAAGAGCTTCAGCAATCATTCAAAACAATTATCTACACTTGGCTTTGAATAACCTGTTATAAAGTAACATGCATTATTGGTAAAGTACATCCTATAGTTTGAATTAATGTATGAATATGCAGACTATAAGAAGCATGTGTACTTTCAACAGAAACACAATTATTGCATAAATTATATATCTTTAGATCTGAATTATATCACATTTTGACATATTGTCCCGTTAACAATAGCTCTGGTTTATTGCAATTTAGTCCTGGTTAAGTCTATGGTTACGTCGTGACCCTAGAGACTCAAGTTTTAGAAGTGTATCCAGCAGCATTTTATTGTTCTGTCTGAGACCTACTTTAGACCAAGTGTAGTCCCTGGGTCTAGTCCCTGGGTATAGTCCAGAATTCCATACAGAACCTTTAAATTCATCTCTATTTCCATACAAAGGAATAGACTTGATACTCAATTCTGATTCTGATACCACAATGATAAAAAAAACAAAAAAACACTCTAATGTTGAGAATGTGATTCTCAACATAGATAATAGTACTTTCTTTTATATTATCATGTGCCCTTATATCTGTGTAATCCCTCAGTCATCCAGGTAGGTTTTATAGTGGTCCATGGGCGTGTACTATAGTCTATGTGTTTTATACTTGTTCTGATACAGCTCAAGATCAGTCTAAAGCTATTCAGAAAAGGTTCATTTCTGTCCAGTTGATGTAACCTTTTACTTTCGAAACTTTGTCAGGTAACTATCTAGTTTCGATACAAGTTTTAATATTTATTAGTATCTGATTTTTGATACTTTGATACTACAACCTTTGATACTACAACCCTAATCTGGAAAAAATATCTGATAAATATCTACCACAGCTTCTGAATCACAATATATTGCAAAAAATATATCTGACAATTTACAACCCGGTCAACATTGTAAATAAGACTTTGTTCTTTAGGTTTTGCCTGGTAAAAAAAAAGTTAAAATTAAAAAAAAATCTGGTCTAATAAACATAATTAAATGTGCCTATTTTATTATAGTGGGCTAAATTCCCGAAATATAGTCCCAATTTTAGTCATGTGTACTCTCCAATCTGAACAAAAATTTTGACAGTGGTGAGCATATTAATTTGTATTTCGGCTCACACCTACTAACTGTGCATCTCAAGAAAACCTAACATAAAGAACACCTTATTTCAGAGTAACAATAAGGTAATATAGTAAACAGAGCAGTCATATCAACCCTTTCAACTACCTTCTTAATATTAAACTAAAAAGGGCTTCTGCCGCAGTAGACACACATGTGCAAGGCATGGTGCATAAATACTACACTTCTAAAGGGAAGCGTTTCAAAGACTCATTAACAGCTTTGCATATATAAAAGTGAAACAAACCACAACACAGACCTCCTAATAAGCTCAGTCTGACCTGTATTAAGAACTAAAGCAGTTAAATTAACAGTCAATGCATCAAACAGTCTTTTGAACGCATACATAAGGAGCCATTTAAACAGCATTTGCTCTGGTATCAACGTGGTTTGCCAGTGGCTTTGTGGGTAACGTACAAAATCTTTACTATTCTTTCATTCGCACCAAATCAGTCGCACAGTGATTTGGCAAATATTTATGCCAGATGCCTTTCCTATAACTATCAGCCACCAATATTAGGTCTGACTAGGGCATTTAGCTTGAAGTGTCTAGCCCACTGACACAACAGTATGGAGTCTCAATAGCTTTGATCCTTAGGTTGGTGGCTGTTATCTTCTCCGTAAATACTTTAAAGCCTCATGTTATCCAGTTATTGTATATATTTGGTTACAGCAGATCCTGTTCCTATCTCAGCCAACCACAAATATGCCATGTGATACAGGCGATGTGCCTGAAGTGTCCTTGTTTATAGACAACGCAATAGTTTATATGATCATTACCTTTAGCAGTTAAATGTGAAATACTTCAAAGCCTCATGCCTGGCTCCCCATTCCGTTTTATTACTAATCCCTCTAATTTTACCTTATAAACACATCAACATTGTTTGAGGTAAGACTGGTTAAAAATGGCGTAAGCTACAACTATACATGTTAAGTGTCTCTTTATTTTTGGATGGTTGCCATACTGTGATTTCCCAGACTGGGTTATACCAGCTGCCCGTCTTATCTCAACCAGTTACAATATGATATGGACAGTAGTGGGAAGAATGAACATTTGTACTCAAGTAAAAGTACTTGAAACTAAAATGTACTATATTACAAGCACTGCTGCCAAATTTGTACTTCAATGTGGTTGAAGTGTCTTGCTCATTGACACCACAACAGTTTATTTGATCATTAGCTCACCAGTAAAATGAACTTATATTTTCTGGGAAATACTTCAAAGCCATGTCTGGTCCCCCGTTGCGTTTTTATTGGTAATCCCTCTAATTTTACCTTACGAACACAGCGATGTTATTTGAGGTGAGTTGTGGATATAAAAAGGTGTAAAGCTGCACAAACAAGCCGCAGATGGGCTGGAGGAGGGGATGACATTTCACTGGGAGAGTGTGAGCGATCAGACTAACACTAACCAACCCACAACAACACCAGGAGGCTAAACTGATGACTACAACATGGACTACAACATGGCCGAAACAGACTGCGAGCTAAATTAGTTTCTAGCTTCCCACATGTGCTGAACCACTTGGAGGGTTACTGGCCCGAGTTTGGCACGTGCAGTGCTTTCTCTACCTGCCCACACGATCGGCTGTAATTAAAATTAAACCTGTGGGAATAATAAAATAGATATGGTGGTGAGCAAACTCCAAGGACAAGCAACAAATAAACCTCTGAAACAAAATCAAGGGACAGATACTGGCCATAGAAAGTAATTATAAATGCCACTAAATTTTCTCCCCAATAGTACAACGTCTTGGGCATCTGCCAAGGCATTGGTATAATCTAAAACCGGCATTCTAGTTGAGGAGCAGAGTTGCGCAATTAATCAAATTTCAATTGACAGTTTCAAATTGCCAAAGCCATCGATAGCCAATCCTGTCAGTAAAAGTTAGAAGCAAAGTTCAGATTGTGGAAAATTTTGAAAAAACAAAATGTACGATTTTTGTGTTTAAATAGTCCTTTGTCACCGGTTCTGTTCATCATTTTTATGGACATAATTTTTAGGAACAGTCATGGGCCAGAGTGGGTCCAGTTTGGGGACCAAAGCATTTCATCTCTGCTGCTGATGTTGCTTCATTGAACCAGGACCTGCAGCAGACACTGGGACAGTTTGCAGCAGTGTGAAGCGGCTAGGATAAAGATCAGCACCTCTAAATCCAAAGCCATGGTTCTTGACCGGAAAAAGATGGCCTTAAGTGTTGGGCCTGGGGTGGGTGCTCATCAGCCACAAGTTAAAGAAATATAAGGTTTGTTCACGAGTGAAGGAGGGATGGAGCGTGAGATTGATGGGGGGATTGGTGCAGCAGCTGTAGTCATGCAGTCGCTGTATTGGACTGTTGTGGTAAAGAAGGAGCTGAGTCGAAAGGCAAAGCTCTCAATTTACTGGTCAATCTACATTCCTACTCTCACCTATGGTCATGAGCTTTAAGTAATGACCAAAAGGACAAGATTGCGGATACAAGCGGTCCAAATGAGTTTCCTCTGCTGGGTGCAGAGGAGCTCGGTCACAGAGGAGGAGTTTGGAGTAGAGTCGCTGCTCAGGCATCTGTCCTGGATGCCTCCCTGGGGAGGTATTCTGTGCATGTCCTAATGGAAGGAGGTCCTGGAGAAGATTCAGGACACACTGAAGGGACTTGTCTCTCAGTTGGCCTGGGAACACTTTGGTGTCCATCTGAAGGAGCTGCAGGAAGTGTCTAGGGACAGGGAAGTCTGGGAGTCCCCACTGCTGTCCCACGACATAAAGTGGAATTGGAAGATTTTATGTATTTATTTATTGTCATATAGGCCAGCCCACATTTAAGTATAGATATGAAAGGAAAAAAAAGAAAAATCAGGGAATATTCAACTAGTGGGAGAAAAAAAAGAAAACAAAACTGGTAACTAGCCTTGGTATGACGCCTGCAGCTTATTGTTACAACCATGGTCAAAGTATATGTATAATGTAATAAAGACGCGAGGAATTTTATATTTAGATTTAATTGCTGTGGTTCTATATTTTGTACTTTGCACTGTAGGTGCAGCGCAGTCAGAAGTAGAGCGATTTGGTCCAATCATTCATTCACAACAGAAGGCAGTGACGGAGCCGTGACAAAGGTGAAAGGGGCTGAAAATGGGTTAGCTCTCTCCCACTGAAAATGAATTATGTGAACAAGGCTGGACTGACGTAGCAGAACTGGCGCCTGAGCAGAAACGTGTTTGAATCCGATTTAACGATGCTAATAGGCCATGTGCTTTCAGTGACGCAGGTGGGGCATGAGACCTAAAGAGGCATGGCAAAAAATACTGGGAAGAAATGAAGTCAATTTGAGAAAAGATACGATAAGATAAGATAATTTGTGATCATTTGTGGGTCAGCATTGTAAATAAGGGCTTCTTTAAACTGTTTCACCTATAGTTAAAATATTTACAGCTGTTTGTAAATATTTCATTTACATTACCCATCACAGACATAAAGTAATCAAAATACCAATTTTCCTGATAATTCAAATGATTTCACTATTACAAAAACAAGAACGAATCAGAAATCAGAATGAGCTCCTCACTTTGCTTTGCCAGATTTTCCATTACAAATAGCAATAAATCCCAAAAGACATTCACGAAATGATGTGTTCTTATTAAGACAAAAAAAGCTGATTTGAAGTTGTAACTAAAAATAACATTAACCTTATTTAACTTGGTGGGTCAGAGGAAGGTCAAAGTTCAAGGTTCACAAGTTCAGATCCGGTAACTTTAGACTAGACACTGACGTAATCCTACCCAGTCTGTGCTTCTCAAACATTTAGGTCAAGACTTTTCCTGACAACTTTTTTCAGCGACTCAAACATGAACCTTTTTTTCATAAAATATGGAAACTTCGTCTTTTGCAATGTACAAGATTAGTAAACCTATCGTCAAGTACTAATAATAACTGTTGTTATTTTAAACATAAGTCAAAGTATACATAATTCCAGCGTCACAGTTCATACAGTTACATGTACCCACCTGAGTGCTCTGCTGAGTTTGTCGTAGTTCATTTGGGGCTTGCACTTGCGTGCCCCCCACAGGCGAGCCACCTCGTCAGGGTCTTTGATGACGAACTCGCCATAGTCGCCTTGCCACGCAATGACCTCGTGGTACTCCTCCTTCCTTAGCAGCTCCAGGATGAAGTGCCACAGCTGGATCTGCCTGGAGCCGGGGCTGGACTCTGGTTTGTAGGCCCACTCTGGGAACGCAAACCCTGCACACAAACCAGACGGACAGTTCACTACAGTGTAAAGACTAGCAAACAGGTTGTGTTCATGTTATATTTTTATTGTATTGAGCAGCACTTTGGGAACTTGTGCCATATAAATAAATTGAATTGGATGTTCAATATTTGATGACACCAAAATTTCAGAGAAAGGGAGACAGAGAGACAGACAAACAGAACTCTGTTCCAAGTAGGAACTGACCAAAAAGGTCCAGTAAGTATCAGCACCAAAACATTCAAACGTTCGTTCCGTGTCAGCTTTCGGTGCCTTGGCTTGAAATGCCCATGTCAATCATCCAATACATACACCACAATGATTTATTAAACAGCAGTACAGGAGGTCACGTGTCTCGACTGTGCTCTGCACAAACAAATGGCACAAACAGCACGCATGTTTTAACATAGATCTACACGTGTCCAAACATAGCACAGTGCATCATCTTACAGGTACAGCAGAAAAATTAATAAATGCGGGCACCGAAAAAAAGGACTGTTCAGAAACTGGTATTGAAAAGCACGCATTGTAAAAGTAAGTAATAATGATGATAATAATAATAGTTTGGGATTGGCTCCACAAACTTGTGGCTTTAAGTCATTTCAACTGACAATAATCAAACAATGGCATCATATTTTAAGCTATTGTTATAAAAAAACAACTGTATCTTAATGTATGTAATTTATGCTTACACAGAACTTCTGAAATAGTGCCAGTTTTTGTTTCACGATATGCCCAGCAATTGGAGGTAATAACCAAAAAAACTGGCCAAAATGAATACAAAAAGTTGTGTGGACTTTCCTTACTTTTGAATCATCACTTTTATAGACTGTTATACTTGATTATACTTGAATATATATATTGAGGTACAATCTAATATGTGTATTCGGTGCACAACTCAATGAACTTTGTTCTACTTTCACCAATGTACGCCAGGGTAAGTCATTTTAATTTGTAAACTGAAGACATGCATATCACTACAGTTGTATCTCAGAAGGACAACTCATGTCTAGCATTTTGGAGATATTGTCAGAATTTGTACAATTGAGATAAACAGAAGTACAGAGTAAGGCAAGTGAATCCAATATAGTACAGAGAAAGAAGAGTGAATCCAATATGGTACAGAGGAGGAAGAGTGAATACAATAAGGTACAGAAGAGGGAGAGTGAAAATATAGTAGAAGTATGCTGAGGTTTGAGCTGCCAGGAAACTGGAGGCCTAGAGGAAGATCAAAGTGTAGATTTAAGTCATTTTAACTATACCATAGCACTGAATAAATGCATCAAATTGTTCTTTAAAGCACACTAAGGAACATTTGGAAAAAACAGGTAACACGGATTAATTATAACGCACATAAATTTACCACTGCATATTTTCTTGCCATATGCTGCTAGTGTGCGCCCAGATGTCTGTGCAACTTCATTTCAATTAAAACCGCCTATTACTTAAAATCTTCCCAAATTAAACCAGGCATTTTGAAACTTCTCAAGCTACTTTTTCCCACACTGAATCTGAATCAAAAACATTACTTGCTATCAGCATCAAAGCGTGAGTTACCACTGTTTTATCAGATTACCAGAGCCTTGAGATACGACGAGACAAAACAGACAGCTTGATTTTATAAGCACCATCGCTAAATAATAACTCCCTCCCGCGCATGGCATTATAGTTAAAAGTGTAGACATTTGGTGCAGAGCTGTGGGTGGCAGTAAAAGACTCAACAGCGCTTTAAAACAAGGCCGAATGACACCTAACAGAGGCTACATTAGGACCAGATGTGAATAGGCTGAGAAAGCGACTGAGGCTGTGAAACATATGGCCCCATGCAACAATGAGCTATTCTGTGTTTATGCAACTGTAAAGCAACACGCGACGCTAAATACCAAGGTTACAATTGCGTTCCCACACTCACGAGTCCTCCACTGGCAAAGCTGTGACTGCCTAAGTAATGGATTTAGATGTAGGGCTGTTTGTGCATTCTATTCAGTTTTAAATGTGATAATTATTGCTCCAACCAATAAAAAAAAATGTAGAGGTTATGATACTGGTGCTCGTTTACGTCCGAACATGTAGCAGTAGCTCACCTAATCAAACATTTCAAATCATGATTTTAAATATGACCCAAATGATTGTGCTAATGGTTTTGTTCATAATTGAGTAACAATATTTAAGTGTTACATGTGAAAAATACTGCACCAAAGTTCCATATTTATGACATTTTAACAACAGATACGGCCTCTAACCACAAAAAAGTAAAAAAGTGTACAGTAAAGATGATATATATACATATTCACATGCACACAAACATACACAGGTTACATAGTGATGCTTCTAACGGTCCTTGCAGTCACATTGATCTGAGCAGCACATGGGATGTGGTGATGATGTGGTGAGGTCCAGAGGGCAAAGTCTGATTGTTCGACTGAGTGGATGATATAACCAATACTGTTGCATCACGCATGAACCAACTCTATAAATACACTAATCAATGTTACTTCAATCACTTTGAGGTTAACCTTTCAGTGGCTTTTTCTGTTTGGATAAATAAGACTGGAGAGTTTTCAAGGAGAACACACAAATAAGCAATTCAATCTTCTGTACAGCATTCTCCAATAAATATCCAAACCTGTGTGTGTGTATCTTTGAATGCTGTAAACAGGTAAAGACTGAAGCCAGTTGTTGTTTTTTTTTTTTTTTTTTGTTTTTTTTAAAATCATAATTTGTACTAGGATTAGCAAATAAGTTTATACGTTAAAGTACTGTACTTAAGTTCACATTTTAGGTGTCTGTACTTTATTTAAGTAAACTGGATACTTTTACTTCACTGCACTTGAGCAGGTATCTGTAATTTCTACTCTACAATACTTTCTACATTTTTTTCTTATCTGGACTGAAAAGTATAAGTACTTGGTTGAGACTACTTTAATACAAAATTGATTACTTATCCACCACTGAGTACAGCTAAAAATCATTAAATTCTGGCTATGATATGTCAATTTTTTAATAAAAATAACCCAGGATCAACACAAACTTTGAATAGAAGATTTATAAAAGATTTGACAGGTGAGTGGACAAAACTTGTATTGCACATTACACCGCTGTCTTTCTTGTTCCTAGTGCCCAAAAAGTTGTAAGTAAAACTGTTACTCATGGGTTTGTCTTCCTGCTATATGCAACATTTTGATTACTTTTTCCCATTCCAAATATATACTTAGTTAAACTGTTAATTACCATGACAATGGTACTGATTTCTCATCATTCTGAAACCCATGGATAAACTAAAAGTTGTTTGTAAAATGTCTATATTTTGAAAAGCATTCATAAAACCCACACCAAGCATGCTTTTGATACTTTATTTTATATGCAAGTCATGACAACCTCAAATCCAAACCAACTACATTTACCCAATTATCTGACATAGTCAGTGATAATGTATCACTCCATGTCTGTAGAAGAGGAGGAAACCGCTCGAGGCAGTGCCATAAAAAAGCAACATAAAAAACAATAAGACATAAAAACAACCACACAAAAGCAGCAGATGAGAGCTATAAAGCCATGCACCTGGAAAAGATGGTGGCCAGATGTGCTCCTAGAAACCTTTTATGTAACATGGTTTTACTGTAGCCTATGCGTCACGGTTAGAGCTGATTTTATGTATTTGTAGGAAATATTAAGAACTGCTGGGACACATCCGAAGTTCTTTGATTCCTGCAGATGGGACACAGAATGAAAAGAGACAGGTGCAAGTGATTTGTGTTAAACTGCTCACTTTAGGCAGTGTAGGGGGTATGGTGTTTTCCACTGACCTGTAAAGTCAAACCAGACAGCTGTACTGGTCAATATCAAATATAAACATCAACTTTTTCAACAAATGTAAAAATCATAAAAACACTTATTGTAAAAAAAAAAAAAAAAAAAAAAAAAGAAAGAAAGAAGGAAAGATAGAAAGAGACCAGGTATGTAGCGGACAGCTGGACCAGCACCATCATTCATTAGTGTAACAAATGTTAATTTTTGTACCTGCTTTTCAATACCGGTTCCTGGTTATTTAATTTGATGCCTGTAGTGTAAATTTAATAATGTAATTAATAGCCAATATGTTAATCCTGACATTTATGTAACAACATTTTTGTACCTGCTTTTCAATACCGGTTCCTATTTTTGTAAGTGTACCTTACCAATATTATTAAAACAATATTTTGTCCTTGAATGACGTTACAACTATTTTTAAAGCGTAGTACTTACACGACGGGTATACGATGTCCAGTTCTAACACAAAACAAATGTGTACACAACTGAACCACAGTGCAAGTTTCACTTTTACTTTTTTCGTATAAAGCACTGCAGATCAGAGCCAGCACTGCAGAGCACATGCTTTTTGTTTACCCTTTTACTACAGGGTTACCTGAGCAGAGGAGGGGGGGGGACTACGGCGAACTTTACGCAGACTCGATTGGATACATCTTCCTGCAGACGCCCTCCACACTGGATACATTTCCTATACCACATTTACTTTTACCAAGACCAGGAGTTTCGGTGTCCAGCCCTATTGATGATTGTTCATAATTTCCTTTTATATAAACACATTTAAAAGAGCCAATACTACCTATTTTGTGACCTACTCAAAAACTTAGTTGGGAGTTTTGTTTCATTCACACAGGTCAAGTAACCCTTTATTATTAGTCTGTCTACATCTCCAATGCTCAAAATGCTTTATTGACCTTGTGATGACATGAAGAGATAGTTTTCAAGTTTACAGCTACCTTTTACCTTTAGTTCAGTAGAGATTGGCAATCATCCAAATGATTCTAGCGAATGTGCATGGAGTTTAAAAACACAGCAGGAGGACTTCCTGTATTATTGTTTTCAGTTCGAGAGAAAACTCATCTTAAATATGCAGGATGTGTAAGTTAAACATGTGTGAATGAAACAGAACACAATTTGGGGTATGTTTTTGATGAGGAAACATAACAGATCAGAAAACAGTGTAATATGGGACCTTTAAATGCGAAAATTATGATCAATCATCAACTTTGTGTTATAGATTCAGATTTCCATTTTAATGCAATGTACCTAATGCCAAGGATTTCTGAAAATATTACCACTTCAAAAAGTACAAGTAAGGACTACAGTATGTGATAAAATTAACCTGTCAACACATTAACAAATGCTTTAAGTATATAACACTTTTTAGACACTTTACAGCCGCGATCCATTTTAGGGACCCCGGTTTTAAAGTGTATTGTTAACCTTTTTCTATTAGGATCAACTATTCCTGTAACAAAACATGTAATCCCATCACCTCTGACTAACAGTTACTCATGTCAGTGATTTTATCTTTGGGTCTCATCTCATTTATGTAACATTGTTTTGAGTTTGTGTGGTGTTTGGTTTCTCCATTTGGGACATTAAAGCTCATCTTGTGAGCCGCGGGCTATCAGGGCAGAATCTGTGATATCAGAGTGAGTGTATAGGCCCCGTGCTGTCCACATTATTCATAGTGGCTGTAAACGGAGTAAAAGTTGAGTCATGGAAACACAAGGAGACTGAGCTATCAGGTGAGCAGCGTGCAGATGTGGAGGAGACTGTCTTTCATCTGACTCTAAACTGTTACTTTAAAAGCTTATAAAAAAACACTGTTCAACTGAGGATGTAGCATGAATAAAGGTCTAGTGGTTCAGTCTAACTTGCAATAATAACGCAGATTTGAAGTATTCACTGTATTGCTGACGAGTCTATGGCCCTCAATTGGCCCTCAGCTTTGTCTGTGTTTTTATACGTGGCCCTTAATGACAAAAGTATGGACACCCCTGCTTTATAATGTGCATTGTTTTTTTTTTTTTTTTTTTTTTACTATTCACTATGAACCAGATATTCTGTGTTCTTATAAGCAAGAATAAGTATAAGATAAATATATGTTTCTGCTCATTCTGGTGATATAATGGTGATTATCTTTGTTAGCGATTCTCACAATTATATAAAATGTCCCATCTCAGCAAGTAATACATTTATCATATCCTATATTCGCAATTAAAAGACGCTCAAAGACATAGTACATAGGATTGGTCAAATATGCTTCCTTTGTGCTAAACGGTTAATTGTGCTGTTATTACCTTGATACAGGTGTCTTGCCAGTATAGAAAACAGCCTTCCAACAGGACCAAACACCAAAACTTGCAAACTTCAACTATTACAAAAATTAGTCAATTACTTAACCATATTACACCTTTCCGCATTCATTAAGAGCCATTTTGACAATGAAGTAATGGCAAAAACATGCGATTGGCTTCAAAACTTTACGACAAATGTGTGATCACCACTTTCCAACCGGGAGAATTCTGTTCCTTGTTCCTTCACAACTTTTTGCACAGTTTTTTTTTTAATCTTCTAAACTTGGCTGCTAATGCATTTAAAAATCGTACAAAATAGATCAGAGGAAGGGAAAAAAATGGTGAAAAACAAGTAGCTAGCGGTGACTAATAAACCACATGCTGCTATCCGATGTCCTATGGAGAGATGAGAGGAGAGCCAAGACACAGAAAGACACGTTAATGGGCTATTCGAAGGGACGCTGCTAACTGGGTACAGACATATGATTCACAATGCACTGCTGTTATGAGGACAGGGGGCATGGTAACAGGTTACGTCACTGGTTTAAAAGGGGTTAAAAAAGAGAAAAACAAGCCAAGTGAACAATAAGGCTGTATGATATAAGTCGTATGTAATGTGTGGCTATTTCAGACACTGATATCATGAGAAAAATAAGAAAATAAGCAGGGATGGCTTGGATACTGTTACTGACTTTGTTGCAGGGCATGTTCGGTTTTGGACAGCACAAACTTGCAAGAAAGTTTTCTCAAAATTTGTATTAAAATGTAAGATGAGTATTTTAATCAAAGGCTTTCAGTTTAGGCTTGTCGCTTATGACAAAAAGTACTATTTTAAATCCTCCCATTACAAACAAACTACTGTTAAATGTACTATTTCAAGTGCTGCACAAGAAAATTTGAAAAATAAGTCGACAACTTGAGTGCATAAACTAAAACTTGAATACTATTACTTATATTACTACTACTTTTCATTTTACATATTAATGCTAACCTGTTCCTTGGCTTGTGTATTTCCTGAACTCATGACAAAACTCAATTTCGATACTAAAGAATAGGCTCGATACTCAATACCAATTCTGATACCACGATAAATAATAACATGATAATAAAAAAACTCTTTATCTACACAAAAGGAATGTAATTTTCAACATGAAATCACAGTACTTTCTTTTATGCGGTCTGACAGCTGTAATCCCTCAGTCATTCAGGTATGTTCCATAGTGGTCCATGGGTGTAGTGTATGTGGTTTTATACTTGTTCTGATCCAGCTCAAGATAATTAGAAAGGAAAAGTTCATTTCTCTTCTGTGAATGTGTCTTTTTTTAGTATTGGTACCTGCTCACATGAGTCTAGTCTAATTTTGGTACTAGTTTTAGCATCGATAAGTATCCGATTTTTGATGCTCTTGACAGTCCTTATGCAGTATTTTTTTTTATTTATTAATATCAGTAGTAGACAGATTTTGTCACTAGTTTTTTTATGCATTTCCTTTTTTCAACAACATAGATTTGAGTCTGAGTGAATTCTTTGAGCTGATGTCCCTAATGTGTGGTCTCTGGGCGTAGATGAGACAGGAGGTGAGACAGGAGGTGAGACGAGAGGTGAGACGAGAGGTGAGACGAGAGGTGAGACAGGAGGTGAGACTGGAGGCGAGACAGGAGGTGAAACTGGAGGTGAAAGTGGAGGTGAGACTGGAGGTGAGACAGGAGGTGAAACTGGAGGTGAGCGGGTTTGTGCGTGGGATCAAACAAAAGCCTCAGAAATAGAAGCTCAGAACAGACTGAACACTGCTGCTGACTCATCGCTCAGTTCATCTGTCCTTCAACTCCCTCTTTCACTTTTCTTCTCCAAGTCACTATTCCCTCTCTTCCCTACTAGCTTCATTCTCCCTCTTTCTTCCTCTATTCTTTACCTTCCCCTTCTCCAAGTATCTGTTCCTTTTCTCCCCATCTCGTTTCTTCTCAACACCTCATTTTTTTTCTGTCATCCCTCCTTTTCTCTCCTCTACTTTCCTTTATTCTCTCTCTTTCTCTCACTGTTCTTTTTCTCCTTCAATCTCCCCTCCACTTTTCCCTCCCTTCTTTCAACCTCTCATTCTCCTCTCTCATCCTTCTTTCTTCTCATCTCCTCTCTCTCTCCACTCTTTCATTTCCTTCTCTAAGCAACTGTTCTTTTCCTCCCCCCCTTTCTCAACACCATCTCTCTCCCCTCTACTTCTTTCCCTCTCTTTCTCCATCCAACCTCATTCTCTTTTCCTCTCTCTCCTCTACTCTATACTTTTTCTCTTTCTCTACGCAACTGTTCCTTCTCTCTCTCTTCTCTTCCCCTCTTTTTCTCCCTCTTTTCAAACTGCTCTTTCTTCCACCTCCTTCTCCACTTTCGCACTCTCCTCCCTTCTCTCTTTACCTAAGTTCACATCCCTCTGCGCCTCCCTCCATTTCTTCTCCTTCCTCATCCTCCCATTCACATGTCTCTCCTCCACGGTTACAGTCTCCTAGCAACAAAAGCTTTTAGCGCTAAAAATAAATAGCAGAGTCACGACAATAATATGATTCAAAAGTTGACAAAGACTTTGGGTCTGTTTAGGTCGAGTTTGGACTTGATCAGGTCAATGTGAAATTGACAAAACAATTATGGTTTACTCCTCACCCATCCGTCATTTCTGCACATTTTAACTCAATATAAACACCCGTTCCACTTGCTAGTTGCTTGAATTAAGATGCTAGTCTTTTACAGCTCATAGTTAAAGAGGTGGTATTTTACTTCTATGGGGTATTAACTACTAACATGTGATATATTTAGATCACTGTGTTACTTTTTATTGTTTTAAAAATGCTATATTCACCAAAAACAATGTATTAACACGTTTCATGTTCGTTTTTGACGCTCTCTGTGTTAAGTCACTCCCCCTTCAGAGTGACAGCACAACACAATCAGTGTGCATTGCCAGGTTGCTGTGTTTTCCGTCACGTTTTTTGCATATTTATGGTGAACTGTCGCGTAGGAGCATGGATGACGCAGGCTTGTGGGCTGAGCATTGCACAGAATGTTATAACCATCATAAAGAGGAGAGAGTAGGACCGGTAGAGATCGCTAAAATACTCAAACATGCATGGATGACATCTAAAACCTCTTCAGAGATGTTTTTGATGAAGGGAACATCATAACATGGTAGAAAGTTTTTTAAAAATCCATTTGGCATCATACCTCCTCTTTAATGACGCCCTATGTAACAGTACACCACCTTCTTGTTCCACAGAAATGTTAGTGTCTCCTGGAAAGCCCCACAGTATGGCCTTAAACTTGTCTATCTAGCATAATTCAGTTTTATCTATTTTTCTATCTTTCTATCTAGCATAATTTAGTTTTTTTCCACTCATTTTGAAAACGTGCATTCTTACTGTAAATGGGGTCAGCTCTCCACAGACCTGACTTGTAACTTGGTCTGGTGGCGTCACCCACTGCCCCGCGTGGAGATAGATGAGTTTAATGTCAGACTGCGGAATGTTCCAGGTAAAACAACCTGCATTTCACTGTTAATTTCTTGAACATAAACAATTTAGGCTTTTATTCATTGTGCTTATGTATTTACTGACAGAGGACTAGCTGTAGACGTCTCCATTAAAAAGAGTCAAGCTGATTACTGATTATTAGAAGTGACTGAATCTCAATTTCATTTCAAATTTGATTAACTGCCCAACTATACAAGACAAACTATGTTGTTTTAAGCGCCACAATACTATTACATGTTATCATTGGCTTACATGTATCCTAATGTTGATCTTTCAATGTGTAAAAACTCCTGTCCAAGTCTTTTGTCTGATCTGGCCGGCTCTGCTCCAGACAGGAAACAACTGAGGCCGACGTAAAACGCACCATTTCAAATCTCAACCGCATCTAAATTTAGCCACAAAAACAGAAAAAATACAGATTTAATTCGCTATTAGGGCCTTTTCGAGCCAAGCCACCTGCGTTCCTCTTTCCAAAACCAACACAGCCAAGCCAGTTAAGGTTTTCGTTGTTTTTTCTTAGGGCCCCATGACGTCTCGCCTGGGCAAAAGTGCTATTAAACTCAAGATAGTCATCACTGGGTATTGTAAAAACATAGAACATCACGGCTTGTTCAACTTTCTTCAGCCCCCCTCTCACCGCTCTATTCTCCCTCCCTTCCTCCCATTCTTTGTTGGGACTATTTTTAGATGCTCCGAAAGGTCGCTGTGTCTCTTCTGGCAGGGCGCGATTCAAAAGGCAGGAGTAATCGAAGCAAAGTGTGGGTCATGTGGGAGATATGATGGTGTAGAGGTTAGTCAGAAATAAGATACAAAAAAGCAGGAAATAAGAGGAAGCTAAGAGGAAATGGGTCACTATTTGGGAATCAAAAAAGGTGACATCATCAAATACAGTAATCTGGGTTATGGGAAACAGTGACTTTTCAGTAAGTTCACTGAACAAAAGGAGAATTAGTTTGATAAAATGTTTTCATTTTTGGTTTTGAGATCAGGTCTTGTGTTTCAGAAAGACAACACATTAGGATTGGCCATCATGATAAACCATTTAAAACTAAATCTTCTGACTTGAGAAAGAGTCCTCAAATGTTATAACAGGACACTGAAACCCATGAATAGCTCAGACAAAAAAACAAAACAAAACATATATACACATATATATATAAAATTTAATTTCCAATGTAAATAACCATTTGCTAAACATTAAAGAGGGGGTATTTCACTTCTATGGAGTATTAACTGCTAAAAAATAACATTTAGATCACCATTTTGCCCTTTCTGTTATATTTGCCGAAAACAAAGTATTAATGTGTTTTATAAGTTTCACTTTCATTTTTGGTGCTTAGAGTCAAGAACTACTTAGCGTAGACTTTTTTTTTCCATTTGCACCAAAATGACTATGGGACACTACCAATTAAAAGTATTTTAAATAAAAGAACAAAGTTAGTAGAAAGCACTGGGTGTATACCGGTGCCTGGCAATGTAGCACCTGGGAAATGAGCGATTAAAGATTGCTCAAACAGGCACAAATCACTCTGAATACAACTTCAGGTGACTTAAT
The DNA here is from genome assembly GCA_019594935.1 of Periophthalmus modestus. Lineage (NCBI taxonomy): Eukaryota > Metazoa > Chordata > Actinopteri > Gobiiformes > Gobiidae > Periophthalmus > Periophthalmus modestus. Next base: position 17,417,018 of record JAIEZT010001318.1, read on the forward strand.
GGTGAGGGGAAACAATTATAAAATGGTTAAAAGCTCTGAAAAGTCAATTTTGCAGAATAGGTCTCATTTAGATGTAAACTCATTTTATAGTTACTTTAAACTGTTTATGATAATACATTGACTAACAGCATCTTAACAGTATATATCTGGAAGATAAATATTTAATTTAAATATTTATTATTTAAATATTTCCTTTCACCAAACTTAGTGTAAAAAGTAGGTCAGAATTCACAATTACATTTCCAAAACCAATAATTTAACCCAGCATTTAGTAAATCCCATTGTCTTCTCCGAGTGAACCGCCCCTAAAATAAACCAAGCCGGCGTCTCGTGTGGATTTCCATGTCTTTAAATACAGTTTATGACAGACTCAGACATGGGCTCATCCCTGTATCTCCAAAAGCAGTGTTTAAAAGACTCTACTGAGCTCATAATGGGCACTGAAGGATGCTGAGAGGATGAAGTAGGAGCCAGGGACTTAGCACCAGGGAGGAGACGTAACGGGGGGGTGAGAGGAGGGCCAGGTGGGATAAGGGGAAGGTAGAAAGCTTGGAACTTGACAAATGGGACAAGTGCAGGCAGGTACAGGTGATCCTAGCTGTACATGATCATGTTTAGGGCAACAAGATGTGCAATCATACTGAAAATGATCATGGTTGCATTGTAAAATTGATACAGTTGTAAAATTTTGTATGTAATTTTGGGAAGAATTATGTATTGCGCAAGAATAGTCAAGGATCACAGGGATTGAACCGCCAAATAACCAGTTAATGCAATCACTAATTTGCACAATACAGACATTACATATTTAATTTTGTGCGTAATTTGCCATCTAAAATGTTCACATAAGGTAGTACATATGTATAATTCGGTCAAAGTTTGAACGAGACAATTCCCACCAATATCTTGATAAGGCTAAGAGACTCGCGGCCTGTTCATCATAGACAGAGTTTTGTTTTGAAGTGCAGAGGGAGCAGACACAACAGTGCCCACAGAGTCCACAGGGTCGAAGCCTTGAGAGACAAAATGTGTTACAGCAGTGGTTGACTCCTTCAGTTATAGACGGAAAAACAGAAGACTACAATCTGTGCAGACGCGGAGCTACGCCAAGGATGTGAGCAAGCCTTGGCCTGGTCACCGCGTGTGGGAGGCTGCAGGGTGGCAATCTAGGGGTTTCGGAATGATGAAGAACTTCAGCCGTTGCCATAGCGATTAACAATTTAAAACAAGATATAATGTCTTTCGAATGGGGAAAAAGTCCTCAAAATGTCGCATATAACAGGAAGCTGAACTCACAATTTAGTACAATGAGAGGTTTAGGGGAGGTGCAAACTGGAAAGAGATCAATAAAAATTACATTATTTTATTTGCAATTATTAGTAAAATGTTATGTTTTGCAATTCAAAACAAATGTGTCTTTCAGTCTTGATTTAATGAACATTATCAAGACAACATTTGAATCCGTGCCATTTAAGGAAGACCTATTGTACTTGTGTCTGCTGTATAGTTATAATCTATGACACGTGTGGATCATTATGTTATAATTTGTACATTTTAAATCATAATATTCATCTAAAACGACTTAACAAAAGAAGCTGACTTTCGCATTAGGAAACTGCAGTGCCCAATGGGAGCTGACATTGCTGCAAACGTCATCACAGCAAAGAGCCGTGTAGCTGTCAGCGCCTCCTATGAATAGCTGCACATCACGCTAGCGAGAGGTGGATTTTTTTCAGTTTGCACCAAAATGGCCACGCAGCGCTGCCGATTCCTATGCGTATCACCGATTAAGATAATAAAATTGATGAACAAAGTAAGTAGAGAGCAGTGGCTGTGTACCAGTGCCAAGAAAACGGGGCTGATCGGCAAAATTCTACCTTGAAAATAAGATTAAAGATTGCTCAAACATGCACGAATCACTCCAAATACAGCTCCGGGCGAGTAAATGTGAGTGGAAACAACTGTAAGTGTAACCCTAACCCCAACTGTAGCTTTATGGTTAAAAGCTTTGAAACGTTGATTGCATAAGTTTGTATAAAAAGTCAGCTTTAACAAAAATCATTTTGAAAATTATTCAGTACTCTGCTTTAAACCACATGCTTTTACTGACAGAGGATTGATTGTAGTCCCCGTAATTAAAAACTCCCAAGCTCATCAATAATTATTAGAAACAAATGTAAATGTCTCCTGCACTGATTACAATTCAGATCACTCGCTATACAACAGTTGATAAAGATTACATTTGGGCATATTGTGAACTTTGTGTGTCTAGAGTTCGCTTTCCAGTTTGTGTAGTCTGAGAAAGCTCTAGTGTATAGGGACATGCATGTACAGGTGTGAGAGGGGCCCGTCTGAACCTGTGCGCTCAAAATGACATCTCTGTGAAACACGCACTTATAATGACGAGAGGAGAAGTCTGCCTCCCAGCCAACTCCAACCGGCTTCCGACAGCCCAGATACAGCAGATAAGACCAATGTTATGGACTACTTTCAACCAGGCTGAAAAATGTATCATAATCAAATCCAAATCACTGTTTGAGTTGGCGCAGTCATCAAACTGCAAAGGCTGAAATGAAAAAAACAATAAAAGTGAATCAACTTCAAACAAGACATCTAGAATATCTTGGGATACTAAAAATAACTCAACTAAGGGGAAATATGCTTGATGTCCTGCAGTTTTGAAGTACACAATTACCCATACAATATATTAAACATTAGTTAGACGATTAAGCTAAAGATTTATGCAGCATCAAACCAAATGTGACTAGCTGCATTGCTTGTTTAAAAAAGCAGCAGAGTAAATATTCCAGTTATTGTAATGGTTTAGGTGAAACAAAGCCACAAGTTCAGCAGCTGTGGGAATAAAGAGCATCATGAGGGAAGACGACTTCAAGCAGTTTTAAACCAGACTGTAAAAAAACGGCAGAAAATATGGTCCAAAAGTAGGTCACTTTTATCACAAGAATGCTGTATGTAACCTGGTAACATGATTTTATTTTTTTGTTTTTATTTTTTTCCACATTTACGGTTGTATTTCAGGAATGCGGCGCAGTCAGTGTCACAAGCAGACTGTCTCCAAGAGGAAATGCATTGCACATTGGTCATAGTTTGTTGGGTTGTTTTTTTTCTAGGACAATTTGCCTACATTTTGTCTACAATCAGTCTTAAAAAAAAAAAAAAAAAAAAAAAAATATTCATGACTAACTAGAGGTTATGGCTTTACCTGGAAAGTTTCACACTATGGCATTAAACTTAACTATCTCAATGGAAAAGAGGCAGGCTTGTCACGATTTTAAAGCACGATATATTGCTACAGAGATATACTGCAATAAACTATAACACTGAGAATACTTTGTCACTGATACAATAATAATGCAAGATAATCCCAGTCTAAAAATAAAAATAATACCAGCTGCAACAAATAAATAGTAGAATGAAGCAATAACTAGCCACAGAAGGTACTTTTTCAACCCTCTACAGCTCAAATCTTATCGTATTACAACAAAAATACCCCAAATCTCTCCATTTTCACAAAACTTATCATTCATTTACACTGAACGATAAGTCAATAGAGTCATTATCGTGACAGGCCAAGTAAGAAATGTCACTGGGTTCACTCACAGCATGTTTTTGAGCAATGAAAAAGTCTATAATCAAACAAATGAAACATAGGTTAGATAGATAAGGCCAGATAAGTTTAATGCCACACTGTAGTACATTTCAAATGGGTAACAACATCTCCATGGAGACAAGCAGGTGGCCAACCCTTCACCGAAAAGACGCAGTGTAGATTTAAAGCAGTGGTCATAGTAGGCTTAAAGGAAGTTCACAGCATACACCGAATGAATATATAAACTACCTGCACAATGGGAGGCAAAGGATTATGTGTGACCGTTTCTTCAGTCAAAAAGGCCAAAACAGAACGCTTTGAGTTTTTCAAAAAAGTGACACTGATTTGGCAGAAAATATGTTTGACTAAAGCAGCAGCGGGAAGTTGTCAAAACTAGAATCCAAAATGATTTCTCTCCCATTTCAGAAAAACATGTACAAGATGTGTCTGCGCCTGAGAGAGAGACATAAAGAGAGGGAGGAGGAGAGGGAAGGAAAGGAAAGGGAGAGAGGGCAGGAGGGAGAAATGAGAGGGAGAGAAGGAAACAAGGGGAAAAGTGAGAGTGAAAAGAGAGCTAGACAGATAGAGAGAGAGGAAGAAAGAGAAGGGGATGAGAAATAGATAAACAGATGGGAAGAAAGAGAGGGGATAAGAAGGGAGAGAGAAAGAAAGAGATGGGAGTAAAAAGAAGGAGTTAGAGAGAGAAATTGATAAATAGATGGGAAGAAAGGGGAGGGAATGAGAGAGAGAGACTGGAGGTGGGAGAAAGGGGGAGGCATGAGGTAAGGAGTGTAGAGAAAATGATGATGGGGGACAGTAGCTCAAAGGAGGTGTGTTTGTCCACTGATCCGAAGGTTGGCGGTTCAAATCCCGCTCTCTACATGAACATCATTGGTTGAGTGGGAGATCCACTGACTCAAAGGTTGGCGGCGCAATTCCAGCCCTCACAGATGAATGCTGTCGTTGGTGGGAGACACTTAAACCTCGCCCCCAGTGTCTGCGTACAGCTGTGTAAGGTGTGTGGATGGGTGACTGGTTCCTTGTTGTAAAGCGCTTTGAGTGCCTGAAAGGTGGAAAAGCGCTATATAAAGATGTGACCATTTACCATGATTGAAAGTGTGGGAGAAAGGGAGGGACAGGAGAGTTGGGAAGAAAGGAGGAAGAAGGGAAAGGGGCAGGAGGGGGAGATGTTACAGAGAAAGGGTGAGAGAGGCAAAAATAACGAAGGTGAGAAGAAACAAAGAGATAAGGGGTGTAAGAAAGGAGAGAGAAAAAGGCAGAGAGGGGAGAGCAAAGAGTTAGGAGGTGGGGGGGGGGAGAGATGGAGAGTGTGTGAAAGACAGGAGGGAGAAAAAGAGAGAGAGCATGCCTTAAGTAAGAGACAGACAGCGAGTAGATACTCATTTCTCAGTTGCTCGCTGGCTCCTGTGTTGTGGTCCCGGAACCAGACTACTTTCATTCTCGTCCAGAGCGGCGGTCGGACCAAAAACTCGGCGAAAACCACTTACAAACACGTGTCACCCTCTGCCTCGGCTGCCCGGGGCGCACCCAAAACAAACCTAAATCCTGCACATCCAACAAGTTGAGGATCAGGGTTGCCAGATTTTCAGAGTGCAACAAGTGACCAAGACTTTGAAGGGGGAAAAAAAAAAAAAACACAGAGCGACCCGAGCCCTGCAAAAACAAGTCCCAAATAGAGGCAATTAGTTTTAAACATTGTGTGCAACAGCTGAAGAAGCACTAACAAATATATATAAATTTTTATTAGCATATTTAACATCACTAATGCTTTAAAACATGAACTACTTGTATTTTAGGATTGTCAAAAGTATCAAAAATGTGATACTAATTGATCCATAAACCGGTATCGAAAAAAGATACTCAATTTAACAAGTATCGGTGCTGAAAAAAAGCATAAACATAACAAAATTTGAGCATCCCTTTCTAAGTTTTTTTTTTTCATCCTTGTGGTATCAAAATTGACATTGTGCCTTTTCCTTAGTATCGAAATCAAGTTTGAAATTTTAGTATCGTGGCAACACTCATTTCCATAGACTGTATATGGTTCATTACTGGGTCTATTAACATGAAAGAGAACTGGAAAAGGCTAAAAAAAACGTCACATCTTTTATGAGGTGAAAGTGCTACTGCAACCCGCGACGACTAACATTTGCAAACGACTCCAAAAAAAAGAAGCCCAAAGTCTCTATAAAGAAGCAGACTTGGCAACTCTGAGGAGGACTAGGGTGATTCACTCCACCGAAACGGCTGCCAATCAAGCCTCATCTGCCAGCCCCTCCCCCTCCCAAATTTCCCAGAAGGCCGCGGTGCTTTTAGCGTCTTCCAGCGCAGACAAAAAGACTCCACTGTTGATTAGAGCTAGAAAAGAGTGACATACGCTCTTGTCTTTAAACTTTTTACTGGAAATCGGGTATGTTTGATTTAAATGCGTCAAACCCGCAAACAGCAATTGGAAAAAGTGTTGCCAAAAGTGTGGCTTTGGCGAATAGATTTAAAGCGGTTTATATAGACTTAGAGAGATAGCAACTTGACTCAATTATTTATGCATTCAGGGGCTTCCTTTGTTTTTCTATGGTAAGTAGCTGTGAATTTAAATATCTTCAGTCATGGTAATGAGGACTGAATAGATCGGTACATGGATGGATTTCACCAAGTGTACTTTTGGTATCGATAGTAGAGGTAGTTGGTAAAGCGTTCACCCTCTGACCACAAGGTTGGATCCAAATCTTACCCCATTTTGTCACTGTGCAAAATACTGATTTGGTCTTGTCTCAGGTGTATGAAGGGTTGAATGATCTCTCAATGAAGTGTTTTAGGTAAATTACTTAATAAATGTGATTATCTTATCTGTGTGTGGTTTGGCCGGCTCATTTGTATTATTTGTATTTTTTTTTAAATATAGACATAGCAATAACACTGCATTAGACGAGCTGTACTGTGTAGAAGTGTTTATCGCTAGTGCCAATTTTCAACACCTGCTCATAGGGGGGCTTTTAAAGGGGTTTAGAGTCCAGAGAGAAATGTTATAATTTGTACACAGAAGTCGACAGTTACATAAGACATAAGACAGAGGCGAGGCACATTTCAAACATTATGTGAGCAGCTCTGGCCACCTTCAACCACAGTTTCAGAGTCCTATTGAACAACGTTTGGGCCAGTCTGTAATTTTAGGTCAGACCCCTTAGAACAGAAACCTGACTGTCCAAATGATGTTTAAAACTTTGGAACGACACAGTCCCCACCGACAGAGGCTCTGTTGTTGGGTCTGAGAGAGAGTCCTGACACCAGAGAGCCAGGCCAGAGAACAGCGGTGACACACAATTATTTAGATGATTTACCAAACAGAAATATGTTCAACAATCATAATCATTATTTCAAATGATTGCTTCAATACATCATATTTGAGTAATGTGACAGAAAACACTTTGTTATGTCATGTGGTAATAAAGGAAGTGCTCCACTATGTTTTTGAACTCCATACACCTTCACTTCAATCACTTTCAGACCTGGAACTACCACTCTGTGACATCACAAGGTGGAACAGAGCATTTTGAGATTTTAGATTTTGAGACAGATTAATAATAAAGGATTACTCAAACGTGTGAATGAAAAAACACAAAAGTCCAGGTATGTTTTTCATGGGGTCCCATTCTAACATGGCATAAAACTCACAAGAGTCAATGTTTGTGTAAAATAGGACCTGTAAACTGGAGAGAACGGTTGGCTACCCATGTAAAAACATTAAAGACAGAGGCAGGACGGCGTCACCACAAACCGACGGCAAACCAAAACCCAACACAGAGAAATTAAAAGAATTTGTGCATGTGTTAATCCAGAACAGGCTTCACTCATTTACTGTGATTGTGGGGGGTCCCGAGGAGAGAAAGTGTGTGGGAAGGAGGAGGGAGGGGCTATTAGACGTTCACGTTTGAATTAAAAGTGACACAGGCCTTAGTCATCCATCACCGGAGATTCAAAAACAACACTCGGGACAACAACCCGGTCACGAATCGGCTCCACATCAAAGAAGAGCAGCTTAACAAAGTCTAACAAGTTCAACATGGAGGTGGGGGTGCTGTAGAATAGGCAGTGGATTGGCCTGTCACGATGACATATTTTGAAGTGTGATATATTGCTGAAGAATATATAAATGCCAAACGATAATCCTGAAACTAATTTTAGCCACTGCAACAATAACCCAAAAGCAAAATTATTCTAGTAAAACCTTTTCTAAATGTTCAATATAGTTAAAAAATATATATATAAATAAATGCAACGCCAAATTAAATAATTTAGAATATTGTTTGTATCCATGAGTCATAGAAGTTATTTATTCAACCCTCTTCGGATCAAATCTAATTATAGTACAGAAAAATAACATGTTCCACACTAGTGGCCCCAGAAATTATTCTTCCATCTATCATATAGAAATTATGGCTTCATTAAAATGCAAAATGCGGTTACTGTGGTCACTAAAACTCTGCTGCGGTGTGATTGATCATATTGCAGTATGATCATACTGCAGTATTGCAATACTGTGGTCACTGCGACAGCCCTAGTGGTTCAAAAGACATTTGTCATTGTATAGCAACTAAACACTTGCAACAACTTCAATGCAATTGCTTTGAAATGTGCTATTTTTCATATAGATTTTTCTACAATACTGTAATTAGCTGTAGGGCTGTAAGAAGTTCTTAGTTGACTAAAGACATGTCCTCCTGATCCATTAGTCGACTTAAAAGGGGGTGTGGCAAAAGTTCAAAACTATTACATATCTCTATGTTTTTGACCCAAATAGCACACACAAGACTACACCTGTACGGGTTTTCATGCAAAAACAACTATTTATGCAGAAAATGTACTAGGAAACAATGCAACATGTAAAAAAGGCAGATTTAACTCATGACTCACAAGTTTAAATACCAAAAAATACCAAATCTTCAGCTAACTCACTCCCTCTCTAACTTCTCCTTTCTGCTCTTGTATCATATAAATCCTTATAATCTAAATAAAATGATTACTCGACCAATTCACATTTTGGTCGGCTCAGATTCCATTGCCCGATCAATCGACTATAGACCTACAGCCCTGATCAGCTGATATTGACAAAGTTTAACATGCTCACATAACCAAGTCGTTAATCACGTCTTATTTGAGCTTATTTAGTGTTTTCATTTCAAATTGACGTTGGTGTTATCCTTATTTAACCTGGAATTGAGTTTGAGTGGGGTAAAGGAAGGAAGGGGGTAGAGGTGTGAAGTTAGTGATCTGATTCATCATGTCCTTATTGGTCTTTGGAGGTGTCAAATGATCTGGAGGAGGGACATTTCAAAGGGAAGGTGTCAAACACACAAACTGACAGACCTATCAAGACACACACGTCATTTAGAGTTCAATGACTTTAAGGGGAAGTAACAGCATTTCAACTGGGCATATAATTTTAAAGAAAGTTACCCGAACGTTTTTTGAGCTACTGTGTCCATGTATTGATCCCTTTGTAATCCCTATGTTTAAGTCCAACTAATACAATAGATATTCTATGCAATTATTGTACAACAAATAGTAAAATCAACTAAATATTATCCTAGACAAGTTGACTAATGTTATGTTTAGGTCAGATATGTGTATCTCCATCTCTCTCCATCTCCCTTTATTTCTCTCTCCATCTCTCTCCATCTTTCTCTAGGTTAGACAAAACAGGACAATTCAGCCAGTGACTTAATGAAATCACACATGTGTAAACAAGATGGCTAGAGTTGAGTCAATAAACATCTTAACAGCAGGAAGAAGCCAATTATGTACTGGCCAAAAATGTGACAATTGTACCATGGTAAAAAAAAAAAATAAAATAAAAAAAACTACCCACGGTTGTGCCTTGCTGAAAAGGGACTTTCTCATGGGCGGGTGCCAGTGACTCAAATAAAAATGTTTTAAAAATTATTATCAGTTGCAAAGTTTCCTGTTTCACATCCTCCAATTCATGCAACTGTGACACACTGTGATGATGTAAGATGCCTGCCTCTCATCCGGGAAGCTTTATCAAATTAAAAAAATATAGAAAAAAGGTTGAACTATTGAGAGAAGTATATAATTGTCTTTTTATTATTTTTTTCTGGACATGATCACAATTGCCATGCTTGTCAGGAAAATCTCAATCTAATACAAGAATTGCATGTTTGTTCTGCTTTGATCCGACTGAGATTAATTTTTCAGCCCCACAGCACACTCAGACCAGATGACGACCACAAAAATTCTGAACCTAGCATCCCAATTATTCACTGCAGTGAGTTTATAAGAGCAGAGTTTTGTTGTCACTCCACTGCTAACAACAACTAGCATGCTAACAGTGTAAAAGCGTTACTTTTACTTCCTGGTTCCATACAGATAAAAGGGCTTTATAATTGGATGCAGCCAGCTAATTTTTACCCTATTTTTTTTTTGGGGGGGGGGGGGGGGGGGGGGTGGGGGGGGGGGGGGGGGGGGGGGGGGGGGGGGGGGGGGGGGGGGGTTTACAATCAACTGTAAGTCAGTCAGTTTTTTTTTTTTAACTTTATCACCTTAAAAAAAACATGTACCACCTCTTTAATTTGAAGCCAACACCAACCTGCTTTGATATATTCACGTTTAGACCAACTCGCATGAAAAAAGAACTTTACCCATTATTGACATCCAAAGGTGCAGCTGAGGGAGTGGAGCGGATATATAAATGAGTCTGTGTGGTTTTGAGGTGTGAAAGGTTTATATGTAATAAGCCCAAAGTAAATACACAGTCTTCCAAAAGCCTGAATCCACAAACACAGGAGCTGAAGAAGGTGACCCCAGAGAAGCAGGACAGGCCATGCTGCAGAGGGAGAAAGAACATGATGTATTTGAGTCTTTTACTGTGAAGGCTGAGCGCAAAACATTCCCATGAGACGCTCTGATTTCAGCCATAACATTACGTCACTCATTTGTACATCACTTCGTACAACATTGGCCATTAGCTTTAAACTAATGCTAGGTGCTTTTAGTCAAATTCTAGTATAGACTTAGACCTGGCTACATATAGGTTAAATTTAAAGGCTTTTTTTTTCTTTTGAATGTAGAGGTTGTTCTGAATTGGTAGTTGTTATGGCAACGCCCCTCAATCGCACCTGAATTGAAATTGCCATTTGAATTGTCCATCCACCCACGTGGGGGTAGCAGTCTAAGCAGAGACTCCCAGACTTTCCTCACCCCAGACAATTCCTCCAGCTCCTCCGGCGGGATCCCAAGGCGTTCCCAGGTCAGCTCAGAGACAAATATTTGAATTTCCTCAATTATCAAATCTCAAAGGCAAAAGTGATAAACAGAATGTCACAAACGACACATTTTCCTTCTCTGGTTTAGGTTAGATTTTAAACATTTAATAGCTTGATTTAGTCCTACTCCATATTACCACTTTTGGGTGTTTGTGTAAAGTAAATAATGTAAAATACTATGTGGAAAATCAGAAGTCATTCATTTCAAACCAGAAAGCAGTTAAGAGGCAAATGTTTAAATGGTTAAGTGTAGCAGTGGAAAAATTAGGTCAATGAGGGTATAATAATTCAGTCAGACCATGTCACCTGATGCAACCACTTTCAGATTCAAAGCTCCACTCCACCTTGAACTTCAACCTACAAAGAGGCCTGCACGTGGACAAAGCAATGCAATTATACACTCTTTTATATTACACCATGTTATAATGACATCAAAGTCACGTTTGAAATTTCAAATGTTCAATACTTGATCCCTGTTTCATTACCACAGTTAAAAGAGAAGAATGAAAAAAAACCCAAAAAAATGTTGCTTTCTAATAAATTTTCCAACACAAAATTGTAGTTTCTGTTTCTTTATTAAGTACCTTGCAGTCTTACTCTGATAAAGATCAAAACCTTTTTATAAGTTTGATGCTTGTTCAAAACTTTCAATACTATTTTTAGTATTTAGTATCTGGGTGTCAATTTTATGCCAACCCCATTTTCCACTATAGTTTGCCAGGCCTAATTTTCAAATCAAACTTATAATATGGGCTGTCATGGCGTTTGTGTTTCCATGAGGATGTTAGAAAAACAGTAGAGGATATCATATGTATTTTTAGCTTGGCTCCGCAGGGTAAATTCCAACAGGTTTAAGATCAGGAAAAAATCTGGGAACGTTCGCCCCAAACGAAACAACCACAAAGCCCAAGTGGTGTTCTCTTTCCCCCTACAGGACGTCCTCCACGGGCTTTCCTCTCAAGTCCTGGTGGTCCCAATATGGCCCATTTTACAACGCAGTCTAAATTTGCCCTGTTCTTTATACTTTCCACAGTTACAACCCGCAGTTAACTCCGAGTATTTCAATGTTTTGGAGTTTGAAGTTTGAAGACACCCCAGTCTCTCCTATTACCAGGAAAGTGCTGGCAAATTGTTCCTGCTTTGCTAAAATGGACTACTTTAAAAACACTTAGAAGGAAATTTTGCTTTAACTGCAACTTGTCTCATCTCATTTTAAAGGCAATAATACAGAAGCCCGTGAGGGACACACCCAGTCTACATGCTTAAACGGCTCATTTGTAGGACTTAAAAGCTGCACTGTGTAACTTTTCTGGGAGAGCGTCACCTGCTTGTCTGATGTTATAGCTTTGCCTGGAAAGTTCCGCAGTATGGGATTATCTCCATGGAGACAAGCATGTTACCAGGTTTAGTTACAGGTCAAATCTGTAACCTCCCACCAGAAAAAAAAGCAAATTAAGACAGATATTGCAATTTTGTGATTAGGTTTAGGAGTTAAGGTTAGAGCATTAATGAAGTACTCATTAAGCCTTCATTCATGGATCTAATTATTATAAAGTGTTTCCAATGTAGTCTTTGAGTTTCACTAATTAAGATTATTCAAACAGCAATTTTATTCAATTGCGATTCAATTTGCAACCGTACTCAAAATTGTATGTAAAAAGCCATAGTTGCCAAAGCTAATGGTTAGCGGTACCGTCTCTTCCCAAAGCTAACACGACCCACTGGAGCTAACCATAACGCACCATACCTCGTGATTCTAGACCAAACAGTTACACGTGATGGACAACTTCAGTTCATGCATTGTGCCATTTATTGTCAATCTTACGGGAAAATCACCAAGGGCAACCATTTTACATTTACGTTTGACAAGTGTTTTCACTCAATGCAAAAAAAAAAAAAAAAGGCATGCAAGTTTAGCACTGTTGTTAGGTAGCCTTAAATGTCAGCGGGTTTGAAAGAAAGAAGTGCAGTATAATATTAAATTATAGTCAATGTAAAGTTTCCTGTATTAAAAAGAGGACAATATTGTTGAAATATTAAGTTGTTGAAAAAGTTGTAAAACTGTATGTCATCTATAATAAAAAAAAACAGTATAAGGTTATATTTGTGTACAATTTTATTAAATGTATATTCTGAAGAAGTGATTTGGTTAAAGAGACGTTTTGCAGAATATAGAATTATTAGTAATGGAGTCTGTTAACAAACTAGCCTGTGAAATCTATGCCTCATCTGTCTCTGAAGATAAAGGTTTTGTATAATGATGATGACTTTTCTGAAGCAGAAAGCCTGTATCTTGTCAGGTGTCTCTCAGATATGGCCTTATCTCTTCACCAGAGCGAGCGCTGGTTCCACTCCACCTCCTCTGACTTCACATCAGCATTGTGCAGAGGTCCAAAAAAACAACTACTTTACTGTCAATATGAATTAATGATAAGAACTATACAAGACGTTTATCTAGCATTTAAACCAAGAGATAGATCAGGTACTTGATCAGTGAATAACTTTTTCTGCTCCTATCTAAAAATACAATAAAAATACAAAAACCCTCATCATACCAAAGGACACAAGAACCAGTTTCTTATTTTCCAACACTATAAAGCTGCAAGAGTAATTACAGTTAAATCAAAATTTCAATGGATGCTATTAACAAATTGCAAAGGCTGCATTTTTTAAAGTGCCACAGTTTCCTTCATAAACAACAAAATGTCTTGTTTTATTCTGCATAAAAAAACTGCCAATTGTGTAGTTTAGACCTGTATAAACATGTTCTGAAATGTAATTCTTGTACTAGTTTGTTGGTTTGTATTTCTGTCTTTTTGTCAAATCTTCTGGATGTATATAAAATGTGAACTTTGAGCAGAATTATTAAAAACATACCTTGCCCATCTCTCAATGCTTGTAAGAAAAATACCATCAGTTACAGTTAGGGCTGTCATGATAACATATTTTGTTCGATATATTGCTGAAGTAAATACAGATGACAAATGATAATATTGAAACTAATTTATGCCAATGACACTAACCTAAGAGCAGATTTAAACCACAAAAACTATTCTAAGAATCATGAGCTGCAATTAATAAATAGCAGAATGAAACACTTCTGCATCTGTAATGAGTCATAGAAGTGATTAATTGAACCCTTTACGATTTAAATCTTATCACATAGCCAAAAAATAACCACAAATTCCCCAGTAGTGCAAAGAAAAAATACACACAAGAAACACTGATGCCCAAAAAATATTCTTCCAGCTTTCATATACTGAACGATAAGTCGATTTGTAGTAATTATCATGAAATGCCTAGTTACATGTGCTTCCCTGATGCACAGTCCCACATATGGGGCCTTCCTGTGTGTTAGCCCAGTGTTTGTGTGCCCACTATGTCCCATCCCTAGAGCCTGTGTCCACTCACCCGCTTCTGAATGGGTCACTAAAGCCACTACACAAACACGTTTCCAGGAAAAGGGGGGGTATATGGGCCATGGGGGCACCAGCGACCGGGAGGGAGAGGGCTAGAGGACTGCTAACAAACCATTTACAAATACTGTTCATTACACATACTCACAAAAAAGTAAAATACGATACGATATATTGCCCCCCAAAACTGATTGTTCCATCAATTAAATGTTGAATATCAATATAGTAATTATCGAGACAGGTCTTATTAAGTTGATATGGTCATAATCTTTGCCATCTTAGGTGTGTACAACTCACTCTACCTTTCATTACATTGTTTCATAATTGGCTGAATAACAATGATGCAACATAATTGATTTCAGCAATATTTAATACCAACAAACCACTGATTATTAAATATTTGAAATTCTCAATACAGCAGTTTCAGAACATAGTGACGCAGACATAAGGTGATGGTTTATCTCAGTTTTTAAAGGCAGTGTGTTTTTCACCGTATTATTTACGTGGTAGGTCTGTAAAAAGACAGAAGCCTGCCCCAGAGCACATGGCTACTTAATATATGTACACAAGTTAGCACATTTGGCTCAGCTCCTCTGCCCTGTGTGTGGACAATGCTATATGCTGTATCGACGGGATCAATTCACCAAATCGGATCCAAGCTAATGCTCTAAAAAATGCCCAGATAGGCGGCTGATACGATACTAGGGATGGGGCGATGTACAATAATATCGTCAAAAGGGTCTACAATTAACCATTTGTGGCATTTTTTTAACGTGTTCATCGCACATGATTATAATCGCCTTTACAGCACCAGACTGCCTCGTGTTTCCGGTTTCAATACAATGTCTCGATGTTAATTCTGGTGTTTGCCCATAAGGTGGCCCTCTATCGTAGCAATGAAACTTCTTAGCTTCTGTGCCTATGGCCTTTATGGCTAGTGGGCAGGCAGTGGATCTCATTTATATCCTCCACTCAAGAAGGTGAAGTCTGATGTGTGGCTTTGAAAAACAAGACCAACAAGGATATGAGCCACCAATCTGCAGCGCCTGCTGGAAAAAAGTTGCGGCTCCCAGGGAAACACGAGCAACTAGCGTGTACATGTGCAAGACAACCATCCTGCATTGTTTGACAAAGATGAGCTGAAAATATCCATCTTAAGTAACATACCCTGTGAAATAAACTACTGAATGTTGTTAGTTTTAGTTTGGATTTGTATGAATAATGGCAAGTGTTTGTGTCGACTTTACTATTGCTAGATTAGCGCAAGCTGAACAGCATTTTGCACAGCTGATGGCAACGATGCCAGCATGTCCTTTATCATATCCTTTTTCTGGGGGCTTACTTAGGTTCCAAAACAGCAAAAAAACATTTATTTATTTATTGACTGGTGTTTTTATCGGTCTAATATACCTTGAAAAACACATCTTTACTGTTAGCAGTCTTGCTTCTCCACAGATATGACCTATAACTGGGCTTTGAAGCGACACTCATCACCATATTTAACCAACAGTGGAACAGTCAATCAAGGCAAAGCAATAACATCTCCATGGAGACAAGCAAGTGCCGTATGTTCTCTCAGAAAAGTTAGTGAGGCTTTAAGCTGGATACCCTTAATTTGGACAACCCGCTATTGCTTTTTACCTTCATTCTCCTTTCTTTGTGTTGCCCATTAAATGACATAATACAAAAACATAAAATCAAATAGATGATTGTTATATGCAAACAGTAGCAGAGATGGTGATGAAAAATGCTCTTTACAGATGTCAGATGTTTCCCTGGAGGTTGACTGCTTTTAAACTCACAGCGTGAGATTGACCCATCGTGACCCTTTAGTACAAAAGGACTTCTATATTCTCCCATAATCCCTCTATCCCTTTAACTTTATCGACATGTACCAAAATATCCACTGTAGCCTTTAGTACATGGCCTCTAAAGACTTCCCACTATATCAAAGAGGCAGGATATCCTAGGTGAGAGGATACCACAAAATAAATTAAATCTTCATTGGAGAAATCAGGAATTCTTGGGATCTCGTTAAATTCCATTCAAGTTCATTTATACAGCACATTTAAAAACAACTTCAGCTGACCAGAGTGCTTCACATAAAAGTCCACAAAAACAACAGATATACAGATAAAATAATACATTGGAAAAAACAAAAATACACCAAGATATATCCTGTCTAGATAGTATTAAATGCCAGGGAGAAGAAAAGGTGGGTTTTCAGTCTAGTCTTAAACTGTGTTAAAGACTGAGAGGATCTGACAGGCAGAGGGAGGCTGTTCCATAGTCTGGGCACTGCCACAGAAAAGGCCCTGTCACCTCTGGTCCTGAGTTTAGCTTTGGGCACAGCTGGCAGGAGCTGGTCAGCTGACCTCAGGGCTCTGGGTGGAATAAAGGGCTGCAGGAAAGAGGACCCATAGAGTGCAGACACCTAAATACAATCAATAAAATTGTGAAATTGCACCCGAACCAGTTCAGGTTGCACAGCCCAGGTGTGATGTGATCTCATGTCTTAGTGTTTGTGAGCTGATGAGCTACCGTCAGGATCTCAAACTTTCTGAGGCATAAAGCAATGTTATTGTGACAAACAACCAGATAAAAAAGCACTTAGCAGGAACGTGTATTTTTTTTAAGGATTGGTTTAATTTACATTTTGAATTGAAATTTGCTTCCAAGATTGTCATGTTGTAAGGAATGGCCACATATCATACATTAACTTTCAATTGCATTGTCTAAAGATGACCATTCTTCTAATATGTGACCTGCTTTATGACATGAAACTTTCTGAAAGATAAACCAATATATTGTGACAATTGGCCAGATAAATAGAATGATGTAAATTACTTTTTGCTTCTAAAATTGTCACCATAATATGACAAATGTTAACGCTCCTGTTTAATTACTTGGAACTGAATGCTGATTTAGAAAAAAAAAAAAAAAATTTAATTGCACCAACTGACAAAGGGAGGAACTAAAATAGAGCACTTTGAACACTCCGAGTTCATTAGCTTTTGTCAAAACTGTCACTACGAACATTTGAATCAGCTAAGGCCTGGCTACAGTCTAGTTCCTGTAATTAAACCAGTGAGTCAACGTCCCACAGCCAAATGGTCTTCCTCAAGGGCAATGCGGTGTTATGGTAAACGCCAAAAACACTGGCTTTGTTGTGACCACATAAATCTCAGGACTATGGTGTGCGGTGAGGGACATTTGGGCACTGGTGAAGTCGAATGGAAAACACACACAAGCACTTAGAAATGCATAAACATCTCCAGTCATAAACAGTAGCAGTGTGCATGTATGGGTTCTTTGAGAGAGGGGCGTGCTAGGCTGTCCCGGGACTGTGACGTCTGCCCCGTGTGTTGATACAAGGAGCTGCACAAGTGGAAAATTGGGAGGCTGCTGGGGCCAGACTGCTGACTTCCTGATAGGAGAAAGTGTAGTTTGACCCATATATTTGAACCAGGCTCCAAGCACAACGGGAAATGCGGACAAAGGGGCAGTGTGGGAGCGGACAACAACAAAATGTGCCAGCAACGTGTTTTTTAAAGGGCCTATAGCGTTTTGTTTTTTTTAAATTAATGTTTAATTTTAATTCCTCATTAGAAACATACCTGGAGTTTTGTTTTGTTTCATGAGTTCTTCTCTCAAACAGAAAACGCTCTGTTCCACCTTGTGATGTCATGTAATACAGGAAGTGCTGCACTGTGTTTTTAAACTCCATACACCTTTACTAGAATCATTTGGATGATTTCAGTCCTGGAATTACAAATATCTACAGAACTAAAGATAAAGGGTGGCTGTTAACTTGAAAACTACCACTACATGACATGACAAGGTGCAACATTGCATTCTGAACTTTGAGTGAATGAAATAAAACATGGATCCAGGTACGTTTCTGATGAGGTAACAATGTTATAACATGGCTAAGCACTCACAAGAGTCCCTTTTGAGCAAGATAGAACTCTAAAAGTCTCAGCGCACATTTACATCATAGAGTCATATATACTGAAATTACCACCTCTTGAATTAACAAAAACACCAGGCAATGTAAATGTTCAAATATGTTTTACAGTAACAAGGGGGTCATAAAGTATCAGCCATGTTGTTTGGTTTAAAAACATAGTAAAAAAAAAATGGCACAGGTGTGGAAATTTATTATGTTCATGATGAGGATGTATAGGTCTGAACAATGTGGGAAAAATATGTAATTGCGAATTTTCTGATGAGCATTGTAATTACAATGAGATTTGCAATTTATATTTTAAGAGGATTCTACTCAAAGTTCATATTCTAAACACATCCATGTGATCTGACAAAAACACTGAAACATAAACCACCTTTCAGAACATGTTTGCACAGATCTAAACTACAGGGTTAGAGATTTTTATATGAAGAATAAAACAGGATACTTTGTTATGTGTGGAAGAAATTATGACACTTCAAAAACTCGGGCCTTAAAATTGGTGTTTTCAGTTTGATTGCAATTAGTCTTGTAGCCCCGGGATCTAGACTAGAGATCGACCGATATGGGTTTTTTCATGGCTGATGTAGATGCAGATTCTTTAGAATACAGAATAACAAATGGCCGATAAGCTCTGCCAATATTTTTGATCTGATACGTAGGGCAGATTTTGATTATTTTACTACAAACTCACCCACAGCCATTTTTACCACAAACATAAATCAGCTATGTAGTCATATTTTGTGCACTTCTCTACTAATATAAAGCTTTGTGAGCATTTCTTAGGCAGCAGACTGAACAAAACAAAATATCGGCCTGTGCTGGTGATTTAAGTCAGACAGCCAATATGCTAAAAAGTCCAAATATCGGCCGATATATTGGCCAACTGACATATCTTTAGTCCAGACTGGGATTGGACGTGCAGGTGACTATCATTTTCTATCATCTTTTTCACCAACATGATCTGAGGCACCAAAAGTCTGTACTTCATGTTTATAAACCCCAATATTAAACCCATCTTCATTTGTTCATAAAAATAATCAAAATTGAGTCTAGGATTGGGTTAATAACCAGGAAAAAATAATGTAGGTTTTTTGCCATATAACCCAAGCCCAGAGGATGCAGATGGTGGGCGACGTATTTTCAGACTTTTCCATCGTTACCAGGGTCCATTGTAGAGCTTTTCCTGCACGTCATCCATCAAACTTCACAGAGACAGATAATTACGTGAGATTGACACAGTGTATTTTTAAACCTTGGGGACTTTCATGTCATACAAAGCATATGGCCACATTAATAATTTTAAAAGAACAAACGTAAAGTAAAAGCATCTCTTTGGGTCAAACTAAGACCACTGTGTGCTGCTTGCATCTAATGATAAAAGAATCTTTATCACTTGCAAATGTGGAAGTTAACGCTGGTTGTTAGCAAGCAAGATGTTGTTAGCAGTAGGGATGTCATAATATTTTTTTTAAAACAATGATTGTCAGAGAAATAAAAGCACAAACAAAAAACTAAACATAAATCATGATTAATGACACCATGAACAAAAAAACACTGATATCCTTCATTTTATTTCATTTCCATTATCTATCATGTGACCTGGTTTATCAAATGAAACTTTCTGAATGATAAAGTAAAGTTGAGGTGACATAAACGGCAACTTAAAAAGAAAAAAAAAACAACATTTTGGATTAATTGTACTTTTTGGGAGTATAGACTGAATAGAAATTAGTTAAGTTAATTAGTTATTCTTACGATTATACTGTGACCTTCACAATTATGGATTAACCTAATAATTTTGACATCCCTAGTTATAGCGCTGGGATGTTAAAATCGGGCTTTCCCCCTTGAAAGTTGGTAAATGTGCTTAGAAACTCATTGCAGAGATGGATAAGGATGCTAGGAATGCATTACGAAAGTGAGGAATGACTTTGAACGGCTACAAAAAGTATGAAATTAATTAGTTCAACATGACACATTTTTTAAACTGGAGGTTTGGAGTGAACTAGGAACACAATTTAAGCCAGGATTATCATTTTAGACCGAAGATTCAATATTTTACTCACAGAAGAAAAAAGAACTGCAGCTGGATAGTACTTTATCAGTTTTAATTATATTCACTGATGAACTGTTGCTATTCAATTGCCTTGTTATACACTGGCTTACCAGGCTACATTCACTGTAGGAAAATAATATCAACCCAGGCTGTTGTGTAATCGCGGAAAGAGAGTAACCATAAATGAATGGATTATGGAAGGATGTGGTAAAACAAAATTTACAAATCAAATGTTTGCACTGACACTGTATGTGATAAGGCTTATCCTTCTGATTATCTGGACCACTGCAGCAATAAACAAACAATTGAAATATTGAAACAAAAGGGTCCCTGAGAAGTAGTAATAAATGGCATGCTTCAGTGAGACAGTACTTTGTGAGTAATTTACTGGACCATTTAGAAAAGTTGACTGAACGTACTGGCCTATTGGATATAAAAGGTTTGACTATAATTGTAGCTCATTGTGGAGGTTGGATCAGTGCCTTCCCTTAAAATGACCACACACAATTTCTGACTAAACTGGATTTAAGAGCCTCTCAGAGAACAGCAAGGCCAAATGATAAGTTATGGCATCGAAATCATACTTATTTCAATGACGGCACAAACAGGTCTGGAAATGAGAGGAATTCTAACCAGCTGCATTTAAGAAAACCTTGCTTCTAGCTGATCCCTAAAGGAGCTTAAGAACTTTTCTGACTACAAAGAAGCAAGACAGTTAGGTTAGATCTGGGGGTCATAGGTCAAAAGTGCTAAATGTGCCTCTAACACAAAACATGAGCAGCTACCAGGAAGACAAAACAGTAATAACCAGGCTAAACAGGTTACAGTACATCCCAAGTAAATGCAGGGATTAATGTATTAAAAAAGTAAAAACTGACACAATTATCTACACAAACCTGTAATTACACATTTTTGGGTGTTTATTGCTAGACTGTAAGTTGTGGCGTGCAAGTGGCCAATTAATTAACCATCACTAACTTAAAACAAAACCAATAAGTTATGTGGAGAGTTATGAGTCCACCTTTAAAAATGTGTGAAAGTCTAGGGGAAAAAAGGAGAATTCCCAACATTTTAAACGTGTTTGCAAAGTGGGTTAAGAAATCAAATAGGGTTTCTAACATTGTGTTTAGCGTTGCCACAAAATTTGCAATTAAATAACTCGATGCGTAACGCCAACACACAATCCAAACAGCATCCAAATCTAAAATCACCACGGATCATGTTGTGCTGGGAAAGTAACAATATGATTCATGTGAAAAATTAAAAATATAGGTCAAGTAGCTCCCATTAAAAAAGAAAAAGAAAAGAGAAAAAGTGAAGCCAACACACGGAGCTCCTCTACTTTGTTCAGAACATTCCCATTCCGTGCGTAAAGTTTACCAAACACATCAGATCCAACTGTTAAAACTTCTACAACGGCATCAATTAATAAAATACCGATTCCTACAATGTCTCACGCAGTCCACGTACTTTAAAAACCATTCCATGAGTCGGAGGGATTCAGCCTAGCGCCATAATTTGGTCACACTTTCCCTGGAGTCGAGCGTGCTAGCGCGTTAGCCACCAAAGGCTAGCTGTGCTGTGTTGTGTTGTGTGGGATTGTTTTCGTCTCCAGAACAATTGCAGCGTGTCAAAGCTAAACTTCAATCTGTTTGGACATGCAGTAGTGCACTTACCCGAATTTGCCGGGGTTTTCATCTTTGTTGCTTTCTTCGGCTGCTCGCTTCAGGCACTTTTTCCCCCGACGCTTGGTAACTTAACTTTGCGCTCTAGCAGTTAGCCGCGGCACCGCACCGTCCTCCTCCTCCTCCTCGCTGCCTTTGAAAACTACTTTGTAACAACTAACTCAGCGTAGGAGTCCTTTTCTTTACCACAAGTGCACATTCACGCGTGTTTGGGAAAGTTTTACGCAGCGGCACTGGCTCGTGGGAGAGGGGCGTGTGGCGAGAAAAGTTGTCCGGGGGGAAGTCCACTCGTTCGGGTTTGAATGGCGCTGGGTGGGTGAAGTTTGGGTCTGTTTTGGAGCAGCGGAATGCAGCCAGTCTACGCGTCCATCCACTTTGTTGTAACGATGTCGCATGGTCGCTCCACCCGCGTCAACATCCTCCTCTCCTCTCCTTTGCTGCAAACACACAGAAAGCTGCGCGCAAATGGACAAAAGTGCCCAAACCAACTCGCCAACTCCGCTTTTTTCCGCAAGACTTTTCTTTTTCCACTCTCTCTTGGCGGTGTTGGCCCCCCTTCTCTGCGCGCTCCGCCGGGGTGTCGTGTATCGCTCTCCTCCTGCCACACGGGGCCGCCCACGCTGACCCAACGGAGGGAGGGTGGAAACGAGGAACCAAACGCCCACTTGTTGCCAGAGATCGTCTATGTTTTTGGAAGATTGCGTTTCCTTTTAATCAGTGCTGGTGGTCAAAGGCCCCAGGAGCCTGAAACCACCATGGGTCAGATCTGTGCTGTAGGGAAAGGTATAAGCTGTCTGTGCGTAAAATCTGTGGGTGTAAGTGTCCAGTTATGTTTTTTTTAAAGGAAAAAGGGAAAATTATAAAGAGGCTGCTAAATAATTCAAATTGTAATTCATTATTTATTTATTTAAGTTAAGAATTGGGCTAAATTAAGAGGCTATTTGTATTATATAATGCTGCACTTAAATTTTTTTTTTTTTTTTTTTTTTTGTCATTTATTAGTATTTTACTTCAGCTTGAGGAACATGAGTGAGGATTTTGCCACTTTTTAAACACAGCCTTTGTAAGATTCCCTTTCCCCCTATTATTGTACTTCATGTACTGTAGACCCAGATAGTAATATATTCAAAACAGTCCATAGCTGTAGAAAATGTAATACACTGTATTCCATAGGGGCATTTGGAAAGAACAAAACACTGAGAATATTTAGGCTACTGGTAGGCTGTGTTGTGCTAAGAACTATAGGAGTTATTATGTAGCAACAGGCTTATGGCATTAAGAATAGTGCTATGGTAAACTGGATTTATTTGGCAGTATTTTTAAATCCTGCGCAGATGGCAGTCTACAGTGAAGCTATAGCTCTAAAATATAATAGGTTTAATGAAGACATCTGTGGATAATCTCATAAAGGCATATGGAACTTTATAAGCAAGACAGTGCCCTGTGTTCCATGTAACTAGCTTTAGTTTTTCACACAAAAAAGTAAGGGTAAGAAACTACAGGAGCAAACTGGATTCTTAGTGAGATGTCTGAACGTGTGAGTCAAATGTAAATAATTATTAAATGACAAAAGCTGAAACAGATGCAGGGTGTAACAAGAGAAGCAATCAAAGCATTGAGCTAATTCAAATGTAAAGTGACATTATTAAACTCACATCTCAAGTTAAATAAATCATGTTGTTTGAAGATAACCTACAAATGTATGATTTTCCAGATTCAGAGCTTACCAGTTTCATTCACTTCACACTTCAGTTATGATAAACTATTTCTAACCTATTTCTTTTGAACTACAAAACACTATTCTTAAGGCACTATGTCATTTTTCTGGAGGAGGGTACACAGCCTGCTTGTGTCGGGGGGGAGATAATATTGCTTTGCGTATAATTGCTTATAATGTTCCAGTAGCTTGTGTCTTTCTCTCATATTTGCTCACAAGTGTGTGTATTACTCAGGAAATACCTTGAGACTGTATTCTTACTGGGAGCGTGGTCACCGCTCCACAAATCTGACTTGAAACTTGGCCCGGCCTCATGGAGATAGATTAGTTTAATACCGAGTGGATCATTCCCGGCAATAGCATCTACATGGAGACAAGCTGGTGGTGTACCCTCCGCCAGAAAAACGAGTTATTAACATTCCCTGCGGGTGTGATGCTAACTGTAGGCTTTGCTCTGTCTGAAGCTGTTTGACTTTAATCTAATCTTTATTTTTCACATAATCTAACCAGAAAGAGCTCGCTTAGTTGGAACTACAACAAGAAAAATGATTTGTACTCTTAAACAAGTCTCTCACACATAAAAATTACAGTCTCAAGCTGCTTAGTATTATCCAACTGTTATTTTCAGTTAGTCACTTTCACCTCACATCAAACACCTGGGCCTAAATGGGGCCATGGACGCTTGTATTGATCACAGGCTCCATCTTTTCTTTTCTTTTTTTCTTAAAACTTTTTGACAGTGTTTACTAATGTGTGCATTGTGTCTCCAAGGTAATTGCTGAACGTGCCACCGTAGCATTACATGTAGTACACCCCCAGCATTATGTCACTGCAAAGTGGCAATGGCGTGAGTGTAGCTATATTACTTCAGTTTCTTTGATTTTGGTATTACTGGAAGGCAAAGGTTATCATCATCATCATCTTCATCATCTTCATCATCTTCATCCCCTCTCACGTGTCAGGTTAGATGAGTAAATATTCTCTCCACAGCCCCTGTCCCCTGCAGCTGTTCCTCAGGGTTAAACTGCACAGTGTCATCACGGTGCGCTGGTTTGTCTCATAGACGATCTCCACAGAGGCCAGGGCCGGAGCGCGTCGTGAGCTGCCGAGCGCCTCCGGTCTGTCGCCTCGCGCTCTGCCCGTGGCGCGTCACGGTGTTGCCCTGGAGACGGTTGTCGGTGCTGTTTACGGTAACGACAGAGACACGGGGGCCCAAGGGTGCTGTGTGTCCACACCCGAGAGAGAGAGGGAGAGAGGGTCAAAGAGAGAAAGAGAGAGAGAGAAAGAGAAAAGAAGGAAAGAAAGAGAGAGAGGGAGGGAGAGAGAGAGAAGACAGAGAGAGAGAAAGAGAAAAAGAAAGAAGAGAGGGAGGGAGAGACAGAAGGAGACAGAGAGAAAGAGAAAGAAAGAGAGAGAGAGAGAGAGAGAGAAAGCGAGAGAGAGATAAAGAAAGAGAGTCAGAGAGCCCGCAAGAGAGAAAGAGGGACACAGAGAGAGCGAGAGAGAAAGAAAGAGACAGACAAAGCGAGAGTGAGAGAGAGAGAGAGAGCACTCGGAGCAACAGGTGGAGAGGATGAATCAAGCTGATAAACTACTAGGTCCATTTCAAAGATTACAGATATGCAATTTCAAAATAAACAAATAGGCTCCATACCTAGGCTACATAATTTAATGAAAATAACACAAGGGTTGTTTATTCAAACCTTTATTTAACCAGTAAACCACATTTACATAAACACACAATATTTGGCCATGATTGCCAGAGATACATTTAAAATGATGGCTTTAAAAAGACTGCAATGAACTTTTTTCTTTAGCTGCAATTATTTTTTGTTGTTCATAGCTTTGTGGATTCTCTATTCAGATATTTTGATGGCCAAGTTCTGTTTTTGTGTCCTTGGGCAAGGCACTTAGTAGTAAGCCTAGTAATGGTGTGTGGTGGTGCAAAGTGACTGGATAGTGTAGTATTTCGAGAAGCTTTGCCCTTGAATTAGAGTATCGTCAGTGTACAAAAACTTCGATGGAGCGTAAGTGTAAAAGCATTAATATTAAACTAGTGGCAGAATCCTCACCTTTAAATGTATATATAACTATGTATACATGTAAATATATAAAACCTAATAAATCTTTTGCATTTATGCTTTCACCTATTCAACCCCTCTCCAGACAGAACTAAAACTTTAAAATCCTCATGTATTCAGGACGTAATCACAAACTGTGAGAGGAGGAAGTGATGACACAAGAGCCCTCAGATGGAGAGGCAGTGGGCAGAGGAGACAAAAGAGGAGACAAATGAGGAGGTAGGAGGCAACTCAAAGATCCTCAAGGACAGGAGGAAGTTAAAAACACAAGGGGACAGTGGAGAGGTCTGTCAGGTTTCCGTAGATACTACAGCTCTGATGATGCTCCTCTTATTGTGACATTCTCATTATCCAAACTGGCTTTCGCTTCCCACTCGTTCTTAGAGCAGAGGAGGAGCATAGTAAAGAGGGTTTTAAGGTAATGACTGAATTTTTAAAAGGCTGATTGGCACACTTTATAATAACTACATATTCAACAGTTGATTTAAGTTAAAATCAATGAAAACTTTTTTGATTTGTCAATATAAAAACTGCAAAAAAACAAAGTACAGTTACATATGTGCAGGGCCTCTTACTACAGAAAACAAGGCTGAATTGAGAACAACTCAACAATTTATGACAAAAAATGGTCGCTATAAATAAGAAAGAATTCAAAACATAAAGTTAAGGTACACTTTATTGTCCCCATAGGGAAATTTGTCCTCTACATTTGATCCATCCTCAGGAGCAGTGAGCAGCAGAGCACACAGGGACCCATTTTCACGATCTTGTTGCTAGTTTTGGAAGAGGGTTTTACCTATTGAGCAAGTTTTGAGTTGATGGGGAAAACTGGAGTGCCTGGACGAACCCCACCCAAGATACGAGGATTAACATAACTCCACACAGAAAGACACCGGCGACCCGGGGATCGAACCTACAAACTTCTTGCCGTCAAGCATAAGAGCTAGATACCCCTCCCTCCAACCAGTTTAAAACGTGATTTCGGTACTAAGCAATAGACTCACTACTCAATACCGATACCGCAATGATAATAATATTTTAAAAAACACTGTATTTAGACAGTAGAAGGTCATTTTCAACATTTAACCATAGTACTTTTTTACCATGTAGTCTTATATCTGTATAAGCCCTCAGTCGTTCAGGTAGGTTTCACATCTAGTCAACATGGTCTTATACTTCAGGAAAAGATCATTTCTGTCCCATGACTTTTTTAGTATCAAATGAGTACATAGTTTTAGTATTGATTAGTATCTGATTTTTGATAACCCTACAATCAACATACACGCAGTTAGTTTAGCAAAGTGGATGCTGACGAGAGGGTCAGAAGATGCAGGCCAGTAATTTTCACCTTTCATAATGCTTACAGTAGTCCTTATGTAAAGTCATTGGTAGCCCACTCCTCGTCTCTCCACACAGATCTGAATGATTGCGTTGGGGTCCTGCTGCTGTTCTGATGGCTGTGGAACTAAGAGCACTTCATTAAACACAAGAAAAGAGCGGAGGAGAAAATAACGGGACTAAGTGTTTTCACTGTACCGTGGCAATAATGAGCACCTGTGTTCAAGACTAAGTACATCGAACGTCTGTCAGTCAACTGTCGACTCAATAACTGTACTAGGATCAATACTGTAGATCAGGGGTGGGCAAAAGTTTTGACACACCATAACCACACCACGCCATAATGGGTTCTCAAATTTGTCAAATTTTTTATATATATATATATATATATATATATATATATATATATATATATAGTAAACCTTGTTTAACCTTGTTTAAAGTGTACAATATAATAAGGGCTGTGTGTGGCCCCCGGGCTTTTGTCTTCTGCTGTAGATAGTAGTTCACAGTTTAATTTTGATACTAATGAAAAGGCTCAATACTATATTGATTTTAAGATAAATAATAAGAAAATTATTTCATTCAATTGTATTTATATAGCATATTTAAAAACTTGAGGTGACCAAAGTGCTCCACGTAAAAACTCAACAAAAACAAATATACAGATAACACAAAACAACAAAAGAACAATAAAGCACCAAGACACCCTAAATGCCAGGGAGAAAATCATAGTTTCTTTCATTCTGCAATGTGGTTCTGCACAGCTCAAGACTATTCAAGACTATTCACCAAAGAGAGTCACGGGGGACACGCTTCCACTGACACGACTTGTAACTTGCCCTGGTGGCTCCTCCTACTTGAAGCCAGATGAGTTTAATGCCATACAGAGGAACATTAAGATGACATCTCTATGGAGACAAGCTAGTAGGTCTATGACCATGGCACACCTTTATTTCTGTGTTTAAAAATGTACATAGAAAGCACTTGCTTGTTTTAAATGTCCTGTATTACACAAAATAGATTTTTGTGAGCTTTAAACCATGTTAGAATGTTGTTATGTCCTCAAAAACATCTCTGGAGTTGTGTTTTGTTTCATTCACACCTGTTTGAGTAATCCTGCATTATTAGCCTGTCTACATCTCAAAAACTCAAAATGCTTTGTTCCACCTTGTGATGTCATGTAGTGGTAGTTTTTAACAGCTCCTTTTACCTTTTGTTCAGTAAAGATGGGCAATTCCAGGGCTGAAATTTTCAAAATGATTCTAGTTAAGGTGCATGGAGTTTACTTTCTGTATTACCACGTGACCTCACAAGGTGAAACAGAGTGTTTTCCATTTGAGAGAAGAACTCCAGTTATGTTTGTGATGAGGAAACAACAACAACATAGATAAGAAAATGCCCTGATATGGCCCTTTATGGTGTGCTGCTTATCTCCGTGGAGATGTTATTGCTTTGCATGAAATGTACCTAAGTATGACATCAAACATTCACCTCTCCACAGATCTAACCTGTAATTTGGCCTGACAGCTTCATCCTGCATTTTCTTCATGGAGATAGACCAATTTAATGTACTGAAGAAGATTCTAGGGAAAGCAATAACATAAAACAGGTAGTGGACCACCAGACTCCCCCAGAAAAGTTGCATACAAAAATATAGACGTTATTTATTCTAAAAGATAAGATAAGATATGCCTTTATTAGTCCCACAGTGGGGAAATTCCAGTATTGCACCGCACAGTTAAAGAACAGAAGGACAATGGTACATGCAATAAAACAAGATAATAGATAAATACACAAAAACACTCCCCTCCTTTAATGCTGTGGAATGGTGTTTGAAGTAAAACTGTAAACCAGATAGTAGTTGCCCCGGCTGACCCTCGCGGGGGCAAAGGGCATGTGGGGTGTGTGTGGGAGTGTCCTGTAAATGTGAAAGCCTGGTTAACAAAAGCCCAGTGGGATGCCCCTCTCCTCCCCCCTCCTCAGATACATGTGAATTGGACAGTGATTGGGACTAATTGATCACCTCAACGCCTTCAGTTCATTACAGCTGTGGTAATGACCCCAACAACAAACATGAGACACAAGGGGGGCTGGGGTCGGGAATACAGACGACAACATCTTGGGAAGGTGTAACATTCAGTGGATTAATTAATACAGCAAATTTGAGGTCGTTATCTCCTCATTTTGACCTAAAATATACCAGATGTTGTCAGGAGATGATGAAGAGTAGGGATAGGACGAGATAAGAGACAAAAACGTTTCACCTCTTGAGAAGCCGTCGTTACAAAAAGCTCTGCTACAATGACAGCAAATATAGTAAATAAAATAAATCAAAAATGGTGAGGCCAAAATAGGATCTCAGAATTTACTTGTAAAAAAAGTTGTCTTGTCTCATTCTCGTGGACCCAATCTCGTGTCTCCTCTCATCTCGTGGAAGTTGGGTCTTGTCCCACTCCTAATGAAGAGGCAACTGAAGAACAGCCAAACGGAAATCAAATATGTTAATATAGCTGTCACTTAAAATAGGATTTTTTTTTGTTTTTTTTTACTATTAAAAATTTTAAATATGTGTTTTTTTTTATTTAGCTTTTTAAATATAATTTTTATACAATTTTGTCAGACCAGTATTTAAGACTCATCTAATATATATATAAAAAAAAGCCGGTCAACTTTATTCCACTGGACCTTTCATAAAAATATAGGCTCAACCATTTTAAAGAAGACCTAATGTGCTGTGTCTGCTATGTAGTTATAATCTATGACACCCGTACATCAATATATTACAATATGGACATTTTAAACTGTAATATTCATCTAAAATAATATAAAAGAAACAAGTTCTCTCACTTTCACAAAAATTGAGGTGCCCAATGGGAGCTGACTGTGCCGCCAACGCCATTACAACACCTCTGATGGATAGCTGCAGATCACGTCAGAGAGTAGCGGACTTTTTTGTGTACCAAAATGACTATGCAATGCTGCCGAATCCTATGCGTATCACCGATGAAGAAAGCAAAATCGGAAAACAAGGTAAGTAGAGAGCAGGGGGCGTATGCCGGTGGTGGTGAAAATGGGAGTTGATCGGCAAAATGGTCTTGAAAATAAAAAAAATAAGCGAAAATTAAAAAATAAGCGTTTAAAGAGTGCTCAAATATGCACAAATCACTCCAAATCCAACTTCAGGTGAGTACATGGTGAGGCGAAACAACTATAACATGGTTAAACGCTCTGAAACTTTTATTTTGCATAATAGATTTGCTTTAAATGTTTTGTTACTATTTTAGTGTTTTTTATATATTTATATAAAAACACTAAAATGTGAGTTTACCTTTACACATAGTTCTAAATAGTTTATCAAATAAGAAGATTAAGATACATATAAATGTCTATAATTCATCATTGGTGTTTAGAATAATTTAATAGAAGTTGTAACTATTCATTCCTTTGAACTCTTTTTTGTATGGTCAGTATTGTACTATATTGATGTCAATTTGCAACAGTCAAAACAAACCATGTGTCGACGCCTGTAGTTGCTTTGTTTGGCTTTGTGTTGATAATGAAGGAAATTGTGCTTTAAAATGGAAAGTAGCCCTGAGGGGGGCAAATGGTCCCGGACATGCCCTAAACTTCTGCCCTCCTCCGGGGCATCTGTATGTAAAAGCAAACACTTAAAACACCCCTAGACTCTGCTCTGACACTGGTTTACAGAGACGGCTGGAGACAGAGGTGACCGAGTTTGCTTCTTTATAGCGACTTTGGATTTCTTCTTTTGGTTGCTTGTAGCGATGGGACTTTTGGCTCTTTTATGGGATCCAAATCTTGGCTTTTTTTTTTTTTTTTTAGCAATTATTTATATGACAGAAGCCAATTTGAGAACTCATTTATCTGCAGATCAGTGTGTTTACCCTTTGAAATGATGCATAATCTAAATAAAATGTTGCACTATAATAATAATTTTAAAACTACTATTATGATTTTTTTGTGCACAAAGCTCTCACTCTGCTCTGCTTCTGTACCATAGACTGTATAAAGTCTATATACAGTCTATGTTCTGTCCTGTTCCTTCTGTTGGTTCAGCGTTAATCTGTGTAAAAATGCATAAAAATGAGAAAGCAAAAGATTCGGTTATTTTAAAAACTGAGATCCGGTTCCAATCATTCACGTTAAGGAACTGTTCAAAAGTGTGTATTTGGGGGTTTTTTGGGCTTGTTCCTGAGTTCACATTATAAAGAGATGATTTTTAGCCCTTCTTTCAGATCTGTTTCACAATAATAGACCCATAAACCCATAAAGACCCAAAAAAACTGAAATACTGGCTGTGAACAGTTGATTAACGTTTTCAAGTTATTTATGTTTAATATGTTATTAAAAATATGCACATTTGATTAGCACTTGTTCACCGGCGTCATGCTACGTTTAACTAATTACTAATTTTATGTTATTTTCTGCAGTTATTTGCATGGGGTTGGAGTTGCTTGCTTAGTTGCTTGTTGCTCTCTGAAATCTGGCAACCTGGCCACCCTGGCTGTAAGCGTTCACGGTTTTCTTGGCTTTTCCTGGATTAATCCTAGTTTAGTCCTGATTCAGACTTGGTTTGGTCCTGATCTAGTCCAGGTTAAGTCCCAGTTTAGTCCAAATTTAGTCCCAAATATGATGTTGTTTATATGCAAGTATGAACAGAGCCTAACCCTGGAGAACCCAAGAACCCTTTTCTTATGAACATTGGATTAAATTACTGCTGTAAATTCACTGAACACTGAAATATCCACTTTTTCAATTAACCCTTTATTCCCTAATTTAGGATCAGGGCCAAATTTGACCCATTGGGTTCGCTAATTTATCCAAAAAGAATATAAAACGTACTCCTAGACATTCAGGAAGCTATTACTAAAAAGATTACCAAAAAAAAAAAAAAACCCACATAATTTTACCAACCGCCGGTTTGCTGAGAAGACAAGTTTGCTTGGGTAGTTTTCCAGATCAACAGGTCAACCAGCTTGTCAATACCACTCTGGCTCATTTTAGATCAGTATTCATCACTAGGTATCTCTATGCAGGGGCCAGAAGTGGCACTCTGGGCTTTTTGAATTGAAATTTGACTTTTACTCCATTGTTAGCAGTTTTGAATTCTAAAATGTGAACTTCCCGGTTTTAATTTAAATACATTGTAAATCCATAATTGCAAAGCTTTTCTGAAAAATATTTGTGGCCCTTTTCCTTTTTGTGTTACTATAGTTAAGGTAAAGGCGGGTACTTATCACATTGTGGGGACTGAAATATCTGCAGTCATTTTATAGGGACTTTTTGCAAAATCCAGTCCCCATCCCTCATCAAGTAGACCAACAACATGGTTTGAAGTTACGATATGAGTTAACTAAAGTGTAGGTAAAGGTTAGAAAAAATAGTAAAGAATGAAGGAAATTAATGTGTGTTGATGTAAAGTCCTGACAAAGCATGTAAATCTAACATGTGTGTGTGTGTATGTGTGAATACGTAGGAGGAAAAAGGGGGCATTGTTTCGCCCCAGTGGCCTGCGGCGGGTCAGATGATGTTTGTGTCTCTGTCCCTTTGGTCAAATCCCCATATGAGATCAGAGATGGAGCGATATGGGGACATTAAAATGAAAGATGGTACAGAGAAAGTTTCCAAATAATGACACATTTGATTCACTTGTTTTTGTGCACAAGCAAGTCTGTTCTATATTTAAAGCCATTCATTTTACACACTGAAAAAGAAGCAGATAAACTGTAGTGTTGAAATTTTAAAGCAGCACAATAATATAAAACTCACCGCAAAATGATATTGTAATAGTTTTATGTTGGAAAAGGTTTCACTTCAGCGATAGTTCAATTCAATTCATCTTTATTCCAGAGTCATGGTCCATTTTTAAAATCAGTTTGTGAGTGACATTATTATTTCATTTTCTGCCTTGCTCAGCCTGCAAATAAAACTTTATACATTAAAGTTCTTAGTACAGCTTGCAAAGTGTTCACTCGTGCATTGACAAACATCTCGGTCGCACTAGTCCATCGCGGCGTCCTCGAGAGCACTCGTAAAGCGTCATTATGTAAGCCACCTGCAGCCTCTGGAGAATGGCTTTTTTTGTAATGAGTCCACAGGTGTGCATTGTATAATTGTGTACAACATGATTTAAACAACATCAACTTTACATCATCAGACCATGAACCAAAAACTGAACATTAAAAATGGATTGCATAAACTTTGTGAACAAGTGACCTGATAAAAGTGGTAAATTGCTTGTTGAGTAAAATAAAAACATGAACTTTAATGGTACATAGCCTACATTAAATTAAAGAAGATGCAAAATCAAGCATGTTTTAGTTGTTTCCCCTTACCATTTACTCACCTGAAGTTATATTTACAGTGACCTGTGCATGTTGGAGCAATCTTTAAGCACTTATTATCAAGAACCCATATTGCTGATCAACTCCCGTTTTCACTGCCACTGCTTTATACTTACTTACTTACTTCTACTACTTACGTTCTCCAGTTTGATTTTGTTAATGATCTGAAGCGATCCATTGGAGGTGTTGACAACTTCATAGTTCTTTGCTCTTTGTTTCTCTTATTTAGTTGTTTTAGATGAATATTGCAATTTAAAATGTCCAAATGATCCAATATGATCCAATAGTGACCAGATTATAAGTATATAGCAGACAGACACAGACCTAAAAATAATGTTCCAAGTCTTATTAAAGGTTCAATGGTTCTGTCAAACCTGTGTAAAATGCACCATTTGACTCCCTGTATCGACTCTGGTCTGTAGCCCTCCGCTTTAAATATGTTTCAATATGCGGTTCTCGGTGAAAAAAGTTTGGACACCCCTGATCTAGGCCTATACATACTCAGGTGCAAGAAGTTTCCAAAAATGTGTAAAAGTATGTGTGTAAAGTACTGTGCTACTTCTCAACAAGAGCTTTCTCCTTTACCCCTTGTTCAAAATTTACTTGAATTGTACCTAGACATTATTTCAGAAGTCCAGTCTGATAGCTCCATGTGATGTGCAGCAGCAGCAGCAGCAGCAGTAGCTCTAGCCCTGGTCCGAAGCCCGAGGAGGAGGAGGAGGGGGTGGAGGGGTGGGACACGGAGTGAATGGACTCTTTGTGATCAAACTCTTGTTTATTTTCTTGGTGCTTGAAGTCTTCAGGAGCCACATTAGGTCTGTCTGCGCTGTCAGCCGTGTCCTCGACAACCCACCGCAGTAAACACAATCAACCAACAAATCAACAGAACAAGAACAGTGTGCACCAGCGCTACATATTTGTCTGTTTTGGTTATTCTAAGATATTAAGGCAAGTACTTCATTGTGCCCTCTGCATTCAACCCATCCTTTTCCACCGCCTAGGCACTCAAAGCACTTTACATCAAGGAATCACTCACCCATTCACACACAGGTTCATACACCAGTGTACACAGATACTGGGGGTAAGGTGGGTTAAGTGTCTTGTCCAAGAACACAACAACAGCATTCATTTATGCGACCAGGAATTGCACTGTCAGCCTGTGGGTCAGTGGATCTAACCGTTCAACCAATGATACTTATGTTGAGAGCGGGATTTGAACCACCAACCAGTGCCTTCAGCGCCACTGGGGCAACCTGTCAGGATCAGTGGGGGACCCATCTTAGCTGAATGATTGTACCTACATGTTTTGTGCATGTTTTGGGTTAATGGGAGAAACCGTAGTGCCCAAGAGGAAACCCACCCAGACACAGGGAGAACATGCAAACTCCACACAGAAAAGCATGGCCGATCCTGCAATTGCATGAAGAATTTTCTTACTGTGAACGGTGAGTACTATATTTTTTGCTGTCCCACTTGCGTTCGCTCTCAGGGGCGACAGTAGCGCAGTTGGTAGAATGTTTGATCCGAAGATGGTTCGAATCCCGCTCTCGACATAAACATCGATTGGTTGAGTGGTCAGATCCACTGGCCCACAAATTGGCGATTCTAGCTCCCACAGATGAATACTGTCGTTGTGTCCTTAGGCAAGACACAACCCACCTCAGCCTTAGTGTCTGCGTACACTGGACACTGGTGTGTGTGAAAAGGTGAGTGGTTCCTTGATGTAAAGCGCTTTTGGGTGCCTTGAATGTGGAAAAGTGCTATATGAAACCATTTAAATCATAAAAATTAATTCGCATTCGCATTATTTTCAAATGATTCTTTAGCTGTAACAATAGCCTATAATATTTTGGTTGCAGACCTTTAATTGCAATGTTTAGTATCCATAACAACTGCCACCAATTTCAGCAACTAATTATTGTTAAAATTATTGTTTCAGCAACTATTATTGTTAATCGCTATTATTCTGGCGAGTCGTCATTCTATAAAAAAAATCTTTACAAGTCATCATGGCATGAGACATCACTAACCAGAAGGTTTGTGGTTCAAGCTGTCTGAAAGTATATTACTGGGTTATTGGGCAAGACACTTCGCCTTCCTTTTATCTACAGATAAATGTTGTGTTTGTGACCATTTTACTATTATTTGACATGCATTACTTGGCAGACTAAACACTGAACAGTTCATTTGTCCTGCTCCATTTCTCACTCTCTACATAACCATAAAGTGAACATACCAGCGGGCGACCCATAATGCACTGCTTTATGGCGGCTGGTTGACGACTACATCACTGGGAGGGGATTTGAGTTAGTAGTGAGCGGGCGGGTGGGACACTGGGCTCTCTGTCTCTCTGCGCTCCAGCTGCTATTCACACGTGTGTAATGAGATTAGCCTCACACAAACCCACCAGAAAGAAGAAGGGATGAAGGCATGGATGGAAAGAGGGAGGAGGAGAGAATGAATGTAAAAACAGAGGAAGGAGGAAAAAGGAGAAAATGAAATAAGTGTAAAACAGGTGAAAAATATGGAAATAAGCAGGTAGAGGATCCACAACCAGAAAGGTTACATAGTACATCTTTAATTCTGCAACTATAACAACTACTACTGCTACTACGACCACCACTACTAGGCAAGGCAAGTTTATTTGTATAGCACAATTCATACACAAAGTCATTCAAAGTGCTTTACAGAATAAGAAAGACATTAAAATCACAATACAACAAATCCAAACATAAATAATCACAAATAATCATCATGAAATTAACATTAAAACAGAAAAGTATAGAATAAAAACCTTTCAGGTACATGCACAACTCAACAAAACTGTTCTGAGCCTGGATTTAAACATTCTCAAAGTAGAGGCCTGTCTCAGGAAGACCTGTCCTGACTCTGGGCACCAGCAGGAGGCCGGTCCCAGGAGCTCTGAGCTACAGGAAGCCAGTGCAGAGACCTGAGCACAGGACTTATGTGCTCGTACTTCCTGGTTCTAGTCAGGACCGGAGCAGCAGCATTCTGGATGTACTGCAGCTGTTTTAAGGCTCGTTTGGAGAGGCCAGTGAGCAGGCTGTTACAATAGTCTAGCCTACTGGAGACAAATGCACGGATAAGTCTCTCTAAGCCTGGTTTTGACAATATACCTTTGATTTTTGCAATGTTTTTTAGATGGTAAAAAGCTGCAGATGTTATTGATTTCATGTGGCTGTTAAAGTTCAAGTCTGAATCCATTATTAGCCCTAAATTTCTAACCTGATTTGAAGGTTTTAGAGAGAGAGACTGGAGGTGACTGCTGACACTTTCTCTATGTTTCTGTGGGCCAAAGACTATGACATCAGTCTAGTCTGGAGAAAGTTGTTTTCCATCCACACACTGATCTGTTGGATGCAGTGGCAGAGTGAATCCACTGGTCTGTATTCACCTGCTGCCAGTGAGACATAGATCTGAGTGTCATCTGCAGTTGTGATAGGACACATTACTACAGGCCTAACTGGCATACTACTAAATACTACTGCTAATACACCACATAACTTCTACCACCACCTCCATTAATACTACTAAATACTATTACTAAATTATGACCAGTGCAAATAAATTCAATATAGTCAAGTAAAAACATTCAACTGCTGTAACTACCATACATAGAGATGAAAAAATAAAATAAATATAAAACAAGTTAAAAAAAAATATGGAAACAAGCAAAGTTGAGGATCCACCACCAAAAAGTTACATGGAGCACATTTGTAGTACAAATATAATGTGCAGCATAGTATAGTAAAAATTGATTCAATATATTCAAGTAAAGTTATTCAACTAGTATTACTACTAAAGATAGATGTTCCAGTGGTTTGTTTGGAGGCTATGGGAGGTCATGAGGGACATTTTAGGAGGATGGGGTCCTAAAAGTTGACATGAAACAATCAAAGCAAAATAAAACCAAAGCTGAAGCGTTTTTGTGCTTTGTCACATGTTATATTTAATAATGATCACAAGGACCTTTGGCAGTAATATTCGAGTCCAGCCCCTAAGGCCCATAGTTGACAAAACAGGCTCCAGTCATTCAGATATGAACAAGAGACGGCATTATTTTTTACTTTTTTTTTTTTTTTTTTTAAGATAATTGTCTAGAGCAAAACAGTTTGATCTTTTATAACTTTATTTATTTGAGCAGCATATTAAAAAGATGTCACAATAAAACATTACATTTATTATAAAAATTAAATTAAAAGGCCCATATTATGTTGTTTTCTGATCTGTCCTCCTCATCACAAACAGACCTGGAGCTATGTGTTGTTTCATTCACTAGTGGAAGTTTTAACACTGGGTTTTTTCTATGGCCATTGATTTATTTGCCTAGAATGTCTAACAATATGGTATTAAGCCAGTTACCTTTTAATGTTTTGAAAATGCTATATTTGCCAAATTAACAAGTTTTATAAGTTTCAATTTCGTTTTTGATGGTCTGAGTCAAAAGTCACTGCCCTCCCCCTCTGCTTTTGTACATTATGACGGGCTTGTGGACGAAGCATTGGGTTCACAATTGTCGTGTGGGAGCATGGGTGACACGGGCTTGTGGACGAAGCATTGGGTTCAAATAGGGCCCGGGAGAGATCGCTAAATTACTGAAACATCCATGGATGACATAAAAAATCTCTTCGTGTATGTTTTTGATGAGGGAACCACATTATAACATGGTAGAAAGGTCAAAAACATTGATTTAGCATAATATCCCCTCTTTAATGATCAGAAAAGCCATCTTGTTTGCACGTGTCTGAATGTCGTTGCTATTCTTTTAGGTGCAGATGGAACGAGGGGCCGATAAAATGACACGATTATTGTTCTTGACAGTAAAATGCACGGAGCTGTGGCTGAGTCCAATTAGCGTGCGGTGACAAACACTGTATTTATGTCAACGAAAAAGTCTGAGGCACTGTTTACTCCGTCTGTAGGATCAGGAAATACAGAGAACAGTGTAAAGGAGGAATGCAGAACGTCTAAGATCATGAGAACTCTGCTCCTGTCAGGACATGAGTCTGTCTGTGATGCACAACTGCAATCTACAAGGGAAAAATATGTTTACCACCATTGTTAGATTCTATTCTTTCTGTACAAATATATAAACTACCAGTCAAAAGTTTGGACACACTTTTTTATTTTGTCTTTATTTCCATGATTACTTGTATTGAAGAGTCTCATTGAAGGCATCAAAACTATGAATGGACACATGTATACAAAAAGTTAACTCAAAGTAACTCAAAATTTGTTGTAGATAAAAAATAATAAATAATAAAATAATAATTAAAAAAAGAATAATAAAAAAAAATAAGAAAAAGAAAAAGTGGGTAGCTACTGTGAGGATTTAAATAGAAAATATAGAAAATATTTGGTTATTTAACTTTTTGTCTTCACTGCATACTTCCATATACCTTGCTTCATATCTATAATGTCTTCCGTATGTGTGTAAAATGTAGAAAGTGGAAAAAAAACATTGAATGGGAGTGTGTGTCCAAACCTATGACTGGTAATAAAAGAAAAATAATCCAGTACATTCAAGAAAGTACCAATACATGCAATAATACATGACAAGAATCATCTGTCTGTACTACTACTGCTGTTCATGGGGACAAGCTTTGACAGTGGTCCTCCGTTGCCGTTAGCAATTTCGCAATTCAAATTTGGAAAAAATAAAAAATAAAAAAATTAAGATTTAAGGTTAAGGTTCTAATAACAGGATTCTGTTCAAAGTTCATATTTTAAACAGGTCCAGAAGAATGAACAAAAAAACTGAAATATGAACTGACAAACTAATACAAGAATCACATCTCAGAGCATGTTTGTACAGATCTGAACTACAGGGTTAGCAGTTTTTATGCAGAATGCAACAGACGCACACACAAAAAAATATATCTTGTGAATAGTGAAACGTCCTCCCAAAATCTTTCAAATCAGGAAGGAATAATTT
Organism: Periophthalmus modestus; assembly: GCA_019594935.1. NCBI lineage: Eukaryota > Metazoa > Chordata > Actinopteri > Gobiiformes > Gobiidae > Periophthalmus > Periophthalmus modestus. Next base: position 17,456,516 of record JAIEZT010001318.1, read on the forward strand.
CCCTGAAGTTCATGAATAGATGGAGACACTTGGATAGTTAGATTATCCGCCAATATGAGGTTCAAGAGATGCGTGTATTATCAAAAACACTTGACAATAACATTAAGAAATGCAGTTGTGTAATTCAACTTTCTAAAAATATGCTTGTGTGAAACCAATATATATTTCTAAAACATATGTAAAACTACTGGACTACAAAATGTACTTAAAGGGCCCATATTACGGTACCGAGTTGTGTTTTGTTTCATTCACACATCTGCATGTTTAAGTTCCTCTCTCAAACTGAAAACTCGCTGTCCCACCTTGTGATGTCATGTGGTAATACAGGAAGTGCTCCACTGTGTTTTCAAACGCCATACACCTTCACTAGAATAATGTTGATCATTTCAGTCCTGGAATTGCCAATCTCTACTGAACTAAAGAAGGTAAGTGTTAACCTACAAATGTATTCTGTATCTGTTGTGTTGACTCAGCAGGAACGTTACAGTCAGACCAACAAGAGGAAGCAAAGAGTTATAGTTGACCTAGTTGTAGCTGTGTGCCAAGTCTGGAGCACAGAGCAGCATTTTAAGAAACCTGAGAGAAGAGCAGTGCAGGGGGTGAAAGAGGGAAGGAGGGGGGGGGCTGGCAAGACGTCCTGCAGCTGGACACGGGTACAGGGGAGTACAGAGGGGGTAGAGAGGTGCGTAAAGGGAAGCTATGAGAGGATTGGTGACTGCTAAAAGCAGCACGTGTGCTTGTATCCTGGGACGATCATTGGAGGAGCCTGCTCTTCCTGTTCCTCTTGGCACGACTGTGTTTCCTCCTCTGTCACATGGATGGAATACTCAGACACTGAGCCAGACGCAGATATAGAAGCACTGTGTGTGTGTGTGTGTGTGTGTGTGTGTGTGTGTGTGTGTGTGTGTGTGTGTGTGTGTGTGAATATGTGTGTGTGTGAGAGCGAGAGAGTGAGTGTGTGTGTGTGTGAGTGTGTGTGAATATGTGTGTGTGTGTGTGTGAATATGTGTGCGTGAATATGTGTGTGTGTGAATATGAGTGTGATATGTGTGTGTGTGAAAGAGAGCGAGTGTGTGTGTGTGTGAGTATGTGTTTTGTGAATATGTGTGTGTGTGTGTGTGCGTATGTGTGTGTGTGTGTCTGTGTGAATATGTATGTGAATGTGTGTGCGTGTGTGTGTGTGAATATGTGTGTGTATGTGTGCGTGTGTGTGTGAGTGAGTGTGTGTGAGAGAGAGAGCGTGCGTGTGTGTGAACACACTGTGCTTTACATTATTTATGTCATTGGAAATTATGATGGGCATTTTTATAAAAGCAAAACCCTGAATTCTAGGTTTGTTTGTTTGTTGTGAAGCTCAAATACAATTTTGAGAAGTAGTAATAGTACTGTAGTATCAGACCAGCATTTTATCAGACCTGCTTTTGAGTGATTTGATTATTTGGTAATGATAGGATTTATTATGTTTGATGCACTTGTCACTGAGCTCGTCCTACTCTCAGTGCATATGTTTTACTCGCTCGGGTTCATACCATGAACCTGTGATTGTGTAATTGACAGTAAAGTGACTTTAATTCAAAAATACATTTGTCCCATTGACCTTCATCAAACACATGGATAATACCAAACTCAGCAGAAACTCACAATGTCTCAAACCTAAAGGCAAATATAGAGTAACTGTATTCTTTAATATCGGAACATAACATTTACACTTCTGCCTGATACTGTTCAGTGCCATAGAGGCGACTGTCTGTCTGCATGTATGTGACAAGTCATAAAAACAAGTCATAACACAAATTGAATTTATTGTACTCTTAAAATACTCTTAAAGTAAAGTACTCTTAAAAATGTATGTATATATACAAATGTATGTATATATATATATATATATATATATATATACATACATTTTGTATATACATATATATATATATATATATTGTAATGGAAATTAAAATATTGTGTCATTATTTTACCCTTTAGAAATCACATGGTCTCGTAACTAAATCTCATTTAGTTTGGTCGTCAAAGACAGTGTTAGAAAAACCTTTCATGTCAACCCTTTTGTTTCCTTTTGGTGGCTAGACTTGTGAAGATGTGTTTTGTAATGCAATGAAAGTAGATGCAATCAGACCATACAGTCAGCTTTCAATCACTCCCTATTGACCCCCTGAAGGAGATCCAGCTCCTGAATGTCTTCAGGAGCTGGTCTGACCACACCTCAGCAGAAGTTTCACATCTTGTATTGTGTCTACTCCACATGCTACTTCACACCTTGTATTGTCTCTACTCCAAATGTTACCTCCTGAGGGAAACCGGCTCCTGAATGTCTCCAGGAGCTGGTCTGACCACCCCTCAGTGGGAGTGTCACATGCTTGCTTTGAAATGTATGTCCTCTGGTCATCTCAAACTATATAAACTGGGTGCTTTCCAGGATTCGGGGTCTGACATAAGGGGGGAGATGCTGTCGGACCTATTTCTTGCAAGAAATAAACTCATTGTCTTTGCTTCAACATTCATCAGAGCCTGCAAAAGGAGTCTTATTTTCCACGACAATTTTTGGTGTCAGAAGGGTTTTCCTCAATCGATCATCTGGGACAAAGTGGTACAGGGATTGGCCTTCCTAGGATGATTTTTCCCTTTTTTTCCTATCCTCTAACCTCACACTTCGAGACGGGAGGACTGCTCCCAATGTCCCAGATCATCATTGCTGGGAACAACGAACTCAAATTGTAATTGGACAAAGGCCTGGTGAGTTTGAAACATTGACACATTTATCTTTTAGGGTAAAAAAAAATTAAAAAAAAAAAAAAAAAAAAAAAAAAAGCAAATTGTAAAAAAAAAACAAAAAACAAAAAAGAGCAATCTCTAAATATCTAGCAATTGGCTTACATGACTTTTTGCTTCACATAATAGAGTAAAAAAGACAAAAAATAAAGAAAGGAACGTTGTGGGTTTGAGTCCCATATAAGCCGGCGACCAGCAATACTACTGTCTAGCATAAAAAATAAAAAGTAAAAAAAATAAATAAGGGGGCTAGCAGTATCCAGGTGAAAGTCCTGAGTCAAGGAAACAGGAGCTGAATGAATTAAGGCAGCCACAGACGTCCTGTAAAATACATCTATAAAATGGGAAGCACAAAGTCAAAGGAGAGTGCACCTCCAGAAAGTCCAATTGTAGATATCATGAAAGCAAAGTGGGGATACAAGTGTTAAAGATTTTGCATGAATGGGCTGCAGAATATGGTTTTCCATATAGGGGGTACTTTGAAGTTAAAGAATCTGCAAGCATTTGAAAGCAAATTACGTGACACTGAGTCTGAAATGCGAAAAAAGAGGAAAATGTCTGTGAAAAATTTGAAAAAATTGAAAGTTACAAAGAATGTTTTAAAAATGTGGGAAAACTGAAGCTGAGAATAGAAACAGAAAGACTTTGCAAAATCAACTACTTTCTCAAAAGACGACAAATCAAATGTGTGATGTGACTGCACCCCGCTCGCAAAAGATTTCTTTGTCTTCACAGTTGACGGCACTGAAGCTGGATCCTGATCTGGACGGAACCCATCCGACTTGTCACACCGATCCTCCACCGTATACAACACCACAGCCAAATGGACAAGTACAATCCCAGCCGGACAGAAGTGATCTTCCTCAGCAAAGTGAAGCGCACTCACAACGGACAATCTCACCAAATGCACCCCTTGCTGTTGCACTGCAGGAATCACCTCCTATTGCTCACAGATTACGCAAACGACAGGAAGAGACAACATTTCACATGCCCATGGTTGAGGTCTCAGGACCAGAAGGCCCAATGCTAGTTTTTCGCCCTTGGATCACATCAGAAATTGCAGCTGCTTCACAACATTTGCCAAAACCCCCACCCACTCTGGTGAAATTTTTGCTAAAGAACTTCTTATTTTGTCAAGATTTTAAACCCACTATGAGTGAACTCAAAAGAGTACTACTCATGAGGATAAAACCAACTGACTGGCACAAAATTGCAAATCAACTCCAAAACACTGAACTGCGGTGTGCAATCATGTGGAATGGGAACATGACTCTAATGCTTTATACAGAGACTCTTTAAACAACATCTGCAGTGCCATCACAAAAGCCTTCCCTGTTACTATTGACACTGACAAAATTAATGCCTGCAAACAAAAAGAAGATGAAGAACCTGAAGATTTTCTCACACGATTAACAGAACTGTACAACACTCATAGTGGATTTACAAGACCTCTTACATTAGGGGACACTCGTGATGTGTGGAAAAACTTATTATGTATGTATTTTTTAAATGGACTAAAGCCAGAAATTGCTTCAGCTGTCAAGCAATCATGTATTGGGGTGGAATGCTGCCCGTCTAACTGAGCTAAAAAAGACATGCCACACATGCACAAGAACAAGTACTCAACAACAAAAAAAACAAAACAAGACAAAATGCAGAAAGAACTTCATATGGCAGCAATAACCATGTACAAGGCAAACACAAGACATGACTATGGAAGCCGTCATCACAGCACACATTTTTAGTCATGGGGGACACACAAGGCGTGAACCCAAGAGAAGATCAGCCCTTCCTCATGATGTATGCTATCGTTGTGGACAAACAGGACACTGGGCACGCAACTGTCCACTTTCTTCAGAAGCTTCTTCAAATACCAGACTATTGGCTATAACCAACACATCGGGTTGACAAGAGTCGGATGGGACCGGAAAGAGACGGACCCCAGCTGATGAGCCTGATCAACCTGCAACTTCAGAGAAAGGTAGTGCACCACATACTCCCACAGTGCAAAATAGTGCCCTTACAACATATGGTCAAATGTATGTTCAATATACATCTGAAAACTTTAAGAAGTTCCCACAATACTGTTTAACTATCACAGATTAGATTGTATTGTTTTTAGTAGATTCAGGAGCTACACATTCTGTCCTAAAAGCCATACAATTTAATCCTAAACCTCCATTAAGTGGAAAACATGTGTATTCAATTGGTTCATCAGGTCAAACAATCAAAGAAAACATCACCATTCCTCTACAATGTGAGGATGGGCCAAATTCAAAATTCACACACTCATTCTTACTCTCACAACTATGTCCCATCAACCTCATGGGAAGAGACCTCATGTGTAAATTAAATCTGTGCTTAATCTCTACACATGAAGGCATTAAAGTATGTAAAATGTCTGATTTGGCTTCTAAATTCTCCAACTCTTTTGTGCCACTGAAAACCTCAACTATACTTACTATTGGCAAATGCAAAATTTACATTTTTTTTTTTTTTTTTTTTTTCCCCCACTTAAGGATATTCAAAACATAATTTGCCAGTTGTAACAGAACTTCAAACACAGGAGAAACCTGCAATGTATCTCCCATGTATCAGCCGGACCTGATGAGCCATATGAGAAAGGTTGGTGGAGAGAAAACAACTGACACACTTTCACTTGATCATGTGTACTGGAACCAAAACAAATGTGCTGTGTCTGTATCTCTCACACCAACCCAACTCACTTTCTTTTCTATTACTAGCTCTGTACCACATATTCCTATGTCTAAACGCACCTCTGATAATTGGTATGATTTGGGCCCTTTTGTTTAAAGTTGTCAACAAGCAACTGATTGGACACAAACGTCTGATCCGTTAATTTTTTTTTTCTCTCCATAGCTGCAATGTTTTTGTAAAAAATTACAAGGTATTTTGCATGCATTGAGAACAGTCCAGCTGGCACCTGAAAGCGCTTATGAATCAAGCTGTTTCCTAACAGAAGAACAAACTGCAGTTGTTCCAGCCCTACAAGAAGTTCCTACAACTCTGTGGGCTGTCAGCAAATATGATGTTGGCCTCATCAAAAATTCTGGACCTGTTGTGATCACACCAAAATCTGACTTCAGACCATGTAAGCCACAATATCTCCTTAAGTGCGAAGCAATTGAGGGAATAACACCTGTTTTTTTGAATCTCTAAAAGCATCAGGAGTAATTGTTCCGTGCGGTGACTTCCCTGTGCGTATACCTCTATTCCCAATTAAAAAGATTAGAGAAAAAAGAACAGCCTACCGAATGGCGCTTTATATCCAAGACGTACAAGCAGTAAACGCTGCAGTTCAACCTCGAGCTCCAAACGTTCCTAACCCGTACACTATTCTGTCCCAAGTTCCTCCTGACTCAAATTACTTTTCTGTTGTAGACCTGACAAATGCCTTCTTTAGTGTACCAGTCCACCCTGACAGTCAACATTGGTTTGCATTTAACTTCAGTGGCTGAGCTTACACATTTATTCGCTTGTGTTAAGGGTATTGTGAAAGTCCGACCATTTACTATGATGCGCTCAGAAAAAGTGTTTAACCCCTACTCCTTATTCCAGGGACAGCCCTACTTCAGTATGTAGATGACATAACGACTTGCAGTCCAACTAAACACCAATGTGAAAGGGACACAGTTCATGGTAATTCATGGTAAACATTTGCAATCTCATGACAAACTCACATGGACCTGATGCTGATCATTCATTTACTGCATCGAAAATAGCTCTCCAAACCAATCTCACTCTTGGGCTACCAGACCCAAACCGACCAGTCACACAAATGGTTGATGAATGTAATGCTTGCATGACATCTGTTTTATTACAGGATCACGGGGGAAAAATGCGACCTGTTACTTACTTTTCAGCCAAACTGGATCCTGTTGCTGCTGGCATGCCAAGATGCCTTAGAGCAGGGGTTACTGCTGAAAAAGCCATAATGACATCTAGGGACATAGTGGGTTATTCTGATTTAACTCTTCTTGTTCCTCATCCTGTGTCAATGATTTTACTTGAACAGAAAACATCTCATCTCTCAACCGCTCGATGGCTACATTACAACATTGTGCTTTCAGACATGCCTAAGATCACACAGGGAAACGACGTAATGTGTGAAATTCTGTAACGACAATGCGCCTGCGACTTTGTTAATAATTTTTTTTTGTTACAGGAGATGCGGATGCTGCATAATTTCTCTTCTTTTCCTTTACATGTTCTTATGAAATAATCACAAACTAACAACACTAACAACTAACCAATAACAGTTTTGGGATTGACAAAATGCTTCTTTAAGAATTACTATTTAACGAAAGTTTTCTCTTACAGCAGAAGATAACTAAGCCAAAAGAGATGCCAGCCCTGAACAAAATTGACACATGTATATATACACATATATAAATGTGTCAAAAGGAGGGATGTTAAATGTAATAATGGAACATAAGTTCACTAAAGGTTTCTCAACATATGCACAGAAATACTGCCAAAGTTGCACGTTCTGTGCTGCGCACAATGTAGGTAAGACAATTTCCAATGATGCAGGCTGCTCACCCTCCACCAGAATGTCCATTGGAACAACTCATGATGACTTTATTTGAGTTGACACCGGCACAAGGTAAAATAAGTAAATACAAATATTGTTTAGTAATGGTAGACATGTGGTCAATGTGGGTTGAAGCATTCCCAGCTACATATCCAAGCAGTCAAGAGGTAGCAAAGCTTTATTAACTGAAGTTGTTTTCACGATGGGGAATACCAACCAAAATCAGTAGTGATAATGGAAAACATTTTGTTAACACAGCAAATACACAAATAAGCAAATTCCTTGACATTGATTTAAGAACACATTGTGCTTATCATCCGCCCAGTGGAGGGGCTATCGAAAAGAGAAAATGGCACTCTAAAAAGTAAATTAGCCAAATGTTATGAAGAAACAGGACTATCATGGATACTAGCCTTACCTATTGTTTTAACTCACATGAGAATACGAACGAGGTCTAGAGTAAACATGAGCCTTTTTGAAACCCTATTTGGCAGACCACCATCTTTAGGACTAGGTCCTAATGTTAAGCTACTCCCCTCCACTGGATTATGCGAAGATGATATGTTACAATATTGCAAAACCTTGTCTTTCACTCTCTCTCTCTCATTTCTCAACAGGTGAAAACAGCCCTTCCAACACCCGCATCCAAACACCTCCACAACTTCCAACCTGGCGACTGGGTGATGTTAAAAGACCTGCGGAAGAAGCAGTGGTGTTCCAGAGGCTGGCAAGGTTTTTTCCAGGTCCTCCTGACAACACACACAGCCATCAAGACTGCTGAAAGAGCAACGTGGACACACAGCAGCCACTGCAGGAAGGTCCCACATCCCAGAGATCCCAACATCTACAGAAAACCTACAAGAACCAGCTGCAGAACCAGCTCCCAAAAGCACATCCATCTAACAGCCACATCTACTACAATAGCAGATCTTTCTACCCATCTTCACATCCCAACTGACACACAGCTGTCCAACACACTGTGGATCATATCGTTCATTTACCTTTTTCCTTGGATACACAAACGCTGTCAAGCCTACAAACAACCACCAGCCGTTAACAAAATCACAGACATTACTAAACACCTGCAAGACTCCATTCAGCCCCCCAGACTGACAAACACCTCCTGGCTTTTGTGGCTTGAGTCTCAGAGCCAAGCCTGGCTGTCTTGGAGTTTAACAACGATCATGCCCATTCTAATGATATTTTTCCTTGTATGCACTTTAACCCCATGTACACTGAAATGCATGGTTAATGCCGTGGTCAAGAACATGACAACCTCTCCAACCTTCTTGCAAGAAGACACTGAACACAATGGTGAAGGGGAAACGCTTTCACAAGTCCCAGATGAAACCGAAAGTCAAAAAACCTATCAAACGGACTCTGATTCAGATGATGAACTATTTGTATTTAACTAGTCACATGTGTGTTTATATTATGGATTGACCTTGCAACACTGGGAAACAACAATACCGATGATGCATTTTAAATCCATTTTATCAGAAAATTGCTTTAATTGTATATACATTTTAGCTCATTAGTATGTTTGGCGTTATTATCTTTGCGTTATTTTAATTTTTGTGTTTATGATTCTTATTGGTCTTGGTTATTATTATTTTTTTGTATTTTTGTTAGTATGTTCCTAATACAAGGATGTTGAAGTTAAACATGTGACATGATTAATGAATAATCAAAAGGAGGGATGTGTAATGGGAAATTAAAATATTGTGTCATTATTTTACCCTTTAGAAATCACATGGTCTCGTAACTAAATCTCATTTAGTTTGGTCGTCAAAGACAGTGTTAGAAAAACCTTTCATGTCAACCCTTTTGTTTCCTTTTGGTGGCTAGACTTGTGAAGATGTGTTGTAATGCAATGAAAGTAGATGCAATCAGACCATACAGTCAGCTTTCAATCACTCCCTATTGACCCCCTGAAGGAGATCCAGCTCCTGAATGTCTTCAGGAGCTGGTCTGACCACACCTCAGCAGAAGTTTCACATCTTGTATTGTGTCTACTCCACATGCTACTTCACACCTTGTATTGTCTCTACTCCAAATGTTACCTCCTGAGGGAAACCGGCTCCTGAATGTCTCCAGGAGCTGGTCTGACCACCCCTCAGTGGGAGTGTCACATGCTTGCTTTGAAATGTATGTCCTCTGGTCATCTCAAACTATATAAACTGGGTGCTTTCCAGGATTCGGGGTCTGACATAAGGGGGAGATGCTGTCGGACCTATTTCTTGCAAGAATAAACTCATTGTCTTTGCTTCAACATTCATCAGAGCCTGCAAAAGGAGTCTTATTTTCCACGACATATATATATATATATATATATATATATATATTTTTTTTTTTTTTTTTTTTTTTTTTTTGTGTGTGTGTGTGTGTGTGTGTGTGTGTATGTGTGTGTGTGTGTGTGTGTGTGTGTGTGTGTGTGTGTGTGTGTGTGTGTGTGTGTGTGTGTGAGTGTGTGTGGTTTGGGATCTATTTTGAACATCAAGAATTTAACTTTTCTTTATTTGCTTGAGAATCCCCCATTTAGAATTTGGGATGAATTTAGCTGCATTTCTTAGTAAAGTCACTACATATCATTGTGGGATAGCTTGGTGGGATATTTTTTTGTGCAATGTAAGAAATGTACCATAACACTGTATTTGAACACTGTGGAGCTACTGTACCAGACTCTGATAAGACAGACTAGCTCGCAGAAGGAAAATCATAAATTTTCCAAGATTTTTACTATTTATGGGAACCTTGCTGTCGGCCACATCACATTTCTCTCATTCCTACAGTCTCCATACATCCTCACTTCCTCTCACTTTGTTTCCTTTCTACACGTGTCTGACAGAGACCATCTGCCTCGGCCCCTGTCTCTCCTTTTGTTTAAATCAAATGTAAATATGAGCTGTGATATGTGTAGTCTACTGTACAGCTGAACTGAAGAGCTGTCTTCACCTGAGTTAAATTGACTCATATTTGTAGATTATGACAGAAGAATCACTGTAGACTGTATATGGTCGCGTACACTAGGGATGAGCAATGATGGATGAAGTGCTGTTACTTGAAGGTCCTCTATTACACAAAATGGACTCTTGGTGGTAGTTTACCTTTTGTTCAGTAGAGATCGGCAATTTCAGGGCTGAAACTATCCAAATGATTCTAGTGAAGATGTCTGGAGTTTAAAAACATAATGAAGAACTTCCTGTATTACCACATGACATCACAAGGTGGAACAGACTCTTGAAGTAAAAGTATAGGTACAGAGGTAAAAAATTACTCAAGTCAAAGTAAAAGTATCATAAGGAAAAGTGTTAAAGTACCCATTTAAATATGTACTTTTAGAGTAAAAAGTAAAAGTATTTCACACAGATTTTGATAGTGTTAAATGTTGTGATATTAATTCAAAAATTAGGAAAATGAAAATGAATCTTAATTTTTCCTCATGAGTTTTGTGTGAACTCAAACATTTAAAATAGGATGTATCAACTGACATGGTAAAAATAACCCCTCAAATCATATGAAAAGTACTTTTTACTTTCCTGTAGTGGAGTAGAAAATACAGATACCTGCTCTCGAAGGTAGTGAAGTAAAAGTAAGAAAGTATCCACTGTAAAAATTAAAATTAACTTAAATAAAAAACAGATACCTAAAAATTCTAGTCAGTTTTATCTCATACTGTGGAAGATTATAGTCGATGGAACAACATTTCCATGGAAACAAGCAGAACGGGGGTCTATTTTTTGCTAAAAGTTACATTGTGTGGCTTTAAGTAGTAACTAATCAATCTTAAAATAACGGTAATAAAAAGTGGGCAAAAAACAATGAAATGATCCTATTTCAGCAATTGCTCTAAGTCCTATTCACTTGTTGCACACTGGAATCGGCAATATGTTGGAAGTGTCTTGCCCAATGACACAACAGCAGAAAGCGTTTGGATGAGGTTTGAAATTTGAACAGCAAAACCTCCTTTGGAAAAAAAAAAACCCAGTACTGAACGATTAGCAGCTGACTCCAGATCACAAGGCAGGCAGTAGATTTCTGTTGTGTCCCTGGGCAAGACAGTTCATTAATATTTATCATAACTGACAAAAAAAAATGATCATCCCAATGGCGATATTCAGATAATATTATGAAAATGCATCAGAAATGTGCTAAATTGGACTTGGACTGGTAAATGATGGGGTTGAGATTAACACAAATAGTACCACTACCAAAATTGTACTTCTATAAAAAGTAAAATTAAAGTGGTTATAAAGAAAGATGAGCTGTTGTGGTGTACTCAGTGTGTACTCAGTAACTCCTATAATTTTAAATGTAGTTATAATTACAGTTACATGTTTAGATTTATACTTCATAAAACTCAGCGGTGGAAGGTAACAAAGTACAAGTAGTAAAGTAGTGTACTTAAGTAGAATTGTTAGGTATCTCTACTTTTCTTAAGTAGTTTTACAGTACTTTTTGCTTTTACTTCACTACATTTGAGAGCAGGTATCTGTACTTTCTACTCCACTACACTTTTTAACTGGACTGAAAAGTAAAAACTACTTTTCATATGATTTGAGGAGTTATTTTTACCATGTTTTTAAGTTCAAGCTTTGAGTTTGATCAAACAAAAATAAACACACAAAAATCACGAGGAAAAAATAAGAAATAGATTTTGGTATTGGTACTCTTGACCAAAATATGGATAATTTTTTAATCATTATCACTACATTTAATTTTAACAAATCAACAACACTCTGAGAAATACTTTTCCTTTTTACTCTTAAAGTACATTTTTTTTTAACAGGTACTTGTTTAGTCCTGGTTTAAACCTAGTTTAGTCCTGGTTCTTGACATGGTTTAGTACTGGTTTTTCCTAGTTTAGTCCTGGTTTAGACCTGGTTTTGTCCTTGTTTAGACCTGATTTAGTCCTGGTTTAGTCCTGGTTTAGACCTGGTTTAGACTCGGTTTAGTCCTGTTTAGTCCTGGTTTAGACCTGGTTTAGTCCTGGTTTAGTTCTGGTTTAGTCTTTGTTTAGTCCTGGTTTAAACCTCGTTTAGTCCTGGTTCTTGACATGGTTTAGTACTGGTTTTGTCCTAGTTTAGTCCTGGTTTAGACCTGGTTTTGTCCTTGTTTAGACCTGATTTAGTCCTGGTTTAGTCCTGGTTTAGACCTGGTTTAGACTCGGTTTAGTCCTGGTTTAGTCCTGGTTTAGACCTGGTTTAGTCTTGGTTTAGTCCTGGTTTAAATCTAATTTAGTCCTGGTTTAGACCTGGTTTAGTCTTGGTTTAGTCCTGGTTTAGTCCTGGTTTAGTCCTGGTTTAGACCTGGTTTAGTCCTGGTTTAGACTTGGTTTAGTCTTGGTTAAGTCCTGGCTTAGACCTGGTTTAGACCTGGTTTAGTCCTGGTTTAGACCTGGTTTAGTCCTGGTTTAGACCTGGTTTAAACCTGGTTTGGTCCTGGTTTAGACCTGGTATAGTCCCAGTTAAATACTTTTACTAAAGTAGATTTTTTCATGTAATACTTTTATTACTAGTACTTCATCCACCGATAAACGTACAAATACATGTTTACAAATGTACTCAATTGCAGAAACATGGGCGTTTGTTACTTTCCACCCTAGATTCTAATTTTGCATATCTCCAAAACAACAAAATATGATGTTATCCGTTTCTCTGCCTCCCACACAGGGACTATTACATCACTCATCAGATATATGTGGGTTAAAAGGTCCAGTAAACCAGCGTCTGGGTTCTGAGGCGGGACCAGTGCCTCGGTGCAGCCTGCAGTGTGGAAAGTGTTAGCAGCTCAGCACTCGTCCTGTAATTTGTCTAATTCGTCTCAGATTTGCAGACAGGACGCTGCATGGAAAGCCCCCTCTCCCATTTCCTCCTCTCTCATCTCCTCCTTTTCTCCTCACCCTCTTCACTTGTCTCCTCTCCCTCCTTATTCTTTCCCTCTCTTTTTCTCCTTTTCCCCTCCCACGCCTTCCCCTCTCATCCTTCCCTCTCCATTCTTCTTCCTCTCTCCTCTGCCCTCCTCCCCTCTCCTCCAGTCATCTCCCCACTCTCTCCCCTTCTTTCCTCCCCCTCTCTCTTCTCTCCTCCACCCCTTTCCTGTTCTCTCCTCCTCTCCCCCCTCAACCCCTCTTCTGTCGCCTCTCTTCTTCTCTCCCCTCTACTTCTCCTCCCCTTCTCCTCTCCACCCCCCCTCCTTCCATCTCCTCTTTTCTTCTCCCCCTCCTCCTCTCTTCTCCTTTCCACCCCTCTCCTCCTTTTATCTCCTCTCTCCCTCCTCTCTTCTTCTCTCCTCCACGCCACCCTCCTACCATCTTCTCTCCTTCTTCTCTCCGCTCCTCTCTTTTCCCCTCCACCTCCCTTGTCTCTCCCTCTCCTTTCCTCCTCTCTTCATCTCTCCTCCACTCCACCCTCCTACTATCTCTGCTCCTTTCCTCCTCTCTCTTCTCTCCTCCACCCCCTCCTCCTCCCCTCTCCTCCTCTCATCTCCCCCTCACCTCCTCTCCTTCTCTCTCCTTTCCTCCTCTCTTCTTCTGTTCTCCACCCCACCCTCCTACCATCTCCTCTCCTTCTCCTCTCTCTTCTCCCCTCCACCGCCTCTTCCTCCCCTCTTCCTAACTGTCATGTTCTCTCCTCTCGTCTCCTCCTCCCCTCTCTCCTCCTCTCCTCTCTCCCTCTCCACCTCCTGTTTCCTCCTCCCCTCTCTCCTCTCCTCCTGGTTAAACTCAGAGCAGCGTGTGGTGTTGAGTGTGTGTGGTGGCGTTTCCCTCCACACACTCGCTGCGTTGTCGAGGGTCTTGTGTCGGTGGTCTGCGGGTGTGACACGGGGCTGACACACACATTAACGCTCTGTGTGATCAAGTGGAGGAGCACTGTAAAATAAAATGTCAAACGTGTTTAAAGGACTTTTGACATTTGACTTGATTGCAGTCGTTTTGAGTTTTTTAATCTCAGAGAACAATGTCTGTTTAATTGGTCTCAAACTTTTCACACCACAACTTTATATAATATCCGGCTCCCATGGACCGCAAGGACTAGACTGGGGAAAAATCTGGACTAAACTAGGTAAAACTGGACTAAATCCTGATAGAAACTGGCTGTGAATTAAGCATAAACAGTGGTGGAATGTAACAAAGTAAAAATAGCAAAGTATTCTACTTAAGTACCATTTTTACTTTTACTTCACTACATTTGAGAGCAGGTATCTGTACTTTCAACTCCACTGCATTTTGAACAAGACTGAAAAATAAAAGTATTTTTTCATTATTGTTTGAAACCTGTTGAAAAGGCTGTGGATTTATTTTTAACATGTTCAACAACTAATAAAAAGATTGATTCAATTCAAAATTCAATTCTTTATCAAAATCAATACATTTGAAGCTTTATTAGATATCCAAATAGTTTTACTTTTTACTCTTCAAGTACATTTTTAAACATTGATTTTTTTTCATGTGATAAGTAACAAAATCTTTGGACAAAAGTCAAATGCAAAAGCTGATAAGCTGATAAAGTAAAACTGATAAAATTTCCCCATTATGTAACAGATTAAAATATTCTCTCCTGTAAATTGAAAAAAATCTCCAAATATGTGTGACTTCATGATCATCACCAAAAGTGAGCGTGATGATGATGACTATATGACATTTGTACATTTATTTTTTCTGGTTTCTGTAGTTGGATAAATACCACATTCCAGATGAAGCAATAATATCTCCATGAAGACGGTTGACCCTCCACCAGAAAAGTTCCATAGTGTGCCTTTAAACATATAAATACAAATATATAATCACTTGAAATACAAAATATATGGACAAATTAGAAATATTTTGAAACTAGTTATCTAATTCAGGTTTAAAGAAGACCCATTGTGTGTCTGCTATAGTTATAATCTAATAATCTAGGGGTTAATCGACAATATGGCGTCTTGAAAATAAGTGATTACAGATTGCTCAAACATGCACGAATCGCTCCAAATACAACTTCAAGAGGGTAAAAGAGAAGGGAAAACAACTATAACATGTGTAAAAGCTCTGAAAAGTTGATTTTGCATCATAATTGCAAAATAATTAATGGGATTCAGCTTCCTATTACATGCAACAAGATATATTTTGTTTTAGATTGTTAATTGCTATGGTAATGGTCCTAATTGTTATCATTCTGAAACCCATATATAGCCAAATATATAGTTTGAGCTAACTTGGATCCTTTTTTTGTAGTGCTCCTCATCTTTGCCCCTCTTCTAAACTATCAAATATCATGTGGGGAGCCTCTGGGTGGCTTAAATCTGGGTGTGGTGATGACTTTGGACAGGCGGTGCGTTGGTTCGATTAACTTTGGCTAATGCTGTGTTTTTGTGGGCTTCTCAAACGGTGGGCGGGGGGCGACTTGGCACTTCAAATTAGCCTTTAGCTCCAGAAAACTTGTAAAAAAATATCTACGGTGGCACCAGACATCACATATGGCTAACCGCATGCAGCCGGGACACCCACAACACAAATGGTTTACACTAGCGACGGTTTGCATCAGTGTGGTAACCGGGGGCGACCAGTCTGGGTCAAAGGAGCAGAGGGAGACGTCACTTGGGTTTAGGGGCAGTAATAAAGCAGTGCATTACATTACACTTATGGGAAAACACTCAAGAGACTAGAGTGTAATCAGGGCCACACATTGAGATACAAGTTAAGTGAACAATTTATGAGCATATAGTAAATTTAAGTGACTCAAAATGTATTTCCCAAATGATCCATTAGTCGTAGATTTGCCAGATGGCAGAATGACATATTGAATAAGTCAACATTTAATTTTCTTTTAAGTGTTGGTTTACTATGCGACACTGCTGAACCTTATGTGTATCATCAATTAAGAAAATAAAACTGGAGAATGAAGTAAGTACAGAGTTGTGGACGTATACCCGTGGCGGTGAAAACGGGGGTTGGCATCTTGAAAATAAGTGATTAAAGATTGTACGAACCACTCCAAAAACAACTTGGAGTGAGTAAATGGCAGGGGTGGAACATAACGAAGTAAAAGTAGTAAAGTACTGTTCTTAAGTATATATTTTAGGTATCTGTACTCTACTTAAGTACATTTTAAAGCAGATACTTTTACTTTTACTCCATTACATTACAGACTTTTACTTCATTATTTTCTACTTTCTACTCCATTACATTTCTGAACAGGACTGAAAAGTAAAAGGATTTAAAAAAAATATATATATTTTAATTATATATATTTATTATTATTTTTTTTTTATTATTGAGACCTGCTGAATAATTTAAGCAAACAAAAATATAACTACAAATAAACAAGTAAAATCATCCAGAAAAAAAAACAATTGATTCAGTCGTTTCTGTTGAACCAAATTAGGTACATATCTGTATCAAAATCACTACATCTGAAGCTTCATTACATCTCAAAATGTGCACAAAATACTTTTTACTCTTTAAATACATTTTGAAACAAGTACTTTAATACTTTAGCTTAAGTAAATGTTTTCATGTCATATTTTTGCTCCTGTATCTGTACTTTTACTTATGTCACAAAACTGAGTAAATGTTGAGGGGAACTATAACATGGTAAAAGCTCTAAAAAGTAGATTTTGCAGAATAGATCTGCTTTAAAATGACCTTATTCTAATGAGTTTTTATTTGTTTGTATTTTAATTCAATATCTTTCTGTAAAACATGCACTTTGAATTACTTTATGAATTACTTTAGAAACAAACTTGACTTACCTAATGTGGAACATTCAAGGCAAAGCAATAACATCTCTATGGAGACAAACAGGTTACATAGTGTACCTTTAAATGGTGGTTTGAACAGCATGTTTCTGTAACATAAATCTCACCTGTATGAAATGATTTGAGGCATGCCACAGCCCTACAGGTTTGTACTCACACGTTTTGACTAAACAAACAGAGGATAAACAGCCCAGTCACGGCTCTGCTCAGAGCTTCAAATGTATTCAAAACAAGAGGAGCAGCGTGACGCGGGACGACCGCAGCCACCAAAGACAGTTTAATATTTACATGTAGACTACAATGGAGTCCATTCAGTCACGTTACAATAGCACTACAGCGATGTAGCTGTGTGGAGTATAGGCCTACAGTAGAGGAGAGTTAAAGGTGCACTGTGTAACTTTTCTGGTGCCTGGCTCCATGAAGATGTTTTTGTTTTTTTACTGAATTGGCCCACAGTATGATGCGGTAAACTTGTCTTTCTCCACAAGGACAAGCACATGAGGCCATCAGGCCAAGTTACAGGTCAGATCTGTGGAACACCAAGGAAGCAATTACATTTCCATAGAGACAAACAGGTGATAGACCCACCCAATAGAAAAGTTACATAGTGCAATTTTAGGAATGGGATTTTAAGTTATAGTTACCTTCCCAGTAACTTTTCATGATTTTAATTAAAAAACTGTACAAAATAAAAATCCTACAAACATTATAAAAACTATACACCAACATCGAAATGATCAGAAAAATACCAGTCACTCCTCTTCATTATTTTCATATGGGTTAGATTAAGTTACAACAGACAACAGAATCAAAAGAATGGAGCTCATCACTTGGAAAAGCGAGTGAGTCACAGTTTTGCTATAAAGTGTCGCCATCTAGTGGTGATATAATGTAATATCATGGGTGAGATCCTGCCACAAGGGATCAATGCAATTTCAAACAGAGGAATTGGCCTACTATAAATAAAGTACAAGTAAAATGTGGCTAGCAGCACTATGATTTTGGAAAAAAAAAACCCAAAAACAAAAAAAAGTTTTTGTAAGTAATACAGTTGACGTATTGACTGTTTAGTTTATTTAAGAAGCAGACAGAACCTGTAGTGGTTTAACAACAAAATACTGATGTAAAATTGCATTAGTTTGTTTAAAGAGGGGCTATTTCTCTTCTATGATAAGATTTGAGCCATAGAAAGTTGAAAAAAAGTATTTCATTCTGCTTTTTATTCATTGCATATGATTTTTTAAAACAATATCGTACATTTAGAATAGTTTTGTGGTTTAAATCTGCTCTTGGGTTATTGTGTCAATGACAATAATTACTTTCAATGTTATCGTTTATCATCTATATTTACTTAAGCCATATATTGAACTTCAAAATATGTTATCGTGATAGGCCTAGCCATGGTTCAATTAATTTCCCAGCCTTACAAACAGGTAGGGTAAGGATTTTATGGAGTGAGGACCCTCTGATTTCACGGCGGTCTCACATTGGCCATGTTCCCTGGAGCTCCTAAACACCTGTCCCATCTGGAGATCAGAGCAGCACATCTGGAGGGCAGAGGATTAGACACTGGTCTCATTCAGGACACTGCGCTTAAAGACAGTCCGGACCGTGTATGTGGCTCCCGTGGGCTCTGCGGCTACACTAACTGCATGCTATTTCCCAGAAGGCCGAGCAGCACTGACTGGAAATGTTCTGAGGCCCACCCAAAGACAGCCTCCCAAAACCCAGGACTAAACTAGAGCTAAACTAGGACGAAAGACAGACCGAAGAGTGTGAAAACTGTATAATCAGTATCACACTTGTAGCTGTTGTACAAATGTTGTAAAAGAGCAGAGCCAGTCTAAACAGAGAGTGATGGAGGTTAAGCTTTGAAATGCTAAACCAGTCTAAGGCCTGTGGGTTATATTTGGAACATTACAGTATAAAATCATGACAGATGTTAGCAGCAATGTTCTGTTTAGTGCTATGTAAACAATTATACTAAACTAAATGTCCTTTTGACTACAGGCATTTGGTTACCTTAATGTCTAAAATGTATAGAAAAATGTAATACAATGGAATCCTAATTTTATGATTTGTCTGTTCAGGTAGATTGAGTATCTTTGTGAGAAAATACAAGGAGAGCATGCACAATCCTTAACAGTCAAACCTCCTTATTAAAGCAGCCCTTTTGTGCTTGTGTCTGTTATATAGTTATAATCAATAACACCCATGGATCATTACAATATTATAATATGCACCTTTTAAATTGCAATATTCATCTAAAACGACATAAAGTCACATTTACGGCAGCTGGCGCAAACGTGATCACAACAGTGAGCCGAGCAGCTGTTGGCATCTCCTATTGATAGCTGCAGGCCACAAATGACTACGCGATGCTACTAAATCCTACACATATCACCCATTAACAAAATTAAATTGGTGAATGAAGTAAGTAGAGGGCAGGGCGTATACCCGAGGAGGTGATCACGGGAGTTGCTCGTGTTGTAGAATACATTGTTGTAGAGGGTTGAAGAGAAGAAGAATGATGTTGGACTTCTAATGCAGAAGTTTATTTACCATATGGGACCCAGCACCCGGGGACATGAACCTTGAAGACATTGTGATAGTGCTGTCCAGTCTAGTACAGTCCAGTCTGACTTTGGTTCCATTGTAGGTAGTATTATACCTCTAATGACGCAGGCAAAGACAAAAAAGACTGAGCTGGCAGTAAGTGCCCCAGATACAGCACCAAAATGGAATTGTTCTAACAATCAGAAACAACTGTAACTAAAAAGTCCACTTTGCATAATAGGTCTGCTTTAAAGGTTAGGAGACCGATCCCACTCTGCCATCGATGAGAACTGTGTGTTCATTTTTTTTATCTGTACTTATACTGAGAGCATAATGAGAGCACTCAGACTCTCTTTTTCATAAGTACCCTGTTAAAGTACAGAACAATGCAAGGAATAAAAAATAACTACATAGGTCCATTTAAAACATTAAAAACAGGTGCAGGTGTGACTCTAAATGTTTATCACCAGATTATTAAAGTGCAATTGTGGCACCAATGTATCCAGTTTTGCATGTCCTTGAAATGTATCCCATTTTTGTGAAGAAAAATAACCAAAAGCTTTTTTAAAATTTCAGTTCTAGTGCTGCCAGTTTTTAGACATAGACAGTCTTGTATTAACAGTTCCCGTATCAAAGTTCAACAAGCAAGTGAGACACTCAGGCAGTCTATTAAGTAGTCCCTTAAAAATACATTTTATACAATGTTGTTCGCTTCTGGCAGCTAGCGATGGCCAAACTACTTTTTCATAGAGTGTCCAGTGATGGATTTTAAATTCATCACCTGTTATGTAATGAAGGACTGAGTGAAAGAGTGTATCTAAAGGTTTCAAAGTAGAGGATGAAGTCTGCAGGTATATAATATCTCCTATACAGAGAGAAAGGTCGCTTGAACAGTTTCTTCTCTGTAACTCAATGGGATACAGACGGAGACAGATATTCAAATCATTTAGGCTTTGAGCAGGGGAATAGAAGGTCCACGGACAGGTGATCTTTAGCATAAATGGCAACACCACCTCCTTTAGATTGCCTGTCACAATGAAAAACATTGTCATTTTCAATATTGATTTCTTTATGACTTATTTAATTTGATTTGCCCAAACTTTAATGTGATCTAACTTAGTCCTGATAATACGTACATTGATTTATTTTCCTTGCCTTGAAGTTTTGCATATCAAATAGGCCTGGCTCTTTAGAGATACTACGCCTATTTGAGTTTGACCGGGATAGATTTGACACCTAGAGATTAGGTTTGTTTGTAATAGTCATATCAAGTTACACAACCACCGATAAATTCTTTCATATTTATGAGATATTCTACGTGAAATCTGTGCATTAATTTGTTTTAATGCAGAATTTAGGCCGGTGGGCAGTGATTTTGTCAAAGAGTCACTTAAGACACTGTTTATCCTATGTGTTAGGAGTCACTCAGCAGGTCACTTAGATTTTCCCACTGTCAGCACCAAGTCATGGAACTGAAGTGTTAACATATACTTTGCATATGATCATACTAAAACATACAAAACTGACAGGTTACCTCATGCACAGGCAATAATACACTGCCTGGCCAAAAAAAAAAATTCACCGCCTGGATTTAACTAAGCAAATAGGTACAAGCCTCCTCCAGTTGGTCAGGTCTAAGTTCAGCAACAGTCTGTGCTCTAAGAATGAGGTCAGCTGACTACCTGAATATCCTGAATGACCAGGTTATTCCATCAATGGATTTTTTCTTCCCTGATGGCACGAGCATATTCCAAGATGACAATGCCAGGATTCATCGGGCTCAAATTGCAAAAGAGTGGTTCAGGGAGCATGAGACATCATTTTCACACATGGATTTGCCTCCACAGAGTTCAAACCTTAACCCCATTGAGAATATTTGGGATGTGATGAAGACGGGTTTGTGCAGCGGTCAGACTCTACCATCACCAACGCAAGATCTTGGTGAAAAATTAATGCAACACTGGATGGAAATAAATCTTTTTGTGTGTGTGACTTTTTTTTTTTTGGTGGCAGTGTAGATGGGTCAAATGAAGACGACAAATTTCTCCACTGAATCAAAAAAAAAAAAACCTAACCTGAACAACATCCTACATTATCATGAAAATTAAGCATTCATGGGTTTCAACTTCCTATTAGAGGCAACATTTTGAGAACCATTCAAATGATATGGATATTTTGTTTTAGATGGTTAATTATTATGGTAACAGTTCTAAATGTTCAGCATTCTGAGGCCCATAGACAGGACTATATTGCTATTGCTTACAGACTGTCTATGGGAGCAGAGGTTGGTTTGATTTAGTGGTCTGGGTGGAGCAGCTGTGGTCTATGCCTCAGCTCCTGTCTGACATCACAAAGCTAGAAAACTGTGTGTAACATCACTGCAACAAGACACTAAACCAGACAGAGAGGCAAATCCAAAAGAGAAGGAATTGTGGGGAAAAGATTAGTTCACCCTCCTGAAGTTTGTAGTGGAAATTATATATGATCTTATAAATATACTATATATACTTGCACGGTATAAAAATAGATATTAATTTGAGCAGGTTTTGAACTGCTGTATATCAGAACTAGTAGTATTTTTTCATGATTATTTACCGGTACACTGAAGGCATCAAAACTAAGAATGCTACATTCCAGACCATGATTGAAACATATAAATGTATAGGTCTTATTGATAGTAGGTACAGTAGTTAGTACATTTCTTTTTCCACCTAATAGTGAGATTTCAAGCCTTTAGAGCTGGACCAACCAGTGTGAAATGTAGCACAAAGAAACATGAGGCTCTCTGTGATAAAACCACTAAAGCATCAATTAAGGAACAGCAAGGGCCGGGACAAAAGCAGGCTACCAGATTGAGGAGATGAAAGCAGGTGATGGAGGAGCAGAAGACGCCATCAAAAAAATAAACTCAAACTAACTCAAAACCTATTTTAGATTTGAAATAGTAAAAATAGTCACTC
The DNA here is from genome assembly GCA_019594935.1 of Periophthalmus modestus. Lineage (NCBI taxonomy): Eukaryota > Metazoa > Chordata > Actinopteri > Gobiiformes > Gobiidae > Periophthalmus > Periophthalmus modestus. Next base: position 17,479,109 of record JAIEZT010001318.1, read on the forward strand.
TCTGCTTTGCTTTGAAACCCTTGTTTTTAGCATTTCTTGACCCTAGCGCACCTGTGAAGTGAAAATCAGTTCAGGAAAATTTAACATGAAAATCACTGAGAGAAGGCCAAGGGCTTGCAGTGCTGTTGGCTTATTTTACTTTTTTCTGTACTACATAACATATATTTGATATCATCTGTATGTATCGAAAATGTAGAAAGTAATAAACAAGCTGTGTCCAACCTTTTGACTGGTAGTGTATAAATATCTACATAATATATTTTTTTTACCATTTCGGTATTAAAACCACAATCAAGTCAAATCATTTTCATTAGAGTAGTAAGGATTGAGGATTTCAGCAGTATAACTATGACATTTTTGTGACAGTCAGTAATACAAAAGAATGGAGCTGACTGTATACCCATGAAATTCAGAAACTATATGACCGGTGTGAAAGCAATTAATTACATTCCTTTTGATCTTTTTCTGGTCCTGATTTAGTTCTGTTTTTTGGAAGTCCAGACCCCCCTCCTTCCTCTCTCCCCCGTCTTCCCTGTACCTGTGAGCAGTGTAGATCCGACAGAAGCCAGGACACAGGCGGAGGAGCAGAGGAGAGGAGCAGAGCGCATTAAACATAGATCCACTGTCAGACTGAGACTGCGGGGCCACTCAATCATTCAGGGGCCCCTAAAACACAAGGAAGTGCACACAAACTCACAAGAGATAGAAAGACTTCTCAGACATGTGGAAATGCTCACATAGGCCTATAGACAAATATATAGGAAAACCTGTACAATATGTAATAATAATAATGTCTTTAGGAAGTAGTAGTAGTAGTAACCATATTGTACTAACAGTGGTAGTTAAGTATGTGCGATAATAAAATGCGTGGCTTAAACGATTACCAGAAGAGGGCAGTGAATGGCTGCAGAACATAAAGGAGAGTGCGTTGCTTACTGAACTACTGATGATCGATATTTGACAATACTACATAAAAAGTATGCAAATGTAACAGAGTAAGGTTGTAAGATTGTTTGAATGTTATATTGTAAAACTAGAAAACAATATTATATTTAGGCCCCTTTTATTTTATTTAACTAGGAAATTTTATATAACCTGGAAAATACAAAACCTAGTCTATTTTAACAATTCTTTCAGTATTAACTGCATATTTCTTAAAGATGCATTATGTAACTTTTTAATGGGGACCATGACTTGCCTATCTCCATAGAGATGGTACTGATATGTCTGAAATGTTCCTTGGTATTTATTGCTCACTAAATACATTCTACTGTAAGAGAAATGAACTCTATAGAGATATCTCCATGGAGATGAATAAGTTTAATGTCTTACTTTGAAATATTTTAGGCAGAGCAATAACATCTTCATGGAGAAAAGCTGTGGCAGACCCCAAAAACAAATCATTTTCAGTAGCCAGTGATCAATGCAAACATTCATGGTTAAGATGTTTGATTTTCAACAAAAAAGGTGACTAGGCCGTTGGCTAATGCTAGCTAGCTTGTGACTGTAATTTTATGTGTGAGAGCACAAATCTGCTCAACTGTTGTAGGTCCAAAAGTCACTTCTTTTTGGTCAGAGTGTGTTAACGTAAAGCTCAGATTTAAGAATAACAAAGCCTCAGACAGAGCAGAGCCTACAGTTATCTCACCCCCAGGGAATGTTGATGACATCAGCTGCAAACGATCAGTGGTGAATCTACAATATGTAATCAAACCTCATAATAAGACAGGCACACTAATAAAGACACGTGGACACAATTTGGTCTAAATTCGCACTTTATTCCTAACACGTACAGTTTGTTTGTCCCAATCCCCTTCGCCCCATACGACAGGCACACAGATAGCGATGGGACAAGAACCTTCCCCCAACAAAACCAGGTTAAACAGAGAAGAGCCTCAAAGTCAAAAACAGCATTTCCATCCAAACTAAAGCGTCCAAAATCGTAATATTCATAATAAAGCTTCATATCGAGCAGTGTTGGTTTTCCATTTGGAGTAAAAACATGTACAAGGCTGAGAAATCAAAAAGGATACAGTGGAGTTCTTTGGTTTTCACTATTGAGGTTTAACTTTAGTAAAATCTATCTTTGCTGTTCTCTTATCAACCTTTGGATTTAAGCTGCATCGTAGAAAATTAAACCGAAACAAAACGTGTATCTTATAAATTAACACATAAATAAGCACGGGGCAACTTCTTTTGAGCGGTTTGGTTCAAGTTGAAATGGAGATTGACTTGTAAATAAATGGTTGAGGCCCTAAACCAGGATCCAGATGAGTTATATACACATGGAGAAGAAGACTGCGTGGTGTGGTGTCGGTTAAGTGGCGCCCCCGTGTGGTGGTTAAACTTTGGTATCATTCTCGGTCCACCACAGAGTCGACTGCACAGGCACCAACAGGCCACTGCTGCATAAGGTACAACGCAATACAAGTTAGTTTAGTTAGTTATTTTTGTGCATCCCACGTAGCATACTTCAGGAATCTATTTACAGTTTTTGCTCAGATAGTCCAGCCACAAGTCAGCATTTACTTACATGTTCCCCTTAAATACATAGTAAATTTATACATGAAAAGAAAAGAAAAAAAAAACGATTTAAAATGTAAAGGTCCTATATTACGCGATATTGACTCTTATGACCTTTAAGGCATGTGATAACGTTACCTCTTCAAAAACATACTCAGAGTTGTGTTTTGTTTCATTCATATATGCTTCAGTGACCTTTTATTATTATTGCATCTACATTTCCAAAGCTCAAAATGCTCTGTTCCACCTTGTGATGTCATGAAGAAATCACTACATTTTACATTTAGTTCAGGCAATTCCAGGGCTGAAATTATCCAAATGATTCTAGTGAAAGTGTATGAAGTTTAAAAACACAGTGGAGCACGTCATTTATTACTACATGACATCACAAAGTGGAACAAAGTGTTTGAAAGAATGGTTCAGTTTAGGAGAAGAACTCAGTCTAATAATATATATGTAGGATTTGTGTTTTTGATGAGGAAACATCATTATAACATAGATCTAAAAAAAGCGTAATATGGGCCATATTTAGCCAAACTCAAAAATGTAACGTTTTAAAGTAACTATCAGTAGTTGCATTTCCAATATCTTATTTTTATAATGGTGGAAATGCAGTTAGTGTGTTAAAGTATTGTCTGGAAAAGGGAGAACATAACATGAAAATGCTGTTCTTTCTGCTCCTTTTCATTCTTTTCTTGTATGTTTAACTTTATGACACTGTTGAGTCTTTTCATATTTTGTGAATTAAATACAAATAAATAAAAAATAAACTAATAAATAAAAATGCAAGGGAGAACGTGTCCCCTTGGTAATTCCTAACCCAGTAATTAAATATATTAGAATTATATGAATATCTAAATGTCAATTAAAAAAGTCAATAAATATGTTATAAATAATAGACTAATTATCACAAAATTAAACTAAAACGGGGACAATTAGTGACACATACAGACAGCTGTTTTGCTCTAGTGGCCTGGATTTCTGAAGTATGCTCCTACGGGAGCCAACTGAATAGACCAAAGTCCGTAGTAACTTTAGACTATTCCTGTTTGCTCTGCCACAGTGACCCGACGTCAAAGCCTTAAAAACAGTTTAGGTTTGTCTCCATAGAAACACATGTTCCTCGTCCGTCCCTCCTGAGTTCAGACACATCTCTTCTTATTATAATTATTCATATCGATAATCATTAAAGCTTGTAAAGTCTATTTGGTTTGTTCTTCAGAGTAACAGAGGTATGAGTAAGATCCCCCATCCCGCAGCGGGGCAAGGGGTCACAAAGCTTTTAAGAGGACAATGGAAGACGGGTGCAGAGCAGAGTCCCAAAAAAGTTATGAAAGATCCTGAAAATATTAGTTCACAAGTAATTCAAAATTTGAATTCCCAACATAAATAAATCTTGTGATCATATTGTCCTTGGAAATGCACACATTTTCTGACCAAGACTGTATATGGAGAGGTGGGTAAAATAGGAATACTTGTACATTGTTAGAGTACTATTACTAAATATTACTTGAGTAGGAGTAAAAAGTAGAGCCCCCCAAAAATTACACAAGAGTAAAGTAGTTTGTGAACATGCTAGGCATATACTGAGTAACTGTTTGGACGAGAAGACTACAATTTACTGTTGAAGTAATCAGGAAACAAGCAATACTAAACTATTTCAGGTATTTTGTAAAAGTAGAAATGTTTAGTATAGTTTATAGAAAAGAATATTACTCAAGTACAAATAAAACTTAGGTGTGTGCAAAAACTACGCTTTTAACTCAAAAGTTACTCAATTAAAAGTAAATGTCACTTGAGATCGATCTCTGTATGAGTTCCTGCATTGTTTAAGGAGCAGAACCATCACTTGTTTTAAGTTTGGCAATAGCAATAAACTAGATAAGGCTTTTTAGATTTTTAGATGCAGTAGTTTATTTATCCAAGTCTAGAATGAAATTCTAATTATTTTGTTACAAGTGTACAGGGACTCTGCTCTGCTGCCGTCTCCTGTTGTCATTTCAGTGTCATGTAAAACAGTCTTAAGTTTTGGTCTTGCTTAAAACATTCGATTGGCATCATCTCTTCTTTATCATGATCCAAAAAAACATGTCCGTAGATACAAGCCGCACAACCCCCCATGGAAAACTATTACAAAGACTTAAATAGAATCCAATAAATACATAAATAACTTAATAAATAATGCAGGTGAAAGACAAAGTAGTTTGTAAAATACAAATGGACCTACATGTCCCATCCCCGAAAAGCACACACCACCCGCTTACAATAAGTTACAAAGATTTCCCCAACAAACAAGGAGCCCGTGAGATAAAGAGTTTAAAGCTTTTGGTTCAACATCAAGTTATCGTCCTCTTCGGTCACCAACAGAAACGCGGTCCCATCTTCTTTTTACACAAGCAACAAGTTTAAGAGCATTTGATTTGTTCCCCCTAAAAAAAACTAAACACAAGCTATAGTCCCCCTCTCCCTCTCTCCTCCTCTTCCTCACTCTTCATCCACTGTTGCCTTCGGTCACTGTGTCCCGCTTGTAGAGTTAGTTAAAAGTTAAAACTGTTGAGGTCAGACCGGGAGCATTTTGTTCTCTTCATGATAAACAGTACAGTATATGAAGATGAAGGATTGTTTAAATACAATGGCGTTTTCCATATGTACAAAGTTTGTATTTAAAAATGTATTTTAAAAAGTTTTTATATTCATAATTAAGTGCCATGTTTTTATTTGCCATTTGTTCGAATAGCAAGATTTTAGCATGTTGAGGTACAGACATGTGGCTGTAATAATTACAAGTCCACACAGTTTAAAACTATTAGAGTAGTTCTCAATCAATTTTCAAAGCCAGTTTCGAGACACTGTTGGACAGGATCCTCGTTTTTCAGTGTGGACTTCATATTTCATAATCTTTTGGGTGGTTAAGTAGAAATCAGCCAGTTAATCCTAATAAATTTTTTTAAAGACTTACCGACAAGTGATAATTCATTGTAATTAAAAGCAAGTACCGGTAAGTGGAAAGTTATAGTACCACCAGATAATACACAAAATTAATAGAAACAAAACAAAATTTTGTATAAAAGTAAGTAATAAAATAAAATGATTTGCAATCCTCCAGTTTAAAATTTGTTAAGAGAAAGAATAAGAACATGACTCAAGCCCGGCAGGTCTAAAACCACAACAGTTCAACTTCCTGCGCTCACCAGCACTCATATTTTCTGCTTAAAAGTTTCTGAAATGGTTTGGTTTGATCGCAAGTTTATCTCTACATACATACTCTCATTCTCTCTCTTTTTCTCCCTCTCTCCGTTTCTCTCTTTTACTCTCATCCACTCTTCTCCAGGCATACCTCTTGTGCATTGGTTTGGTTGTTCTATTTGGTTTGTTGTACGTCTAAAAATTTTGGTTTTACAGTTTTGGCTTTTTGTAACAACATTCGGAAACTACTATTAAACTATTTGTTTTTTTTTTTCTTCACTTGGAAGCAACATTTTCACAGTTATTTCCAACCAGAAAAGTGAAAGTTAAAAACAAACCCAGCGTATAACCAAAGAGACGACAAGATATGAAAGTAGGCAACACTTTGCTCGAACCCACAACCTCTTAACTTTTACCCCGCCCCTCCCCTCCCAAAATGCCCTCCCTAGCGCATAAAAAGTAGAAAGCAATGATACCACCCCATACAGCATTAACAGACACACTATGGTAAAGCAAAAACAAAAATATATATATATTTTTAGAGACAGTTTCTTGAGGTTATTCCATATTTTATCCATCCAGGAAAAACGCGGAGCCGACAGAGCAATCCCAGGAAAGCTTTTGGGCCAATTTGAATCTGTCTAAAACAAAACAACAATAATCACAGTCAATCAGAACAGACTTCAAAATGGCCGTGTTTCTTGGGTGCTTCCGGTCGCCTGCTGCTCCGCGTGTATTTGGTATTCGATCAGTCACTCACACTAGTAGCAGTAGTAGTAGCTTTTGGTTTTTGGGTTTCTTTTTGGTTTGTCGAGCCTCCACACCTCTCCTTTTCTTGCGTATTTTGTCTTTCCCCCTGCAGTTTTGAGCACCTCCGGACGACACCTCTCTCTCTTCTTCTGGCCCTTTTGATGTAATCTTTGGAGACACAGGAGAGGGGCAGCTGAGGCGGAGGGCAGGGGTATTTGGGGTCTGTCTTATGCATGTGTGGAGTGAAGTCTGGACAAAGGTCTGGACTAGTCTCGCGGGCGTATGCAGACAGCGCTGCTAGAGGTGCTGCTTTGGTTTTCTCAGAGTGACTGCTGTTGTGTGATGACATGAGATGGGTCTATGGTGGCGTATAAATAAAAGAAGGCAAATAAGGCAATGAAAAATACATAGGCAAGGGGTAAAACAATGGACCAAGGATCCCCGGGCCACAAAAAGCCATTTGGGAGAGGACAAAGGACTCCACTGTGTTTGGCCTACGCTCAGAGGAGTAAGGATTATTTCATGTTTTTGTTAGTATGGGAAAAAAAGAACCCAAATGGTTTAAAATTTTAACATTTCAGAATTGTTATCAAAGGTTTTCAACAATTAGTGCCTCAAGTCAAACTCTCTAGTTGCCAAGATTTTTACTCTTTTGTATTGAATTGATATATTGAATATAAAAAGAAAAATTTGGTGTATAATAACAAAAGTGAATGCCACATGAATGCAAGACTTTGTAGCGTGACAAAAAAAAAACAACTCTTTACAGTAAGTTTACAATTATAATAAACTTGTGCATGCTAAAGCGATGCTGTGGAGCCATTGGTCCATTATTTTAATACCTTCATTCCTGGTAAACAACTTGTATATTTTAAAGCTTTGACAAACTTTAGGCTTAGCACTTGACTTTGGTTCACTGTCGAGGAGGTAGATGGTACCTGGGGTCTGTTAAACTTGCATTTGGCATCGTCAAAATGTTTCATATAAAATAATACAAAAATAGATGATTTGTTCAAACTAAAATGGATGTAAAGAGATGGTGAAATGTGAGCGCTGGATCGATCCTGGACAGATCACATGTAAAAGTCTTTTCAACTAAAGCTTTTCCCTCCGTTTTGTTGGTTTTGACATTTTTGGTTTTAGTTTTTGGTATTTGGAGATTTCGTTTCTTCTTGTGTGTGTCTCGAGTCGACCCTCCTACTTCACTCTCAGGTCACAAGTCTTTTTTTTTTGGCGTCTTTCACGTCTTTTCCCTGCCCTCGTATTCAAATCTTGTCAAAAGCACAGAGCGGCCTCAGCCCTCAGTGCCTCCTCTCCAGTTCATTATTTGGTTTCAGTCGACCCCCCCATCGGCAGTTCTCTCTGTCCACACCATCCTGTCCCGCCCGGTTGCCCCCCTCCCTCGTCCGAGTATATTTTTGGCTTCGGGAGACTTGAGCGAGGGGCAGCGCGGGCAGAGACCAGTGAGAGATGGCTGAGACAGAAAGATGGCTTTGGTTGAAAGGCGAGGTTGTACATTTAAATCAATAAAGCTTGTCGAACTCCTCCTCTTCCTCCTCTTCCTCCTCCCATGTCCCGCTCCGATGGGATACTTTGGGTCAGTCGGCCATAGTCCCTCCGAGCGGTGGGGGGGAGGCTTCACTGAAGGAGCAGAAGGAGCCCGGACTGGAGCAAGGGGACTCCTCGGGACAGGACGTGGGGCTCATGAGGTCAGATGGGCCGGACGCAGAGGCGGAGGGTTGTGGGTACGATGCCCGGGGACCCCCTCCTCCTCCTCCTCCTCCTCCTCCCAAACCACTGCCCATGGCACCCGCACTGACAATGCCCATTGCGGAGCCAGAGCCGGGCATCATGGGCAACAGAGAGGGGCGGTTAAGGAAGAGGGAGGGGCGCATGGAGGATGACACTGGGGTGCCACCAGGACCACCCAGGAGCATGTGCCCGGGACCCCCTTCCAGGCTGGACAGGGGCAGCTGACCCCCGCTGGCTGCCAGAGCTGGGACAGGGAACACAGGAGATATTACATTAAGAAGATCTGAATGTAGTGAGCGGGTGAGGATGGGGGTGGACATTTACAAAGACATGCTCACAACACGACACAGAAAACTGAAGTGATGGCTTGTTGAGTTTTCTAATGATTATATATTAAAATGAATTTTGTGCAAGGTGGTCAGAGAGAGGTCTCAAAGAGTAGGTTTTACCCTTCCCAAAACTGCATGAAACAGAACTCGTGTTCCATGAAATTAGGATTTCTTTGTTATGTCACCCAAAAAAATAATTTAATTGCTTGAATTATATGCAACTCCTGTATTACATAATGTAGTTAGGCTGTGGAGTTGATCAAATTACCTCTTGGCCAGAAGTAAAACTTTATAACTGCAAGTAATTAGCTTTAATACAGCATGAAGAAAGATTTAATTCATAATGAACAAATAGTTGATGAAGAACTACTTAATTAACATCCCTTAAACCTTTAATTAGGTAGTTACTAAGGCTAAATTATTCTTAATAAACTAGTTGTTAAAATTATGAATTAAGTCTTTGTTTATACTTTATTAAGGCTAATTAAGTTAATTTAGATTTTTTTTTATTTCACTAAGACTAAAATAAAGGTAAGCATATAACCATGACGAAAACTGTAAAAATGAAAAATAACATTACTTTGTGGTTTATCAACATTAGCAGTGAACTCAGAAGATGCTGATTTTTCATGTTATTAGAGTTCAGAAACGTATCCAAAGAAGCAGTTTCCAACAACATCCACGCTACTATGACTGCAGATGTATTCTGTGGCTGAAATGTGAGTGCAGAGTTTAGACATGAGCTGTCAGCACTCTCTGTAAAAATGGATAAAGCCTTTTGATGCTTTCAGTGCAAACATGTGAGCCCCAAAGGGAATCAAAATAAACCCTTTTCACATCAACACTTGGTCTCACACTGTTATAAGCTGCTGCTAGGACCACAGTGTATCATATGGCCATGTCCCGAGGAGGCAGACAGGAAAGAAGAGGGGAAGGGAGCGTGTATAGGGAGATCCCATACAAACCGATCCAAAGCTTAGACGAAAAACATATTTGTGATGCTTAATTGATTTGACGGTGGGTTTCCTCTTTCAAAAGGCGAATTTCTGGACTTGAAACTAGTTATTTAGCCGTCAGCTCTTGATATGGGGGGGATTGAGTGTCTTGGTGTGTTTACTATAAGCGGACTTGGAGCTCCTAAGCTTTGCCATAAGGGTCTGTTGTCAGCTTGTGATAATAGCAAACCATTGTATGAGAATAAAATTGAATCTTTCAGCAAAATAAGCGATTCAAAAGTTTGTGGTGAGGAGGAGGGCTTTGCTGTTGGCTACTGGAGCTTTGCAAAGAAGGCATTCAATTTTGCACAGAATGGATGAGATGGGTGGAATGGTGGATGGCTTTTGATAAATGGACACCGGTGAAGACCAGGTGGGCCAGAGGGGACCGTGGGTGTCTGTTAAAGTCATGCACACACACACCTTGCATGGTGGCCAGGGGGTTACTGCCCATGAGGGCCTGGTTCATCCCTGTGCTTACTCCCATCATAGTGTTCCTAAAATGTGGATGTGCCCAAATACACACACAATACATACACACAGGCACACATGCAGGGAAACAAGGCAGGAAGGTTAGGGACTAAGTTATCTATTTACTAAATATTAATTTTTGATATTCTTTTCAACTATGTACATTGGTTATATTGTCTAAATATACCCAAAACACCGACAGAAGTTTCTCTAAACATCAAAAATCTCTCTATATGTTTACAGTCAGTTTTTCTCCTCACAAACTGAATTAAACAAATGTACTGAGGGTCACAAATTTTTGCATAGGTTTAACCATTTTAACCTCAAGGAAACCCATTTCTAACATTCTGTTGGTTACATCAGCAATTTTGTTTAGCCCTGTTAGGTGACTACTGTTGTGATATTTGGGTAATACAAACATTAACTAAGGATTAAATTGCATTTAGGACTATTATGTGGCCTATTAAAATGCATTCTATATGGTCTGTAATTCAAATTCCAACAAAGACAATGATGTATGAACTATTATTGTCTTAAATTAATAAGCTATAAGACACTCACCCGGAGCTGAGCCTGTGCGCGCTGAGGCCGGTGGGGCTGGCTGTGCTGTGAGGGGGCGGAGTCACAGAGGAGGAGGCGGGGCCTGCAGGAGTCATGGGGCAAGATGCAGAGGGCGAGGAGCTGGAGGCTGAGACAAGAGCACAACATTTAGAGAATGCCGTCCTAAACTGTTAAACAAATGGAGGAGGTATAGTTTGGAGGAGGGCGAGGTCTAAGCTAGAGCAAAACCAGGTGTTAAAGTGGAATAAACAATAACTCAAATATTTCTAAATGAAAAATGACACAAAGGAGACAGGAAAAAAGATGAACAGAAGTAACTCTGACCTGCAGGAGACTGTATGTTTAGGGTTTGGGAAAAGTTTTAAAGCATAACTGTGCAACTTCTGAGGACTCTCCAGGGAGATTGATAAGTTTTGTGCCATATTGTGGAATATTATAGCCAAAGGAACATCATTGCCATGGAAACAAGCAGAAGGAGGCCCTCCTCCAGGCAAAATAAGGTTCAGATTTGCGGAGATGCAAGCTCAGTGCAAGGATGCATATTTTTATGTTTTTCAGTGCAATAAACACCTCAAAAAAGAAAAATAATACTTTTATTTTAGTCTATATTTTGGCTAAAAGTTACAAGGTGGGGCTTTAAAAGATATACCATACACTATACATTTATATTATGCATAACATTTAATCCCCTTTTTGTAAACTCAAATGTCTGTAATAAAAAATGTACTTCTAACTATAAAAAAAAATGATACATTAGGGGTTTCTTCAATAAATAAAACTAAAGATCCATTGCCCTATAGAACTTGGGCATGATGCTTTCATTAACACAGTGGATCTGGACTGGACTGAGCGGCTTTTAAGTGTTGGACTCAATCAGCCGACACATTTCCAGGTGTTTGTTACCTGTCATCTCATCTGTCACGTCTGGGAGCAGCGGATCACGGCTCTATAAATCACAACATCCTGTCGCTACGGTAAATAACTCAAGATGGGATGTGAGCCTCCATTTTGGTGTCAACAGCGCGTCATTGTTTTTCTATTTTTCTCAAAGATTTTTTCTCTCTCTCTCCACCAAATCATAGTTTCCAGGTCGGTTCATCAAAAGTGAAAGGGTTGAGACATTTTCGACAATATCAACTTTCTCCAAATAATGTCAGGGCAGGTTTAATCTTCCAGTATCTGACCTCTGGATCCAAAAACTCAAACTCTTCTCTCACCTTTAATAATTTATTGACAGCACAGGGGCGCGGGCACACAGTAATTATGGCTCACCTGTTGTGCTGAGGCTGGTGGCGACCTGGGACAAACCCGGACTGGAAATCTGGAAAAGACGGAAACAAAAAGAGACAAACACGTCAACAACAGAACTATAAAACATGTCAAAGCAGAAAACACCAACAATTGAATTATTATTGAAAACAGGCAACTTAAAATAAACCTACGAAGGCTCTGTCTAAGGTTGTAACATCAACCTGATATATTATAGGTTACTCAAGAAACATTTTGCAAGGAACTCTCACAAAGCTAGACATGGCCCAGCAGTGAGGAAATGAGTTAGTGAGTAGCTGTACCATGTGTGGGCTGTAGCCTGGGCCCTTGTGCGTCAGCCCGGGGGAGCTCTGGGGCAGAGGAGGGGTGGTGCTGGTAGAGGGGTTGATGCGTTTTTCTTTCTGTCGTCTGTTACAAAACCACACGCGGATCACCTCCTTCTCCATGTTCAGCTGCTCAGCCATCATCAGGATCTCCTCAGAGGTAGGCTTCTGGTTCTACACGGGAAATAAGGATTGGTGCAAAAATATATTTAGAACCAATTTGTTGCAACAATATTGTATAAATGGATATGGAAAACTGTTATATTAACTTGGAACTGCTAGAAACCAAGAGGTAAGAAGTATTATTATAATTATCCAATGGGAGTCTTGATAAATAGACAAATAGTTCCAGGGGTGATGATGTGTTTAGAACCGTTGCACACAGAGGCTAGTACTGGTATTGTGGCACCTGCTATTTCCCAGCGGTCTCCCATCCAAATACTAACAAAACCCAAGCCTGCTTAGCTTTTAAAATCTGACAAGATCAGGCTTTGACAAGGAGATTTGGCCATGTGAGATTTAAGTGAAGAAAAAAAGCATGCTTTCATAATATTTAAAATAAGATCCAACTGCAGATGAAAAAAAGAAAATAAAAAATAATAATTTAAAAAACTTACCGTGCTGAAGTTGCGTTCCAGGACAACTCTGACATTGGTCTCGATGCTGGTGCGTTTTTTCCGACGTCGCCCCGGGAGACCCTCCATTCCCAAAAGAGGAGAGGAGAGAGAGGAGGGGCTGGGCAGCATGCTGTCCACTGCCATGGTTTCTATTAGAGGGAGTAGGCATTTATTATTATTACCTTATTATTTATTTATTTATAGGGACAGTGTATATTAGGGAACATCTATTGTTCCATAAACATGAATTCTCTAATGTTTGAGTGTTACTTCTCACACCTGCGTCACTGAGCCACTTCTCCAGTAGAGGCTTGAGTTTGCACATGTTTTTAAAGCTCAGGTTCAGGGCTTCAAACCGAGAGATGGTGGTCTGGCTGAAGTCGTTACCATACAGTTTGCCCATAGCCACGCCCACATCTCCCTGCAGACAGAAAAAAATATGCTATTACACAAATCTGCAAAAGGAATGGACGTTAACATTTTTGTTGTCAAAAATTAAAAAAAAAAAATTTAAATGTATCTGTAAGATGGACACATGGATATATTTCAAAAAATAAATTTACTGTAAGATTGCATAATAACATTGTGTCATCCAATATGTCTGTGTATGAATGTACGAATTGGCAGCCACATTTAAGTCAGTATGTGTCAGAGTGGCTGTGAAATTAACAATTCAAAACAATATATATTTTGAATGGTGAAAGTACTCAAAATGGCACCCATGAATAGAAAAAGGTTCTTATCACTCAATGTGACTGAGAAAGGAACAAATTGCAAAAGCAATTTTGGGTGCCAGGTAAAGTGCTATCTAGGACTATATCACAACCTCAGTATTTTACCTGTGTGAATCCCAATTTGATGCGTCGCTGTTTGAAGGTGCGGGCAAACTGCTCCAGCTCCTCCAAGTCACTGGGCTCCTCACTCATGTGTGCCCCCGCGCCGAGGCCCGAGGGCAGGGAGGAAGAGGGCAGAGATGTGGGGGGCATGGAGGAGGTGGAGCCTGGAGACGGTCCGGAGGAGACCACCCCCACGGTGCTACTACTGGGACCCACCATGGAGCTGCTGCTGCCGCTGGGGACACCCACATCACTGCTCTTCTCCCTCTGAGAGTGAGAATGAGAAATGTGCAGTGAGCAAAACAAAGGACTGGACTGCATACTGGAATTACTGACCAGTAGGTACTACGGCTGGGTGACAAAAAAGAATCTTTTTCCTCATAATGACCAATCGTGATCTTTAATTTAATTTTATGTGTCTCAAACACGGTGAACATAAACAATACAGCAATTGCCACTTAACACAAAAAGTACCAGTAGTAGCAGTAATTTCTCCAAAGTCTGAACTCTACTCCAAACCACCTGTGCTTACTAATGTGTTCGTGTTTGAGGATTGGCTGTACACTAATTGATTAACCCAGATACAAGCTTACAATTAGACTGAAATGACTGAATCTCTATCTCAATTCTCCATGGAGATGAAGAAGTAATGTCACCAGAGCAAGTTACAAGCCAGATCTGAGATGAGGCGAGCCACACATGTTCTTCAGAATAAAACATATATAATTGAATAAATACAAGAAAGAAAGTCAAGTCATTGACTGGTTTAGTCCTGGTTGGATTTAATGGTACTAAGAAACCTAAATATTAGTTTCCTAGGTATACATGGTGTGAATAGTTTGTGAATCACTTTAGAATTTCACAGTCAAATAAACCGTAACATTACATGCACCTGCCTAAATTGGCCTTATATGTCCAATCATTTATATTTCAGATAATTCTTTAGTACCGCCGGTAGCTAGTAAATGTCATGTTAACTTACTCCCTTGTATATGCCATAGATACCAGACCAAATAAAATCCATTGTATTCATTTCACCTGTCACTGTTCACAATGTTATGCTTTATGTATCTATAGGAACACAATATTATCCAAAGCAGGTGATTTCCATATAGACACAATAGATGCATCTTCTTGAATCTAAGACAGGCTATGAATCTTAATAATTCATTTTTCACCAAAGCAAAACAAAGTAACCCATGTCGTGAATGCATTCTCACATGTCTGTGACCATTATAGATTTTTTATTACCGAGCGATAAAGTCATGTCAAATACAACGCTGCCTCTGCCCTCGCTGCACATATGCTACATATGCACAGACAACAAATGTAAATACACCATAAAGAAACTATATTGTGCATAATATTGGTTCAATTAGTTGGTTGTCCCAGAGCGGAAAAGGGTTAAATGCGTGTTTTGATATGCACAAAACAGGCTGCTCTACATGACTTCTTCAGCCTCCCATGGTTTAACACTGGCCTTATGTTTAATGCATAGGGTTAGTTTCACATCTTTGCCTTTCATGCTAAACAATGTATGCAGAGTTGGACAATGTTGTTATTCAAAGCCAAGCATAACTGAAGAAGCATACGCGAGTATAAGTCATGTACTTTTGTTGAAATACAGGGATTCTTAAAGAAAAATGCCTGTAGTTATAGAAGACATAGAGCTGCATATTAGTTATAACATTATCATCAATACTGGACAGTGGTCATATTTGAGATTTTTATATTTTAAAGTGTGATGATGTCATCCTCTCAGATGGGGGCAAGAAACTGATTTTCCTATTGATTAAATAGTGCTTTGACATGAAATATCCAAAAGGTAAATTCACAAATGTTTTATCTGATTATGAGTGACTAAACCCAAGAACTCACTGTACTACAACAAAAGTCTGCATTTCAATAATATTCATTTTAGCTGCCCTCCCCATTACATCCACTGTAATGGCTCCCAAAACTGAAATTTCCTATTATTAAAAGATATTTTTCATCAGTATGTATTTCTTAAAATATATCAGAATAAAACAATATTCTATAACATAGTGCTGGGAAATAGAAATTATTTATTTAATTTAAAATTTAATTTCCCTCATATTTTCTTATTAAAATCCCAAAAAAGTGACGCTCAATATTATTTTTCTGACAAAACAGGAAATAGGCTTAATAATTACCATTTTAAAAAGAAAATTTCCTCCTCCAAAGTCTGAACTGACGGAGGATTGGCTGTAGACCTCTCCATTAAAAAGGCCCAAGCCGATCATTGATAAGTATAGTTTCTGACCTGTGGTGGTAGTCCGAGGCGTGGAGGGGAGGTGAGCAAACCCCCTGGGCTCTGCTGAGGTAGCTGGATCAGGTTTGGGGAGGAGAGCAGAGACTGTTGGGTCTGCTGGGGCTGTGGAGGTTGAGAGAGAAGGAACTGAGCCGTGGACTGAAGAGGGTGTCCAGGCATCAACACCAACTGCTGCAACTGCAACAACTGCTGGATGTCCTGCAAACACAAAAGTCAATCAAACTAATGCAGCATGGTTTTGCTTCATTCAGTTGTATCCAAGCTACTCTGCATTTGACCCATCTTTCAGTGCGGCTGATGCCCCTCATCAGAAGTTTTGGGCAGATCTTGAGTTAGGCTTGGTCAGGACCTTAGCTGGAGGAGTGCATGTTTTAAGTTACCTGTGCTGTGAGCTGGATTGGCTGAGACAGGGCAAGCTGAGGAGGAGGAGCTTGGAGTGTTTCTTGTTTAATACTCTGCTGCTGCTGCTGAGAGGCTTGGGCCTGAGCCTGTGCCTGAGCCTGTGCCTGTGCCTGGGCGTGTGCAGCCTGAGCCTGAGCCTGAGCATGTGCGGCTTGAGCAGCGTGTGCGGCGTTGGACTGTTGGACTGCAGCGGCAAGGAGCTGAGCTTGGGCCTGCTGCAGGAGGAGCTGCTGCTGAGCTGGAAGCAGAGCCGCCAGCTGAAGAGAGAGACAAAAACAGAGTTTCATGATCACCCACACATGCATCACCCACACATGCAGGAGTCCTAGATGATGTGGCTATTCATGGGTTTCAAGCTATAGCAACCATCTCCTGCTGTCTGGCAACTTCACAGCTATTCTAGTCTTGTTTTTTTTTTGTTTTTTGTTTTTTATTTATTTTGCCACAATTCCCACAAGCTTTGGTCCATCAGCTGAAAACAATGACCATGTTAACAATTTCCTCTTTTTAGCAACAACACATTTCTTGTTGAAAAAACAATTGAAGTCATTTATAGATGACAAGGTTTTAAGCATGGAGCTATGGTTAGAACTGGGACAGAAAGAGTACGGGGGAGGTTGACGTAAGACGCTAAGCTAGGCTACGCTAGCGTTAATGGTGACTGGCAGTGAGATGTACACACTGGTAATTTTATATTACGCTAGATTATTACTATTGCTACATTATTAACATATCTGACACAATTTGTCTCTTGTTTGATGAATGATGAGCTAAAACAAAGCTAGAAATAGAAGTGGTTTTCATATTCTAGACTGACAAGACCCAGATTTCCCAGCAATAGTGACTCTAATTGGCTTTCCAAAGATCACATTTGTTGGTATAACTGCTTAAACTGAACATGTAAAATGGCAGAACTTGCGGCATCCCCGTCTAGTGGCCAGTAGAGAAAAACTGTATGTGAATATGACATACCCCGGCCAGTTGACTGCCAGCAAGCATAAGCTGTGTGGTGTGGTGGTGCTGAGCGGTCTGCTGCTGTGGCGGAGGCTGAGGGGGAGGAGGGGCTGGGGCCACTGTGCTGCGCGGCTCTGAGCTCTCATCGGCCCGCACCTGGAAAAGAAAGGTCACATCAGTATAGATTATAAACAACAAAATTGCATCTGTGTAAAATGTATAATACTGGAGATCAAAAATCATAAACATTTGCCCTTACTGAGGGTCACAGATAGCTTTGGGATTGTACCAACAATTTTAGACCTTTAGCTTTTTGGGTTGGACTAAGCACTCTGTCATGCTGTAAGGTTGTTAGCAAAGTGGCAGAGTAATAAATAATATAAAATGAACAGTAATATTGTGCAGTATTTGGCAGTTTCCTTAAAGGTGCACTATGTACCTTTTCTGAAAAAGGGTATGCTTGTGTCTGTGGAGATTATATGACTTTGCCAGGAATTCATGGTATTACACTTCTTCCAAGGAAAGAAGCAGATAGTGCTAGTTATAGGTCAGATCTGTGGAGAAGTGACCCTGCTTTGAGTAAGAATCTGTTTCAAAGTATTTTTGAGCAAAAACAGTAAGTGAATAAATTCAAGATAATACCATACTGTGTAACATTCTGTGCAAATAATAATATCATCTCCCTGATACAAGCAGGTTGCATACCCTCTTCCAGAAAAGTTACATAGTGATCCTTTAACATAATGCCTTTTACACACAGTATATTCATCATCAGTTAGTCATAAGCTCTAGTGGTAGCAGACCATAGCCTCTCTCTTTCACTGAATTTAAAGTTGATTTTCTTAGACGTCTGCTTATAAAGAACAGTCAGTCCTGTTGGTTTTGAAAGTGTCAGAAACGTTTCAGCTCTGTTGACCTTTGACCTCTCTATATCGTTACCTGGCGCCCACTGTCATTACCCATCAGTCACTGCTGCAGCAGCCTGTCCATCACTGTCTTTCCATTCACTCCCTTTATTTTCACATTTACAGTTCAACAATAGACTGGCTGAATATTTTGGTCTAGGCACACACCAATGCTTTTAATGGATATCATACTTTCCCTTATTTAACATAGAAGTAATTTATTAAATCATCCAGTGCATTCATTTGCCAGGCTTTTCAATTTATAACTTTATCTTGATTACAGCTGGAATACCTGACATTCAAACTGTGAAAAGAGAAAGTACCTATGTATCAAGTTGCCCGCTATCATAAACTCCTTGTCTCATCGCTTCAGTGCATATGTTTTCAGGCAAGTGCATAGATTTGGAACAACTTTTTAAATTGTTAAGAAAAGCTAGGTGGACGCCCATCACAACACTTCCTCATCCTAAAATGTATTTAAGTGACGTTTGAAGACATGTCTTTGTGGGGAATCAAAACAAAATGTACTCTTTTACATACATATATATATATATAATCCATTGTTAATCTGAAGGCACTACACTAGAATTTATACTTCCCTCTCATGTTACTCTATTGAGGCTGGCAGAGAATAATATTTCTGTAGCACTAGTATCCAATTCTGAACTACAGGGTTAGCAAGTTTAATGTGTTTAATGTTACTATCAAAATTGTCATTACATATGGCATATTTGTAATAACACATTAACAGCACTCACCTTCCCTGCAGCTGCAGTGGGAGAAACACTGATTTTCATGGGCTGGACCTGTATTTGGACAAAGGCTCTGTCAGAAATATACAATCACATCCCAGTCTGTCATTTGTGTCAAAACATCAACAAGACACATGTGACAACGACAATCAGCCAGTCAAAAATCAACAACAGACGTTCAAAGTCTTCATCAAAACATATAGGCTACAAAGAAAAGACTACCACAGCGCCTTTTCTTTCCCTTTATGCTCGGAGGTCGGAACTTGGACCTTGTAGTTATGTTTTCTCTGAGTTTCTGTGTTCTAGTGGTCAAGTTGGAAAAAAAAAGAGCAGTTCATTACAGTTTATGTACAGTAATGACTTAAAAGTAGCAATAAAAACAAGTAAAGTGCTCAAATCTGCCAAAGTGCTGGTCAATTTAAGTCAATTTATTAACTTGGACTCTGTGCTCTCTTTGTGCTTTTGTTGGCATGGGCTCTGTGCACACGTTGGCAACATTAGCATAATGGAGCATAACAGCACACACAGGCTTCACAGGAGGGAGCAACTAAAGGAAACTAACATAAGTAACTATCATTGTTTTTAACAAATATCAAAATACCAATATACAGGGCGTAGTGATGTTGGATTTTCTAACTTGGAACCAGCTCGTGGGTTCTGAAATGTTTAGGAGTAGGAATTCTGAGATGGATGGGTTTTACAGTGTAAATTTACAAGTCAGATTCAGAAAACGCAGCATAAATTATATAAAAATGTTACGTTTGACAGAAATAAGAGTTAATTTGCAATATAACAACTAAATTCATAAATACACAAAGCTAAAATATTAGGACATTGTGTATGTAGGTAATCTATTTTAGATACAAACAATATTCTGTTTGATTCCAACAATGATTCTAAATAAGACAGCCACCCACTCAAATGCATGTAAATGATACTGCTTTACCTGGAAAGTTCCACATTATGGTATTAAATATACCCATCTCCACATTCCAGGCAAAGCAATTCATGGAGACACGTAAGTGGTAGACCATCGACCAGAAAAGTTACATAAAGCACTCTTAATGAAATGTTGCTGCTTTGCCTAAATAGCTTATGTGCAAAACCATTCAGTATGATTTTTGTTTTCTTGTGACAGCTTTCAAAAAATATTATTGGCTTCGTCTATTAGGCTATTAATAATATGCTTCCTCTCTAACACAATAGGAACCAGAAAAAGACATATTTAAATCAGACTGATTTAGGTAATTTCTACATGTTCCTCTTATTGCTGGTGTGGCTCTGATGCTTTTGTAAAATAAAATTTAATTGAGTCAAACCCACCTGGTCGTCTGGGCTGTTTCTGTCTGAATCTGAAACAGATGAAGATTTGATCAGAAGAAGAGTAAGAGAGGAAGAGGGGAAGAGGGTATGGGTAAAAGAGAGAGAGAAAGAGAGAGAGAATGAAAGAGAAAGAGAAGGAGGGGGTAGAAAGAGGGGGGGGAATGGGAGAGAGAGACAGAAAGAGAGGGAGAGAGAGAGAGAGAGAGAGAGAAACAGAGTGAAATATTGACACGTATTGATTTTAGAGGAAGTTACACATGCTACTGTAAAAGCCTCTGGGGTTTAACATAGAAAATACAGAGGAAATACTGTACACCCAACATATATCGCATGCATACAGTTACTACATTTACTTGTGGCAGTCAAACGACGATGTAAACCCCACTCCAATTGTCTTTTTCTATGATAGTGGCTAAGTATGATTTACACAGCCAATTAAAATCATACAACTAAAATAATCACCCCAATAATTAAATCAGATTTTTGGTTTACATGCCCAAGAGAAATCTGATGGTCAAAAACATCTGTGACGTGTGTGAGCTAATCAATGGACTTGAGAGTAACAGTTGTATATGGAAAACAAAGTGCAATGACATTTTCTCTTCCATTGCTTTTTGTCTTTGCTTTTTGCTTATCAGCATCAGCATGTGAAACAAATCAGATTGCTCACATCAGATTTATATGTGCATGTTAACAGCTACTGGGGTAAAGTAAATAGTATGTAGGTAATTGAATGTAATTATAAACAAAACAAACTAAATAAAAAAATAATCTTATATAACACTTTTTCCAGATGCTCTTTACTTTAAGCATTATTCATTTACTTCAAACTCAGTGGTGGCAAGCTGCTTCTGTAGCTACAGCTGCCCTGGGGTAAACTGACAGAAGCAAGGCTGCCAATCTGTGCCATCAAGCCCTCCGACCACCACCACCACAACAGTCACACACCATTTTCATATTAGGCAATGTGGGTGAATTGTCTGGCTAAGGACACAACAAACGTTTTTGCCACTGGCACCCTGGTGTGGCACCTGGAATTACAAACGGTTTCCTATTCAAGCACTAACCAGGCCCTGCCTTGCTTAGCTTCTGAGATCTGATGAGATCAGGCTTTGACCAGGAGGTGTAGCTACAATTATAAATAGAAAGTAAGATTAAGGCGATTTGGCAGATGATATAAGAGAAGTACCTGAGCTGTCTCCTGGATAGTCCGCCCCAGGCTTCTCCTCCTCTGCTTTGGACATCCTGATATCTGTAGGACATAAGAGAGGAACACTTGTCAAAATACACAGAGAAATACCACTTATATCAACACTACAATAAGAAAGAGGAAGTCTCTCACACACTGTCTTTCTTGCAGCACCAGTGATTCATTTACAAAGTTGCAACGTTTGCCGCTCGCCTTAAGTTTTGCAGTGGATGTGCGAAGGTTTTCTGTTGTATCAATACTACAATACAATAATACATCATCATTGCAGCAATGGTGCAGGTAGAAGAATAAAGAAAGTATAACACAGGCTGTAAGTCGTTTCTTTAAATACACTGGCCAAACCACACAGAACAAACAGAATGATTATTGATTATATATTGCAATAATATCACATTTCATACATTTAAAAGATGAATTCCTATTGATCAGAAACTTTGGTGGAATCTCAAGACAGTCTAATATTGCCATTTCTTAACTATCAATGGATAAGTTTAAATTCACCCTTTAGGGAGGTTACAAAATACCGAAGTTAACCACTCACTAATGTGTTATTTTGCTCCTTTAACATGTTTTGCTATGTATTAAGAAGCATCAAACTACATCTTATTTTGCATCACAACTTTGCACCAGACCCACAAAAACTGAGTCCCAAATCAAAATGGCCGACACAGCTTTGGCCCTGGTCCTTTGCCCCTCTTTAGATGTAAACCTGGGGGTCCTGGGACGTGGCGGAGGGATTCTGGGACCCCTTTTCCACATTAGCTGCACAGTTATGGCTCACTTCTGGGACTCAGGAGGTAATTGGTCCGGACTCAACTGCAGACTGGAAGTGCTTACCTGAGCAGCCCACATTACTCAGAACAAAAAACAATCGCGAAAAGCAAACTTTAGATTTTTTACTGTTCTGTTTAGAGCAGTGGTTCAAATGGTTCTAAATTCAAACAAAACTTACACATATTACTGTGAAAAGTTTATTTTTCAATTTATATTTAAATTTTAGTACTAGAGCTACCAAAAATAAGTGAAATTGTTATAAGTTATAAGTAACAACAAAAAAGGTGCACTGGAGGGTCCGCAATCCACTTGTCTCCATGGAGGTGTTGTTTCTTTGCCTAGAATGTTTAACAGTATGGCATTTATTTAATTACAGCTACTTTCTACTGAAAAAAATACCGTTAAAAACATGCATTCTTATTGGGTCTTCTCTCCACGGATGTGACCTGTAACTTGGCCGGGCAGTGCCATCTGCTTGTCTCCTTAGAGATTAGATACACATTTCATGGAATACTGTGGAACCTTCTAGGCAAACCAATAACACACAAGCAGGTGGTAGACGCTGTGCCAGTAAAGTTGCATAGTGCACGTTTAATCAACCCACCACCAACCTTACTTCAAATATTATTCTATAATGTAACAAAAGTATCAAATCAAACTGACCTTGAAAATATATAAAATATACAAATTGCAGTCTCCCACTAAGAAACGTGCTCAGTCTAATGACATTTGGGAACATGAGGTTCTGCTGTTACATGTATCCTCCAGGGGGTGGCAGCAGCTGTCAGTAAAACAGCTGAGAACCAGCGCAGTGTCAGCGCTGAAATATTAAGGACACCAATCTGAATTGAGCTGTCTAAGATTAACTTGATTTTTCTGTATTCCTTGTAGCTTTTCTCTTAAACTGTCTATTAAGTTTTGTTTAACATATGTCTTTGGTTTAAGTGACTTGATTGCCTCAAATTCCACATATCAATAACATTTTCTAGTAGCAAAAGAAAAATAAAATCTGTCAACTGGTCAAAATGTTGTTCACTCGTACAACGCTTTGTCCAGTTGATAGAATTGACTTTTCTTTTGCTATGGATAATAATGGATAACATTTTCAAGTGTCACTGAGTCAAATTTGAGACACAAACACACCATAGATAGAAACATTTTGCATTGTTTTGGTAGATTTAAAAAATAGCAAAATGTATAATACTGTTTGCAATGATTCAGCTAATCATACATCAAAAAGAGCTTAAAAACTAAAATGAAGTTCTGTATGAACGTGTGGCATTTTGTCCAACCCTAAACCACAACAATAGAAAGAATAATTCCTATCTCTACACATCTTCTGCATACAGCTGCTGTAAACCCAACTCTCTGATCTCCTCCTCAGCATATGAAAGGACAATCATTTTATCTCCCCTCCTCCTGACTCTACTGGCCCTAACCCCTCTGGCCATCGGGGCTTTAACTCCACCCCCCTCAAAAAACTCCAGCCCAAATATGCAAGCAAATCAAACGCACCATATAGACCGATATTTTTTCCCTTTTCAAGTTCTCTCAATACATAACTTTAAAATATAAAACAAAAATCCTCATATGTATCCACATTTAAAAACTGAAATGTGGTTGATGCAATTATCAATCATGACAAAGAAGCTGAACTAAAGCAAATAGGGATAGGGATGTGCATAAGGCAGGGCATCGGGTGTAAAAACCATTCTATTCTGGTCTAAAGGTACTTACAATTAATACCATGTTTAAGTTACAATTTGAACTTTTTTACAATACAATAAATCAAATCGTTGATATTAACGGCATTGAACAAAACATAAGCTCAGTTTCTACCCTGCTCAGTCTTGGGGCAATTTGACCAAACTCGCCCCAATACCCCCCTCCCCTCTGCATGCTACTCCTATCCGGGCTAATAGCAAGATGGAGTACGCCTGGACAGAGGACCACGGGGCAGATGATGTGATGATGTATCTTTCTTTTTGGGAGTTAAAAATTCGGGAGGGGCAAAAGGAGGGAGGGTGGTGCAGTAGAATGGCTTGAGGCGCTCCTAAACTTGCCCCAGATGCCCCGCCTCGGTCACGCCTGTCAGAGGCGCTTGACAGACGGCGCGTGGGTTTATGAATGTAGCTGGACGGCATGGTTAGTAGATGGGAGAGAGGGGTGCTGTTGGGTATGGGAGGGGCGAGTGGAGTGAGGGGGGTATTTTGGCGTGTGGAGGTGAAAGGTCAGGCACATGGTACGGGCCCAAACGCTCCCACCTGCCCCCTGCTGTCACATTAATGCACGGGACAGTTATGTTAAGAGAGGGGCGGTTTTAGAAAGGGCCCAAGACTAATGATGGACAAAGAAATAACATAAGTACCTCACATTTGAAATATATATATAAAAGTATATAAATGTATGCATTGTGATTTTAGGTACTACAACATATGACTCAAAAGTACACAGCTGAATAATTACTGATTTTAGATTTAAACACATATTGTCATGAAAATAATAATATAGCACTATATTTCAGGTTAAACTACTTAAAATTTAAGTTATAATTAAAATATTGTTATAGAAAAAGTATTTCTATAACAAGTAAAATTACTACTATCACCACCCACAATACAGTATTAAAGGATTATTTGACATGTAATCAACTTTGCAACTTTGAGTGACAAATAATAATGATAATAATAATAATGATAATAATAAAATAGATAAAATGATTTTAAATGTCATGGAAAAAAAATCACATTTGTAAAGGCAATACAAAACTACACTATTTTCTTGGACTTGTGTTTCATTCACGTTTAACACACAAGCCTTGTGATGTCATGTGGCGATACAGGAAGTGCTCCACTATGTTTTTAAACTCCACACACCTTCACTCGAATCACGTGGGTGATTTCAGCCCTGGAGTTGCCAGTTTCTACTGAAGTAAAGGTAAAAGGTAGCTGTTAACGTGAAAACTACCACTACATGACATCACAAGGTGGAACAGAGCATTTTGAGCTTTGGCGATGTAGACACACTAATTAATCAAACGTGTGAATGAAACAAAATGCAATTTCAGGTATGTTTTTGAGGAGGTAACAACATTTTAACATAGCTTAAAGCTCACAAGAATCCATTTAGTGTAATATAAAAAATTAAAGAACTATTTTTTCTGAAGCCAAAATGTGTAAAATAATTGTAAAACCGAAAGCAAGCAGAACTCGATACATTTTTCCTAAATATGGATTAAAAAAAAATATATCAACAATCTCCAGAAAGTCCTTACTCCTCACATCTCCAAACCATCTAACAACACTGTCCAGTACTCTACGTCTCCTTTGAAAACCCATTGATTTCCACTGTATCCCCCCCTGTCAGTTTCCTATACAATTTTATGTCACCAGCATCATTATCGCACATATTGCATTGTATTGTATTGTATTATTATCAGTGAACAACTAGATAAGAAACATGACAACACCTCTCCCAGATCCCGCTAACAAACAAAACCGACTCCTCATTTTCAAATAACGACCAAAAAACGTTGAATTTCTAGCTACGTTTCCCCCATTCAGTCTTTGATTTCTGTCTTTCTTTCAAAAGCAAAATGCCACTTTTCGAGCTGAACAGGTTTGACAAAGGTCTAGTTATGCACCGTGTATTTTTGTTTTTAAATTCAACATCCGATTTGAGAGAAGAGAAAGAGGAGAGAAGGGGAAAAAAAAGAGAGTGAGAAGAGCTGGACAGTAGATTCATTATAATGGTCTATAGTCACACCTGCACAAGACACAGACAGCTAGTTTAATGAGGTCTAAATAAGATGTTTACATCCATATGGACTCCAAATTGTGCCTCTAAAAGACAGTTGGGTTTGTTTACATTCAAACTGAAGATTTGACTGATAATAAACATGTCAGATATATGTTTAAGGGGGCAGGTACATACACAAAAATACTATTTAAATGTCAGGAAGTGTAATGTGAAAAGACAATAGAATGTGGGTACAATGCTATGCCATAAGGAATAAGATTTGTAAGGCTGTATGGTAATGTTGCATTTCTGGTTAAACTCTGCAATATTTCATAGTCAACAGTTCAAGATACTATAAAACACTCTTTAATTTATAAATTATCCATTAGGAGCAGTAGGTAAGGTTTATAATTACTGGAAGATTTCAGTTGGAGGGCAGGGGTCAGAACCTCTTAACCTACATAATGGTATTTTAAGCTATTGTAATATTCAACATTGGGCAGAGGTCAAATTCTTTGTAAGGGTGAATCACTTTTTTGCAAGAATTATCCAGAAATTTCACAAATATTGTATCTGATCATGTGTTGTTAGGGATTTGGATTACACACTCACCATATTAATCTTAAGGCTGAAGGCAGGAACAACTGACAAAAACTGCACCTGTCTAACAGAAAAGGCAAATTCTAACAATGAATTCTAACATTCTAGTCTACCTATCACCTCACTAGCCTTAAATATTGGTAATCCTAAAAATGCCAGTATGAGCTGATTTTACAAACTGAGCCAAGTCAAATTTTACTTGTTGCATGAGAAAAAATCAGGTGGAGCCCCTTTAATGTACGCACCAAAAAAAAAAAAAAAAAAAGTCTGGCGGTATTCTTTGTCCATTGAAACCTCTACTTTTTTTTCTTGGTAGAGCGGACTTGGATTTAGGTAACTTTTCAGCATAACAAGTATTTTATGCACTTTTAACCCTCTCCCACACCTCCTTTTGTCTGGTTTCTTGGCTCATTAATTCGGACGGTGCTTATTTTTCCGTTGCAACTTGAACCTGTCTGTAACCTTCACCTAAACTTTAGCCTAATTCACACTTCTGCACATTCAGCGTTTCTTTTAAATGTATCTTGTCATCCTCACCTTTTGTGCTTTTTTGTGTATTTTTGGTTGTTAAAAGTTGTTCCAGACACATACAAGTTTAGTTTACACAAATTTTTAAAACAACTGGGTCAAAGATACAGAACATTTCGGCAAATTAGTTCATATTAATTTGATACCTTTGGCTATAGTCATTCTCGATATACTGACCTCATGACAGCTGGTTTGAAAACATATTACAGTGGGATTATACACAGAGAAGTGTGGCTAATTTCATGCGTGACAACAATCAGAAAATGGTCTATGTCTTCATACTAGTTTTTGCTAGTTAGAAAAAAACAAACTTAGATCTGGTTTATTGTGAAGGCATGCTGGGAATCTAGTTTAAAAGGCCCATGTTATGCTGCTTTCTGATCTATGTTATAATTTTGTTTCCTCATCATTTATGCTAAATTCTTCTCTCAAGCAGAAAACACACTATTCCACCTTGTGATGTCAGAAAACGCTCCACTGTATTTTTAAACTTCATACACCTTCACTAGAATCATTTGGGTAATTTCAGCTCTGGAGTTGCCAATCTCTATTGAACTAAAGGTAAATGGTAGCTGTTAACTTGAAAACTACCACTACATGACATCACAATGTGGAACAGAGCATTTTGAGCTTTGGACATGTAGACAGACTAATAATAAACTTCTACATGTGTGAATTAAACAAAACACAACTTGAGATATGTTTTTAATGAGGTAACAACATTCTAACATGGCTAACAAGAGCCCATTTTGTGTAATATAGGACCTTTAATAAAGTTGTTGTACTACACTATGAATATAAGATTTTGTGTATATTCAGAAAGTTTATCAGTTCATCAAAATTTACTCAGAAACGGCTTAAAGAAGAAAATCCATCATTAGGTTGAATTGGTGATTACAGAAACTTAAAATACCAAGTGTTCAACAGTCAAATTAGATAAAGTTCTACTGCAATTAGCATTTTTGCATATGCTTAAAAAATGTGATGATAATGAATAATAATAATATGATAATAATGATAATAATTTACATAATTTACATATATTTTAGTCGGCTCATAAAAAATATTATAATTTATCTTCTACTTGTCATTATGTTGAATAGCATGGGACCATACTAGATGCAAACCGCATTCAAACACACTACCACTACCTGACTCCCTTACTAGTATTTATGACCTGAAGTCCTGATTTCCTTGTTAAATCCCTTCGTCGTGTGGCAGTGGTCAGCAGTGGTGGCGGGACATGGGCCGTCGTCATGGAAACAGAGAGATCACGCGTGTTCCCGAGCACATGTCTAAGGATCATATGTGTGTGTATGTTGTGTGTGTATTTATGTTTGTGTGTGGGTGAAAGAGGGAGAGAAGGCTGAGGGCGTTAATGATTAAGAATAAGCATGTCGTGTTGGCCATGTTTGTATAAGGGCCATAGATCGAGGCTGGACTATAGGTTAACAGAGCCTATATGGGTCAGTGCTAGATCAATGTAGAGATGCAAGGTGAGGAAACATATTGATAATGCTTATAGTAGTGTTAAGCTACCCAGAATTGCCCTATAATATTCAATTGTTGCCATTCATTCAACTAAATTCACTTTTAAAATGTCTCTAGTTGTATAGAAATGTATAGAAATAGTGTTGCATACATGCCACTACTATTTGGTCATTTCGGCATTGCGGTCGCTATAAAAGGTGTAGGAAGATGGTCTTGGGTCCAGATATTAGGGATGCGCCCTGGTTGGACCTTTAATTGGATGCAATAAGACTATTTACAGGTTGAGTTTGGAACGTCTCATAATGTTTGAACTTTTACTCATATGAAGCTGTTCTGTAGTGATGAGAAGGATAAATAACAGTTGCATAATACAGTTGGATCTCTTGTGTAATAAGTAACTGTGTTTTAAGGAAATAAGTGCCATTTTCCGTCCTTACACTGGTATCTGTTAATAATGGGTGTCGGCATATGGTTAAAGTGGAAGTATATCAGCATTGGAACTGAAAAAGCTGGATTGGTGCAACAAAGGGGCAGCAATGTAATTTTTTTTAGACCAAGACAGAATCTTAACTTCTTATTAACTTTCATATTGTTCAGCGTACAAAACAAGTTACAATCCAGTCAAAGTCCACTCACATACTCAATATCTACCCGAAGACAGATCTTTTTTTTTTTTTTTTTAATAAGTACAGGGCAGCACAATATTGGAAGAAAAAAAAAACAAAAAACAAAAACAATTTGTGATTTTTCAGATTTTTTGCAATAGGATTCTCATCAGAGCACATTGTAAACAACTCCAGGAGTGTTACTATTTGAGAGAACACTCAAATATAAACTGATAAACTAATCCAAGAATCCCAGGCATTTCAGAACATGTTTGTACCGGTCTAAACGCCAAGGATATTTTGTTCTTTGCGGGGGTCATTCTATTAAATAAATAACTGCAGCCGAGTCAAATTGCGATTTCATTTTGATTGTGATATCACTCGGCCCTAGTGTAAAGCAATATCATGATCTCAAATTTCTCTATAAATTCTTATACTCACTATAAATAAATAAATAAATAATAATGGAAAAACAAACTTGAACACCACATCTGTTCCTCTGTAGCAGTAGAATGACTTAAGGCACAGTATGCATCACTCCAGCCTTTGATAAACTCCAGTGTAAAAGGTGCGCTTGTTTCTTTGATAGAGACGTCCCACTGAAGTGTCATGTAGATTCTCCTCTGATCATCTCAGGTGAGTCTATAGAGCCCATTCTGTGTTTAGGCCATTTGTGGGTGCGCTTGATTCATGCATGCTGTGTGTGTGAGAGAGAGTTAGGGATTACCTGAATGTAAGGATGGGCAATACTGACCTTGTTATCTCTGGTTTGTTTTGAGGATGATATTATTAAAGGGGCTACATTATACAGAATTGATTCTTGAGTGCTATTAGCTATGTTATAATGCTGCTACCTCCCATACCTTGAGTTGTTTTTTTGTTTCACATCATGAATTATTAGTCTGTCAACATCTCCAAAGCTCAAAATATTCTGTTCCACCGTGTAATGTCACATAGTGGTAGTTTTCCAGTTAACAGCTACCTTTCACTATTTGTTTAGTAGGGATTAGCAATTCCAGGGCTAAAATGATCTGAATGATTTTTGTAAAGGTGTATGGAGTTTAAAAACTGTGCAGTACTTCCTGCTTCCTTACAACATGACATCACAAGGTGGAGCAGAGCGTATAATACCCTACCTAAATAATACCCCTACTTAAAGTGGCTGGTGGCTTTAATTAGAATTGGAGCTCCCTCTGCTGTCAGCTGTGGAAATGAACACTGAAAAAAAAAAAAATTAAGCCATCAACATGACTACTATGTTAATAGAGTCAAGTGTATAACCAGAAATTCTCAGAACAAGTGTGATGATGGTTTATGGAAATGTATGACGGAAAATTGAAAATTGAGAGTGATTTTTGAGCGTTCAGAACAAAATATAATTTGTGGCATGTTTTGATTAGGTAATCTGGCATGGTTAAAAGCTAAAAAAAATATATATTTTTTTTTTTACAGCTTTAAAAATTATTTAGATTCAGATTCAAATTTTGCATATCTCCAAACCCATAATTACAATATTATTCATTTTTAATATGTCTCCCACCTGTACCCAACCAGGACGTGCACAGTGCTTTAGCTTTATTTTTTTTTCCAGATGCGTCTCTTGAGTGTTTATTAAAGCGATACTGTACCTCTTTCTCGCTCCACATATTTCTGAAGCGATCGATAGCTCTGACTCCCGACAAGACAATAATCGCAGCACCCTCTCGCTCTCTTTCCCCTTCTCCGTTATTACTGCCCTCCCCACGGAGCGCACACCACAACCACAGACATAGACAGAGGGATGGAGGAGGAGGAGAGGGAGAGACCACAGACACGAGGCCGGGGGATGAAGGGAGAAGATGAGGAGGAGAAGAGGAGGCAGAGGAGGAGGGAGGAGAGAGAGAGACACTACAACCATGTAGGCATAGACATATGGATGGAGGGAGGCGAGCAGGGAGAAGAGGAGAGGAGGGAGGAGATGAGGAGAGAAGAGAGACACTACAACCAAAGGTACAGACTCAGGGCCATGGGATGAAGGCAGGAGGAGAGGAGAGAAAAATGCAACAACCACAGACACAAGGTCAGGGCATGGAGGGAGAAGGAAAGGAGGAAAGGAGAGGAGAGGAGAGGAGGAAGAAAGAAGAGAGACAATACAGACACAGGGAATGGCGGAGAAGGAGAGGAGAGAAGGAGAGAAGGGAAGGAAGGAAGGAAGGAGAGAGAGACACCACAACCACATACACAGACACAGGGCCAGGGGATGGAGGGACGAGTGGGGGAGGAGAGGCTTCTCCCCCACACTGTGGCTTCCTCGCATATTTGGGTTTTTGGGCTAAAGAGTCCAAAGGGAAATAAGACAGGACATTACATGTTGAACCAAAGGACTGGACTGATTTGAAGAACTGCAAACTAATATGTCACACATAAAAAATACTTCTCACATACTTTTTCCTTGGAGAAGTGTGTATTCTGGATCTCAGGAAAGGATATTTGGAATGCCAAATGTGAAATTCCCGAAAATAATACACATGGGGACAAAGAAACAAAGAAATTGACAATATGAAGTTTTCGTAAGATTAATTTCAGTATGAAAAGGTAAATTATTTGGGGAAAACAGAGTAGACGTTGTAACTGGGGGAAATAACATAATGAATGATATATAGTTTGAGACGCAAAACGTAAATGTAAAAGTAGAATGGTATATTTTGCCATTTCATGAAAACTAATTTTAAATTGGATTAGGGTTGTTTCAAAGCAGGAGAAGACTGGAGGAGGACTGGAGGAGCATGCAACACAAGAGCATGGCACATATTAGGGATCCAGGGAGAGTAATTGGGAAAAATAACAAGAATGGATAAAAATGACTAGGACGGAGAGAGCGGACAGGCAGGGAATAAATGAGCAGAGATGAAAAAGTGGAAAAATCTGGTGATAATGGTATTGTGGGGAAGACAGAGGAGAGAAATAAAGACTGCTGTTTTTTCCAGGAAACAGGAGCTGAGGAGAAGAGGGACAATTTTGGCCTAACAAAGATTCCCAGGATCATGGGGACGGTCAGGAAATACAAGTGGACAGAGAGGAAATACGGAATGACTGGAATAAACTGGAATGGTTATTGATACAGGACTTTTCAATTCTGAATTGACTGGCGGTGGTTAGTGAATGAATTTGTGAATAGAATGAAAATGTTGAGTAATGTCTTGGTTCATCAGGTGAGGGTTGGCTTACGATATGACAAAATCATAAATCTTTATTTAATATGAAAATTGTGAACATAATTATGTTTTTGTTATTGACAGAGGAGTGTAGGGCTGTAGGCCTTTAGCAATTTAGTTGATTAATCAATTGATGGAGTCTTAGTCGACTAAAATTTTTATTAGGCAACTAATCATTTTATTTAGATTATAAGGATTTATGTGGGACAGCAGAAAGGAGAACTTGGTGAGAGTTAGCTGAAGATTTGTTATTTTTTGGTATTTATATATAAAAAGGTAGATTCATCTCATGATTCACCAGTTTAAGCTGTCTTTATATGAATACATTGTTTTCCAATAGTTTCATCTGCATAAATAGTTGTTTTTGCATGAGCTCTGGTGTAGTCCTTTGAGTGCTGTTAGGGTCAGATACATGGAGAGATGTAGGCAGTTTTGAGAGCTTTGCCACACCCGCTTTTAAGTTGACCGTTCAATCATCAGGCTATGTCTTTAGTAGGGCTGGGCACCAAATCTCAGTTCCAAGTGCAAACCCACTAACTAACGTTCGTTTGGTGAAACTTTCGGTTCCTTGCCTTTAAATGTGTCAATGATCCAATGTGGTGTATGGTGTGTACCACACTGATTTATTAAACAGCAGCATGACTGCGCTCTGCACAAACGAATGGCACAAACAGCACTCATGTATTAACATAGGCTTAGATGTGTCCAAACACAGCACAGTGTGTCCAGAGATGCAAGTTGTATCCACTTGAAAACACATCAAGGCTCCAGTGAGGGGCCTTTACAGTATCTCAAAGTCAAAATGCGTAATAATAAATCCACATACAGTCACGGTCTGCAGTGTTCGTGTAAAGCTGAAGCCAAACAGATAATATGAACCAAATTTCGCCAACATTTCCTCCTCCTTCTTGGCCTTGGTAAAAGCATAATTCCCAAGTAAATGTAATGTAGTAAATACATCCATTGTGGAGTGCGTGTGCGTACAGATGCAGCCTAACAAATCTGCAAGTTCCATATGTTCCATAATCATCCCCCTCCATCCAGGGAACCGCATAGTTAAAGAGTAAAGTTCTGAAACTTAAGTGTGGATGTGCCCATGTGAGGATCAGCTGTGCGCTCTGGCTCATTTGCATGCACATTTGTTTTGAGTTATAACTGAACATCATTTACCCATATACATAGGTATCTTTAAGGTACTGGTATAGAAAAAAATCAAACAGTGTTCAGCCCTAGTCTTTAGTAAATTAAGCGTTTCTTTAGTCGACTACAACTCTAGAGGATGGGCTCTAAATTAAAATGCCCTATGCTTACAATTTGACATGTGTGATAAATTGCGCAGCCATAGATTAGGTAGAGACGGACAGACACAATTAAAAGAAATAGTTTCAAACAGTATGAGGAAGGTTTCAAAGAGTCAGGTGATTATGAAAATCATTATTAAAACCTTTTCTGCTATCTAAATATTGGAAGTCTAGGTCAATCTATGACACCTTGTTGTAACCCAATTAAATTTTTGAAAAGCTAAAGGACTATAAAAAAACCAACATATATCTAATTTACTTTGATTTACATCCAAATTTAATGAACAGATATATTGCAGTTGTGAGCAGAGAAGAATGACTAGTTTATGTGATCAAATAACCAGTAAAAACTTAAAATTGTGCCGTGTATATACTATCATACTATGAGAATACATTTAATCTGACCAATATGTATGTACTATGGGCTGTCAGAATCCTCTTTGATATCAATATCTCCTTGTACTTCCATGACAAATTCCAGGTGTGTTCTGCAGACATATTGACAGCTATATTAAACCCCATATAAAAACCCTATAACCCAGTGTGTGAATCCCTCTTAGTTTGACCAGCGCGTTTATCCCGCAGAGGCTGAGGGGATTTGATAAGTCCAAAGATGGCCGAATTTTCCCCACCCAAAGAAAATCATATTACCGCTCAATTTGGAGTTATGAGGTTGTCATGTGACCGCCGGGATATTTATGTGTGGATTCAGGGCTGGAAGATCCTCTGTGTTCAATGTGTAGAGGAAAAAAAAAACCCCAACTAAATATATAGATACATTTATGGGATTATATCAAGGATAAAATGAGATTATAATTTTGCTATTAATCAAAAATGTACTAAAATATGCTTATAAAGGCTTAGTTGGGGTTTTGTATTGCACAGATTTGAATGGTCAAAAATACAGAAATTTAACACTTGTTTTCTAGATTTGACTAGAATTTTTTAGCATTTATCTTTTTTTTTTAAATCTTTATCTTTTTTTTTTTTTTTTTTTTTTTTGCAAATTTGTATATTTTATTTTAAATATGCTTATTATTCTTATTTTTCATGTCTTCAAAAAAAAGTGACCTATTATCCTCAAATTGCCAAGAATTGCTGGGTTTCAGATCACAATATGGATGTAGTGTTGTGGCTGGATATTTATATAGCATCATAATGAACTTGTCACCAATATCAATGACTTGTCAGTATTCCTTATGGACATGTCTTATATAAAAAAAAGTCCCTATAATCAATACAAGGAATATGAGATCCATTTAGAATCTGAAAACAGTCATTATACAAACAGCGGTAGATTTAAGATCGAGGATTTTTGCAGTGAATTTCAGTTTTCTGTGCGTGTAAAACCAGGTGTGTCGGTAGCTTCACGGGTTTTATTGATCGGCCTTGACTCAAATTGCCTCCCAATTAAACCCGGCTGTGTTTTGACCCCCATATACCCCTCTGTCCCATCTTTTCTGAGGTCCTCTTCATGTCCCGTCTTCTTTCAGGTCCTCTTCCCTTAAATGTCGTCCTCCCCAAACATCCATCTCCCTCCTGGATGCAGCACCTCAGGGCCCCCTCCCCCTCTTCATTTCCAGCCTATATCCTCCACCTCCCCCCACCTCTTTAGACCCCTGCCCGTCTCATCCTACACCAATGCATTTATTTCCTTCTCCCCTCCAGTCCAGAAGCAGGTTTTGGGGCTCAAGATTTTGATTTTGTCTTGCCATTTTTGCAATAGTTTCAACTAACATACCATTGGTTAATAATTCATACAGTGAAATTCTTAGCTTGGCTTTTAATCTATTTTTCTATATGCTTTCAATTCGTCAGTGTTAATGCTAAAGCGGTGCTATTGATTAATTATGATCCGAGTATTTGCAACAAAATCAAGTCCATTATAACACCAAGTTTCATTTCAATTATAAAAAATAAATATCATATCATATCATCTTATTATTACTTCCAACCCAAGGACATGGCAAGGTTGCTATCGCTATTTGAAGTTAACTGATTTAAAATAATTTTAGTGTTTCCACATTGGAAAAGAACTGATTAAAATAGGTTGGAAACGCAGAGAAATGATCAGTAATTCTTCTTCTTCTAAAACACAACACAACGCTGTTACAGTACTGCAGCAATAGATTAATTATTAAACATATTTATTCAAGCTGCTCTCATTATGAAATATAGCCTTGGTTATCTCAATGTCAAAGGTAGAAAGTAAGAAAGGTATAGTCACAAAAAAAAAAAAAAAAAAAAGATAGAAACCGGTCGTGCAAAGCAGGTGAAAAAACGTGGGGTTAGGAAATTGGTGTGGCTCCTGAACAGCTCCCCTCCCTCCCCTCCCTCTCTCCCCCTCCCCTCCGCCTCAGCTGCCCCGCTCTGCTTTGTATTCTGCGGAGATGACAGGGGGAAAGCTTTATTGCTGTGAGTTGGTATCGATCGGGGCCCAGCTGAGGGGGGAGCAGGACAGACGAGCGCTGGAGGTACTTTTGCAGTGACCACAAGTCCCCCCCCCCCCACTCCACACCCCGCCCTCACAAACCCCGCCTGGCTTTACCACAGCACCACCTGATTCTACGCAGCTTTTTGTAGAAAGGCTGATAAAACCAAGCTTCAAATTTAAAAGGGAGATGCGGAGATAAGTTTTATGTACAAGTCTCTACACAAGTAGTATTAAATAATGAACTTTGAGTATTCAGTCGATGCATTTTCACAATTTTAGAAAGAAAAGATGTTTGTGTGTTTTGGCATTATTCAAGACTACATACTTCAAAGACTGCTGATTCACTCTAATCAATAAGGCTGCTTTCACACCTTCCTGGTTTGGTCCTGCTCTAGTCCTGATGATTTTGCCCCAGGTTTAGTCCCTTGTTAAGACCTGGTTTAGTCCAAATTTTGTGGTGCAGTGTATGTGCAAGTGTGAACATGGCAACCATATCGTCTTTGTTATCTTATTGAAGGTCCTATATTGCACAAAATTGATTGTTTAAGTCATGTTACAACGCTGTTACCTCATCAAAAACATACCTGGAGTTGTGTTTTGTTCTCATTCACACATCCTGCATTATTAGTCTGTCTGCATTTCTAAAGTTCAAAAGGCTCTGCTCCACCTTGTGATGTCATTAAGCAGCTGTTTTCAAGTTAACATCTACCTTTTTACCTTTTGTTCAGTAGCGATCAGTAATTCCAGGTCTGAAATTATCCAAATGATTCTAGTGAAGGTGTAAGAGTTTAAAAACACAGTGGAGCACTTCCTGCACAGGACATCACAAGATGGAATAGTGTTTTCTGTCTGAGAGAAGAACATATGTGAATGAAACAAGAGACACGATATTAAAGAATACATTTTTTTTCAATCACTTTACTCTCCACAGAAAATAAATAAATAAAAAATAAACCTAAATTTCATGAGCAAAATATGATTATAAAAGAAAAAATATGACAAAAATATTTCTCAAATCGGTGCAGATTGCACGAGCCAATTGCCCCAAATCTCGAGTTACATTTTGTATGCTGCGACCTGGACCACCACCACCTTGATTGTCCCTCTCATAACGCCCTGCCACAGCTGGTCATTCTGGGATAGAAAAGGTGTAAAGGAGCACGAGCACTCAGGCCAATCATACAAAATCAGAGACCCTCTCCTCCACTTTCTCTGCCCCCCTCCCCCCAAAAAATACTACAATTTAGGACTGTCCCACCTCGCGTTGCATCAGAAATCCCTCATCTGCGAGCGTGACCTGTCTCAGTTCCAGCAGGCAGGGATCAGGGAGCTCGGGGCAGATTCCAAATTTCGGGATAAGATTGGGAAAAAGACGGGAGGTTTTGGGGGGAACGTTGTGGTTGTGGGACAAGGGGGGAGAGTCAGGCTTGATTTGGTCCAAAGTGGAGACAAACTGTGAATCCAGGAGGAAGAGGAAGGTGTGTGGTAGACCAGTGCCGGACCGGAACGGGAATAAGGAATTGGGGGATTTGATGGACAATGTTTTTCAATGTACATAATGTTGGAATGCACACAAGCAAAACTATGGATTTCCAAAGTC
The DNA here is from genome assembly GCA_019594935.1 of Periophthalmus modestus. NCBI lineage: Eukaryota > Metazoa > Chordata > Actinopteri > Gobiiformes > Gobiidae > Periophthalmus > Periophthalmus modestus. The sequence goes on from JAIEZT010001318.1 coordinate 17,516,825, forward strand.
TGGAAAGGGAATAAACCATCTAACTCAAATAAATAGATTAGATAGTAGAGAGTTCAATGATCAAATGTTGACCATAGACAGTGAAATTGGTGCTGGTGATATACTGGTCATAGCCAGTTTTATATTAATTACAATACTCCCTCCTCTTTAGTGTTGTCACAATACTAACACTTCTATACTTGAGCCATATAACCATAATATTAAAAATGTATTTTTATTTGGGCAACACAATGATATTTTCAATACATAGTAATATTAGTTTCTGAGTAATAATAGCAGTAATATTACCATGTCACTTTATACTACTTCTGATATAGAGTTGGATTATTCTACAACTAGGTTCAACTTTGTCCAATTTAGGGTTTTTTTTCCCAGTAATTAGGCCTGTCACAATAATTACTATATCAACTTATCGTTCACTATAGGAAAGCTGGAACAATATATTTTTGCGGTGAGTATTTATCGTGTGAACATTTTCTTTGCACTACTGGGAAATTTGTGGTTATTTTTTATTTTTTTTTATAAGATTTAAGCCAAAAGGTTGGATTAATAACTTCCATGACTCATTACAGATGCAAATAATGTACTAAACTCATTTTTTCAACAATATTGTAGATTTAGAATAGTTTTTGTGGTTTAAATCTCTTGTGTTATCGTGTCAGTGGTATAAATTAGTTTCAATATTATCGTTTATCAACTATATTTACTTCCACAATATATCAAACACCTGTAAGTAACAGTAACACCTGTTCAAATCGAAGCATCTAGTTTCAACAACCCTTACTCTTATAATACTACAGAATTAATATTACAGATATTAGAAAAACTTAATCCTAATTTTCTCTCTTTGCTCTTTGCAGTGTCCGTCTCTCACTTAACCAACTCCATTTTGAAGGTGCACAGATGGAGTGGACAGAGAGGGCGGACGGGCGAGCGTCAGTGGAACCAGGGGAGGAGAGAAAGTGGGCGAAATGGGTGCTCAAGGCCCCCCTGCCAGACCACCCGCCTTTGCTAAAGCCTTTTCGCTTAGGAGTGGCTGTTATCCATCTATTTTTACACCAAACGCACTTATCGGCTCACTTTTGCAAACCAACACACAATTACGGACAATGACGAAGCCACCATTTTGATTTGGGACTTTCTGACCCAAAACATATCTCACCACACACATATATAATATAACATAACATAACATAACATAACATAACATATATATATATATATATATATATATATATATATATATATATATATATATATATATATATATATATATATATATATTTAAATATGTATTTATATGTTCCCTGCAATATTAGTCTTGCTTTAAGAAGTCTTCAGATACAGTGCTTTCATTTTATTTTTTATTTTAAGGGTATACTAGAGTGGTTTCTGAATTCACCTTGAGGCTTTTTAAGCATTTGAAAAAAAAGTGCAGACAGTAAGAGCCAAAAATGTAGAAATCAAGGTTAAGGTTAAGAAGTTTAATTTTGTACATTTTATAAGCTTCGCAAATAAATATACACTAAAAGCCAATGTGAATAGGACATGCTTTTAGACATTCAAGTGGACTTCAATGAAACAGGGGCATTTCTGTAAAATACTAAGAGATTAAGGGTTTTGACTCTAGATGCCATTTTCGAGTTTAACAGAAATCATTGCAATCTGGATATCTTTTCCTCATTTGACTATAAACACTCAATAAATTATGCTAATGCTATAATCACATATGCATACAATAAACCAAGTGCAGTTTGTTTTCAATTCAACCAACTTCCCCAGTCAATGTAACTTCTGTAATCAGGATTTTGCATATATTAAATGTTATTTACATATTAAGATATGTAGAATAGCAAATTAATATTATTAGCTTATTATCTTAAAGTTTTGGCCCTGATATTCGACAGAATATCGTGTTACATAATATGAAAATTATGTGAAAGTACATATATTTAAATGATTCACAATAGGCATTTATTAAACTATATTTATTCCTAAAATACAATATTGCAACTACTAATTTTTTGAGGCATATAGTTAATAAAAGTCAAATTCACTGTCTTATACTTTCTACAGATACTACTACTTCTATTCAATTTTGAAAAACTAACTAGAAGTACTCAGTCTTATCTGCAATATTCGTACTGTAATACTGAATTGCGTTGGTTTGCTTGACTTTCTGTGAAATGTATGACATCAAAGGCTATTAATTATGCTCTTTGGCCATAGTATATTTTTCCACTCATTCTTGATCTCGCAGTGGAGGGGACATCTCACTTCTAATATCCAGCGATAGAGATGGAATTAAAGCTTATGACACAAAAGCAAAACAAAAGTGCATTTATTCTCTTTTTCTCTCACACACACACACACACAAAACGCACAACGCTTCGCAATTACAGGCCTCGGCAACACGGATAATTGTCGGAAAGATGGGTGTGTGCGCCAGCCGCCGTATAGATCCAATCCATAGGGGGCTGACCATACAATAACGACCAATTTAATAGAAAAAGCTATGTGTTTTTTTGTATGGGAGGTGTGCGGTGTATGAGACGCAACAGGGAAGCCAGCAGGATACCATTATTGTGTCCACTATAATATTATGCTTTACACATGGAGTTATTATTTGAGCTGTAATCACGCCCATTTTATTCTGTCACTGTAGGTAGTGGATGAAAGAGCAGACCAAGCTACCACTGTGCGCAAAAAAAAAAAAAAACAAGACTAGACCACTATAGAAGAATATATTTTATTTTTTTTTTTAACAAAATGGACACGAGCTAACAGGGGAAGAAGGCTAGGAGGCTGGCTGGGTATAGCTAGATGACCTACCACCATTTCACACCACTGACCAGTACAAATTGGATAAGGGTGCATTCTCTCGGCACCGGCGGCAACCACACACACACGTGCACACAAGCTAACAAACACGAGCGCGCTAGCTAACAAACAACAACAGAATCAAAATGGCCGAAATGCCGCGATTAAAGGCAGGGCCGACTGACAAGAGACGGAAAAGTTACAAGCCGACAAGGCCAGATAAGAAAACGGAAAACCCAGCTTGGACACGGTGGGTTTTCAAATGTTTTTCGGACTACGCTGTCGCTGGAAAGGATGAAAGATGGACTGGTTTATGTCAGATTTTGTGATAGGAAATGGTACAATTATACAAACAAAAATAAAAGATCTAAAGTATATAACAAGTGCAACAGATCCTGGTACATTCACAGTAATATTTATAAATGTACACTGTCCTCACTAAATAAATACATACATACATGGAATAGTTGATAAATGGTGAGTCTTTGTATAATATATAGATGTAATAATTATTTCTACAGTAAAACTACAACTTTCAAAATGGTGTAGGCTGTATGAATTCATACCACTCATGGACTACAGGTGACCAATGCAATGGCAAATATTAAATGAGGCTCCTCTTTCTCTTCTTGGCTTCTCACTAAAATATAAAAAATATTGTTTACTCAATTTCGCCTAACATCTTGCTGTATGTTTTAAGCTAAAGCAAAGGATAATATTGCTTTCAACTATATTGAAAATTGTCTTGTCTGCTAACTAAATAGAATAAAAGTTGACAAGAAGATGCCTGCACTATTTTTATAATTGGCTACAAAAAAAACAAATATATACACACAATACTGTGTTTCCTATTTTGTCTCCATCCTCTCAATGCATCATTGTATACATACCTTGATAGTGTATTATATCTATAGGTCATATACTATATAGTGGAAGACCAGAGCTGTTGCGTTCGCTGACTGCGGGTCGAGGAATGTGTCATCACCTCTCTCTCACTTTAGTCCATCTACTGTCAAACACGAACATATCTGTAGAAAGGGCTCAAAAGGCAGGCCTAGTGTTCACTACATGTCAAGGCCAAACGCTCACAGCTCACGGTAAATGAAGTCTTAATAGTAGCAACACAGCGTTCTGCAATAGGCTATTAAAGAATGCTATGAAAAAAGATGTGTTTAAATCGGCAAAAGAAATACAATTGCACAAAGAATGAAAAAAGAACATGTGGTACGAAGCAACCTCTGCAAAGGCATTGGTCTGGTCTCGCAATGGTAAAGATATAAGTGCCCAGATACACTGAAATTTAAATGGTCTTGCCATACATAATAATTTAAATGCGTTTCACAAATGAAGAGACAACTAAAACTAAAGATGAGCTCATACTTCTCCTGGTTAAATGTAGACTAGGTGTAGTTCTGTTCTAGTCCTAGTTTAGTCCTCTCTAAAAAGACTGAATCCACAATTTAAATTACATATTATATTATACAATCCTGGAAATATTCATAACAAAATCTGTTCTTATTTAAGTTGAACACAACACATCTCAAATAAACAATTACCTATTTATTAATAATATCAATCACTATTTTTTTGTGTTTCATACATACATACACTGCATCCCTCACTCTCCCCTATTCACTTCTATATAATTGAATAGCAACCGGTTAAGCCCCAGTTTCAAAGCTTGATTTTGTTGTATTCTAGTCCTGATTTAGTTCTAAGTTAGTCTTGGCCTTTCATGCCCTTAACCTTACGCTTAAACTGTTGTGAAATTACAAGTTTCATTAACACTGTAACCTTGCATACTGCTCCCATTTTAACCCATACAAAAAAAAATTATCTTTCTCTCTCTCTCTCTCTCTCTCTATCCATCTATCTATACCTATATATCTATATATCTATACACACACATTCAATCCCTGCATCCCTCACTCTCCCCTATTCACTTCTATGTAACCATATATCGATCGGTTGGGCCTGGGTTTCAAAGCGCAGTTACAATGGGGCGTGCACACAGAGACCCCTGCCATTTCAGTTCATATAGCGCCGTGTAATTACTGTACGGCCTTACTGCTGCCCCCTATAGAGTCTAATTGTGTAGACCCTGGGCGGCACGCGGTTAGGTGCATTGTAGCCTTCTCATGTTTACTTTCGGTCTGTGTGCTAGTGTTGCAGAGAGCACGGGAGAGAGAGATTATAGAGATATATGTTATTGACCTATTCTTTAAATCTTATACAAATAAAAACACAATCGTAATAGAGTCCTTCCATGACTGACACTCACATATATAGTAGTTGTTGGTTGTGTCGGTAAAGCTGTATATTATTAAAGGTTATTCCATAGCTTATTGTCGCAATCAGAAATGTGTCCTCTGCATTTGACCCACCCTTCACAGCTAGAGGGCCAACCACAGTGCCAAATCTTCACACCAATACAACTGCCGGTTTTCAGGAAATACGAGAGAATGTCCCTTCTCATCACTGACCGAAACATCAGAGTGGAGTGAGAGAGAACTTTAGGAGAGGCTTTCCTGTTGTGTCTCCAGAGCTCACCTGGCACCCTCTGGAGGCTGCTGCAATGCTGCAGGACACAGAGGATACAAGAGAGGGACATTTTTGTCCTGAGGGCTGCTTCTCCCATCACATCGCCCTGACACTGGATCTGATGACCTGTTGAACTGCACTGATTGACTGATTGAAATGCAGAACAAAATAAAAACTACAAAAAAAGAGAGAAATAAACTATAAATTACTACTATAAATTTTATGATGAAAGATTAAATAGACTCATGTGCCAAAATAGTCCCACTTCCAATAGAAATGCATTAATATTTCAAAACAATAATACCAGTCAATATTTTCCAGACTATGAGAACAATCTAATATTGACGTTTGTATAATATAAAGTATTCATTGATGGTCTTTTAATAGGAGTGTGATCTGTGTTGATCCTGAGCTTGGACAAAAGGAGAGGACATGTGAACCCTATGGCAAATTCCTCAACACATGATTTACATTTAATGATTTATGATGTCAAGATCATATATAAAAAGGCATTATTGCTTCTAAAATTGTTTCTATACTGTTTCATTGTCATTGATTGTCACGCAACAGATAATATAATCTATAACGGAAGAAATACTTGGAATTGTAGCTTTAAAAACTAATTTCAATGTAACCTCTAACTTAAAGTAAACCATATGTAAACTGCCTTGTCACATAACGTGATAAATCATTCACTAAAACAGGTCACATACTTAAACAAACCTATTCTCAAAAATCAAATTTTGCAAAATCAACTTTTAAAAAAATCATGTTTTGTCTAACATTAATTATAAAACAAAAACTGTATAAAGGATATGTTATATGTTAATAAATGCACGTTAAATATAAAGAAACCTACGTAAAGACATTGAGACAGTTATCAGGTCATTAATGCAGCCTCTCCAGCGCAGCGCCCCCTGTTGTCCTAAGCCTGAGTCCATGTGTAAATCTGAATATTTATCTTCCTCTTCCTCTGTTTGTCCTCAGCGCCCTGCCACGTGGAGCCCTGTGTTTACATGTGTTGACTTGGCCACGCGGGGCGATATCTCACGGTAATCGATGAACAAGGGAATCCAAAGCCAAAGGGGGGGAGGAGGAGGGGAGTGGGATGGGGTGATCGAAAAAAGAAAAAAAAAATCGGTAAGGAAAACAGGTTATCTCCCGTCATTAGCGAAGGGGAGTCCCGTGTGTGGAGGGGGGAAGACCTAGATTCATTCAGAGAAAAAAAAAACTGAGAAAGCAGACAATTATCTATATTGATTAAAGCCAGCCAAGCACTGCCAAGACTGAAAAAACTATGGGTGGATCAATAGAGAAAGCTAGGCCAGAAAGAGAGAGAGAAGAGAGAGAAGTATAGTCGCACATCCACGAGACAGCGCCAACATGGGGAAAAGAAAGTGATAAAATGAATTAAAACAAGATGGGACACGAGCGAGGAGGAGATGAAAAGATGACTAGCCAGAAATGTGTCAGTGATTGGACGGAGGAGGCTAGCTTAAAGGAGCTAAAACCCTGATAGCGCCGTAGCTAATGAAAATGATAGGTATTGGATGAGCTAGCGGGTTAGTGGCGGTGTGAGGCTACAGAGATGATAAAGGGACAAGTAGAGGGTTAGATCTGTCATGGTCGATAGCTATAAGAAATAAGCTACAACAGTGGTTTTCAAATAGTGGTTTGGGCGTCACTGTTGGTACACTTGCTTCACTAAACAGTTAGAGTGGCCTATTACGACACACATTCATATAACAGCAGATGAAAGTACTATAGCAGTGTATTTTTCTCCCAGTTGGCAAATTTTCTACTCATAGCCTTAAAATGTAAAGCGAAAAAAGAAATTAGCAAAATAATTTATACCTGTTGTTGTCTACTGAAGATGAAATTGAACCAACAAGTGACGTTTTTGTTCAAAGTGTATTAAAATAAAATGATTTAAATGTTGATCTGTTGATCCTGGTTATGTGTCAATTTTTTTTTTTTTTACATACTTATGGTTAATTATTCATAATATGGTGAAACATGTTATGGCAATATAGAACAAGAAGTTAGACATGTGTTGAGAATGTATAGGTCAGATTATAGTTTGAAACATAAAAGCATGTTCCTATATAACACACATAACAAGAGTACACGGACAGGTGTTTGGTCTTCTGTGGGTAACTCGGCGTTCCCGGGGGACTTGAAAGCAGCACTGGGGGACTTGCCACTCCACAGAGAGATATGTGTGTGTGTGCTGGTTACCTGTGTTATGAAACGCTGCAGTGGGCAAAGTGCAGATAAAAGACGGTCTAATGCAGCCGCTATACAAAGTGTAAGGATGTGAGCCACGAGTCAGGTTTTATGTGCCCAAGGCCGCGCTCGGTTCACGACATGCATTGTTAAACTGAATAGTCAAAATAGGGCTCTTCACAAAGTAATATGACATTTATGATCTCTATCTGTATTGGATTCAAAGTACACTATTACATACCTACACATAGCCTTGTCCACTTGAATAGTAAAAGGTTGTAAAACGTTTTCTCTTGTGTATGGATGTAATACTGTGACTTCAATGCTAGACTAATAACAAAGAAAGGGTTGTGGGTTCAATTGCCTGGTAAAGAATGTATTTTCTGTGGCTATATGAACCATTCAAAAAGAGGTGAATGAACGAAACAAAATTCAATGAATATAGATGAGTTATACACTGTTCAAATGCTCTTTAGTGTCAGTAATATGACCAACATGACTTAGGCTGTGGGGTAGGTTTAGTCATAATTGAAAAAGGTTTAATCACTAGTCAGTATAGACATTGTACATCTGTACCCACCTAAATTAAAAGACTATGAGGATGGGCATCTGGAAAAAAAATTGATAACAAATAGATACAAATACTTGAGGAAAATGGATCTTAATATTTCAACAGTTTTTATTACAAACAGAATACTTTTGGTCGTTTAGTCGGTATATCGATAAATACATTGTTAGTACTTTCTTCTGCATAAATAGTTGTTTTGCATCAACTCCTGTCCCGTGCAGTGGTGAGTCCTGTGAGTGCCGTTTGGGTCAAATACATAGAGTTAGGTAACAGTTTTGAGTGCTTTTGCCACGCTCCCTTTTTAGTCAACTGTGGGGATGGGTAGGACACGTCTTTAGTCGACCATGAACTTCTTTAGTCCTCTACGAACCTAAAATACTTGTGGTTTAAAATGTTGCTTTCAATAGTAATGATTTTACAATAAATGGCAAATCAAGTGGCACCCATAGTAAATATTGTAAATCAATAATGGCTAAATAAATACTATATAAATCTAAACCTTATTTTCTTCATCTGAATGGCCTTGTTTGTGTTAAGTCAAAGTCTTCACAAATGTGCAGGGTTGTTCTGTATAATCAACAGGGCAATCACTATCTCTCCCTCTCCTCTCATCCCTCCATCTTTTTGTCTCCAACAGTTCTTCCCTCTCTCTCGTCCTCCATTTTTTTCAACTCTCTCCCACCTCTCTCTCTCTCTTTCTTTCTGAGGAGCGGAGGTCTGCTGGCGTCGCTCCAAAGCATCAATAAAGCCAGTGCGAGTTGGAGACACATTTAAGGGCCATTTGGGCTCAGACCTACAATCCTGCCCACTGCTCTACAGCGCAGGGGGCCATCATGAGGACCCAGAGAAAAGAGAGAGAGAGAGAGAGAGAGAGAGTCAGAGGGAGGTAAGAGAGTGAAATTGTAAGAGAGAAAGAGAAGAGACGAGATATGAGAAAAAAAGACAGAGAGGAGGGTAAGAGACAAACAGGGGGGAGGAAGAGGTAGGAGGAAAGAAAAAGAGGGGGGCAAAGAGAGGTGAGGACATATGGGGAAAGGGGTAAGGGAGAGAGGAGATAGAAGAGAAAGAGAGAGATAGAGAGATGGAGAGAAAGAAAGTATGGGGAAAAGAGAGGCTGAGAGAAAGAAGGGAGGGTTAAGAGAGGGGAAGAGAGGAAGTCATGGGAGAGTTACCGAGGAAGGAGGGAGAGAAGGGGAGGACAAGTGAGAGAGAGAAGAGCAGAAGAGAGATAGAGAAAGGGGTGAGAGAAGGAAAAGAGAGAGAGAGAAAAAAGAAATGCAAGAAAGGACATAGCGAGGGTAGTAAGTAAACAGGAGGATGGATAGAGTGAGACCAATAAGTGGAGAAGAAAATGAGTTTGTGAATGAACTGCAGATTACAGGGTTTGGGAGAAGACTTAGAATTCTTCAGAAAATGCAGACAGAGAGTAAATAACGGTTTTTATCCGCAGATGTTTAGTTGGGACTTTGTAAAGCTCAATGTTTGGACTTTAAATTTTGGACTCTATTCCCACTACTTTGGACTACATTCACTTGAGTAACTTTTAACTGTACTTTTTTAGGAGCATGCTTTTACTCCTACTTAAGTAATATTATTACTGAAGTAACAATACTCTTACTTGAGTAAAAGTATTGGTCACTCTTTTCACTGTGATTAAGTCAACAAGTGACATAATGATATTAACATTTGTGTTTCTTGCACAGCTCTTTCAGATATAATTTCATGGGTTTTTTTTTTTTCATTTCTGTGGTCTAATATTTTTAAGTACATAATTTTGTGCAGTGTTTTATCCTTCCAATTAGATTAACTTCAAAGCATATATCAGATATTGCAGTTAATCTTTTTTACTACTAAAATATTTTTTCTTTGTCTCACTTAAGTAATTTTTTGGACCATAGCTTTTGTCTATTTGAGGAAAATTATTCTGAAGCAATCACGCTTGAAAACACAAGTTGTATACTGTCCAGCATTCTCTTCTCTCATACCACCTAACTTCATATGTCCATGGTGTACTATTTCCGAATGCTAAAAAGCGAATGCATATTTGAAGACAACACCACAACAGTAGCTCAAACTTTTACGATTTACAACAATAAACAAACCTTTTCCTCACTGCTTGTGTTGCTCTTTTGGGTCAGACGCCTTAGACTCCGTCACAAATACTTAGGCGTTTCATCCACTTGGTCCCATAGCGTCACTCTGCCTTCCCTTCAGCTTGGAGCTACATAAGGCTCTCATACATAAACATCTGCACATCAATGCATCCACACAAGCTGGCCCTTTGACTCCACTGCCCAGATGTGAGCAAACATCTGGAGAAACGATCGGCACAATATGACAAATCAATGCACAAAAAACAAGCACTGTGTTTCTATGCAATGTACCAGGAAATACTCTAAGGTAGCAGGCTGTAGACATATAGCACATGTGTTTATGAGGGCCAAATTAATCCTCTTGTTGCTAGTACATGGTTTCTCCATAAGGTCCACGTTACGAAAAAGCAAGTAGGTCCATTTATGGACTGCATACAGGGGCTATTGTGTGTGTGTGTGTGTGTATATTTGAATTAAAGAGGGGTATTTTACTTCAGTGGGTCCCCTTTCAACTTTGCTCCCTGCGTTAAGCCACTCCCCCTTCAGAACGTTATCACAACACAATTGGTGTGCATCCCACTAATGAAACTACTGCATATCACATCAGGTTTGTCAAATTGTTGTGTACAGTTTTGTATCATGCTTTTGTACAAAAGGTCACACACTAATATTTCGTTGGATGTCTTTAGCTTTGATTATGGCACACATTTGCTGCGGCATCATTTCATTAAGCTTCTGCAATGCCACAAGATGTATTTCCATCCAGTGTTGCATTTATTTTTCACCAAGATGTTGCACTGATGATGGTCGAGTCTAACTGCGGCGCAAAGCCTTCTCCAGCACATCCCAAAGATTCTCAATGGGGTTAAGGTCTGGACTCTGTGGTGGCCAATCCATGTGTGGAAATGATGTCTTATGCTCCCTGAACCACTCATTCACAATTTGAGCCCAATGAATCCGGGCATTGTCATCTTGGAATATGCCCGTGCCATCAGGGAAGAAAAAATCCATTGATGGAATAACCTGGTCATTCAGTATATTCAGGTAGTCAGCTGACCGCATTCTTAGAGCACAGACTGTTGCTGAACCTAAACCTGACCAACTGCAGCAACCCCAACTTAATTGGTTAGTTAAATCCAGGTTGCGACTTTTTTTTTTGACCAGGCAGTGTATATTTATGGAGAATTGTTGTGTGGGAGAATGGATGACGTAGGCTTGTGGGGGAGCATTGTACAGAATCTTACAGCTAACTGTAAGGAGGGTTTGAACAGGGCCCGGTAGAGATTGCTAAAATACTCAGACATGGATGGATAACATTGAAAACCTCTTCAGGCATGTTTCTGATGAGGGAACAACATTATAACATGGTAAAAGCTAAAAAAAAAAAAAAGATTTTGCATAATCCCCCCTTTAATGGATGTAGACCTCAATAAGTTATATACTGACCAAACATTGTACTTGGAAAAAGAGGCCAGACCTTTTGTATACTAAACACAGCTCATTCTTCTCTTGTTTATAAACCATATTCTGCATAAAACATTAAAATATGCGTGTGCATCGTCTCTATTCCATCTCATTTCCTTTGAAAACATTGAAATACATTACAATAATTGTTTTCGGTAAATTTTGCATCAACATTCAATTGATTTATGAGCCCCAATACCCATAACAGCAGTCAAAGTTTGAAAAAGTGCGGCTTTTAATACCTCTCTGCCGCTTTCCCGTTATGCAAAACTTATTACTGCATAAAATTTTCATCGCATTGAGCAAAAAGATTAAATATTGTGATATAGTGCTATGAAAACGCGTCGGTAAATAGCCTTACTTGGAAAATTGCTCCTGACAAGCGCTTGATAAATGACTGAATTTAATAAAACCTAGTGTGGCAGGTGAAGATGAAATTTGGGATGCATATGTATGTTAAAATGTGTTCTCTATGGTAAGCGGGTGGATGGGGGAGTGGGGGGGTATAGTATAGGTGCATATTGACCCCAGTTATAAGTATGTGATTGGAATAAGAAAAAAAAGAGAGGGGGGGTTAGACAGATCGCGCTTATGAAAAATAAATTTCAAAAAGCCAGCATTACCACTTGGCCGGGCCAGAGCTGAAGCCTTTGCATTTCAATGTGAGGTGCAGTGTCCATTATTTATGATGCTTTACACCTCAAACCCACGGCCTCAGCTCATCCCCATAGAAACCAGGCCTGGGTCTCCTCCGTGAGAAGAAGAGGGAGAGGAGAGAGGGAAAGAGAAAGGAGATGTGGGGACAGGAGGAGGAAATTTAGGACTAACAAGCAAGATTATACTGGATTTGTCAAGGGATGAATTACATATTTTTTGTTGTAATATATATTTTAAAGAAAATCTGGAATACAAAAGAGACAACTACAAGTGACAAAATGATTTAATTATGGACACAAAAGTGAAGAGAAAGACATTGGATATAGGGACATAAGCGAATTTGGGACTAAAATATAGTGGATTTATTAAGAAATATTTTTGATAGTATAAAACATAAATGTATTTTGAATGACAAACCTATTATTAACGTGAGGCAGGAGAGCTGTGGGGGAATTTTAGGAATAACAAGCAAGATTAGGTAGAGTTGAATAAGTAAAAGTGGTAGTAGTAATAGAATTAGCAGATGTACTCGTGACTATAGTATATGTAGCACTAGTAGTAGTAACATTAGCGATAATACCAGTAGATGTAGTAGTTCAGCATTCCTTCCTTCCATAACAAAAAGAAACTTACTATGTACCTAATCAATAAAACATAGTCTCCCTTCATGCTGAATGCTGCTGTTCTCCTGACAGGCTGAGGTAACATTTTGACATGATTTGGCTTCATAAAATGCAACACATTCAAAACTATACACAATTTATGGTAACCAATTCAGCAGACATTTTATTTATACATTTAGGGTACAACATAGTGAATGTATAGAACTGCGCACAAACACACACACACGCACATATAATATATATATTACACTATTAGAGATGCAGTGTGGATGCCAAATTTCCAAATACAAATGGTGCATAAAATGTAACGTCTATTAACCTTATGCTTTGTTTATCATTTTATAGTTTATGATCCATGCAGAAAGATACAGAGGCCATTTTGTTATATGGTCACTCCTATTTGAACAATGTGTTTTTCAGCTACATCAAGTCATTTGTGCCATTTGAATCTGGTACTAAACTCCAGCTTATATTCCAGTCTATAAGCAAAATAATAGCCAAAATGTGTGTTGGTAAAGAAACGAATTCAATGCCAGATATCAGCCGTTCAGTACAAAGATAGCTTTATATGTTGTTATCCAGCCAGAGCACACTATGGGTATCGTGAACCGTAACACCCGCGAGGATCATTTCACTGCGTTTACAGCCTTTTGGTGCTAAGCTGCTGCCCCAAACCAAAGTGCACAGGCATAAAACTGCACATATAAAACCAAGTAAATAATAGCATAAACGAGGGCTGGACGATTTGGGATTTTTTTTTATCTTCTGGTAAGTATCACGATTGTGGTTAGAATTGTATTTTTTATCTAAATCAAGATTTGGTTGAAAGCACTCATTTTAAATACATCAAGGAGCATTAACATGTTTGAGATACTTAAAATTTGCACTGCTTAAAATCACTGTATTTGATTCTTACTGTCTTAAAAAGTGAAACACATAACTAGTTCATTTTAAATTGTTTGCAGCAGTCCAAATTTCTTCCTCACTTTCGTAATAGATTCCTAGCATCCTAATTATTCATGGTAAAAACTTTATAAGCATATTTCACAACTTTCTAGGGCGGAGTTTGGGTGTTACAAAACTGCTACAACAACTAGCATGGCAACAGCATGCTAGTTCCCGATTCATGGCCAATAAAGAAAATACTTTATAAATAGATGCAGACAGTACACAGCAGACTCACTGTGACCTAAGACTTGTGTTTTTAATATATTAATACTGGGGCAAAACAAATTGTTCTATTTGTTAGTACATGAAAAATAACTGTGTACCGTCCCTTTAAGTAATACAAAAATCTCATGCATTTCAGGGCATGTTTGTAGAGGTTTAACGGTCCTATATTACACACAATTGTAGGGTTTATGTGTGAAACATGGGTGAATAAAACAAAACATAACTCCAGGTATGTTTCTGAGGTGGAAACAACATTATAGCACAGATCAGAAAATAGCGTAATATGTGCCCTCAAAACTACAGAATTAACAGGTATTATACAGAAAAAAAACATTGCTTGCTATTTGTTAATTGCCTTCATTTAAATCATGATTTTGATTTGTAGAGCTCAAGTTCAAATCCAAACAAGAGGACATGACTGCTACTACTGCCTATCGTGCTGTCTGTGCATCTAAAGCGTAAAATGAACCTAATGTAATAAGCTGGAAGGGATGGCGGGAGATTTATGGTCTTCCAAGCGCGCAAGAATCTCCATTTCCTGAATTAGAAGTGAGCTGACCCTAACCCTTTAAGGAACAATAGTTGGCATGTAGCGTTCGGACATCTGCCAGGCATTAGTCAAACTCAGGCAGTGGCTAAATGATAAAGCCGCTGCGGGGCAAGCTAGTTTTGGGGGGGTAGTAAATTATAATAGTGTCTATGTATTTATACTTGTGTGCGGGGGTGAGTGGGTGTTTATAACATTGTGGGTACTAAAATCTGTATACACACTCACACTGTGGAGAGCTGTCTCCTTTATGGGGATAAAAATCTGGTCCACATTAAGATTATTACAAAAATTAGTACCGAAACCAGATACTCATTTGAGCAGGTATTGATACTAAACAAGTCACATTCACAGGACAGAAATGAACTTTCCTGAATAGATTTAGAATGATCTTGAGCTGTATCAGAACAAGTATAAGACTACATAGACTATACGCTATACAGGCTCATGGACCACTATGGAACCTACCTGGACGACTGAGGGATTACTCAGATATAAGACTGTATGGTAATATAAAATAAAGTACTATGATTTAATGCTGAAAATTTGTGTTTTTTTTAAATTATCATCATGGTATCGAAAATGGTATTGACTATCGAGTCTGTTCCTTCATATCGTTTAAAATTTTAGTATCGTGACAACACGACCTATGGGGACAAAAATCTGGACCCTATGATGTAAATCCTTTATCATTAGATCTAAAAGAAGGTTTAAAGTCCAGATATGGGTTAAAATAAATCAAGGTTTGGGTTTAGGTTAAGGTTTGGCAAGTAGTGACTATTGTTAAGCTTAGGATGAGTCTATACGAAATGAACGCAAGTCAATGTAATGTCCCCAAGAAGCATGGAAACCCAACGTGTGCATGCGTGCGTGTGCGCCTGTGTGTGTTTGTGGACATGGGGGGGCTGTATTTGTCCATCTATCCATCTGTGAGTATTGCCGGACCCTCGGACAAAGGCAGTGCTCCTGGTTAGACTTAATGAACCCTACCCCCCTATCACCGCTGAACCCCGCAGTCCCATCCCCCCATGTGTGGAGGTCCCCAGCTCTACCTTGGACCAGGGAGCAATGCTGATGCTAAAGACAAGCTGTTATATTTCCCCCAAATCTACCTTTTCTGTGATTACCATGTAATCCACCTTCAATGTTAGTAAGCAAAAAGCAAAACTGGGTCTGCCTTATATATAATGTACTGAAAAAAAATCTAAAATTATATTGATCTTATGTACTGTATTGTATTAGAGAAAAATAAATAAATAAAATGTAGCATATGTACATAATTTAATTTAAAAACATTACTGATTAAAAGAGAATCCATTGCCAAAATCTAACTGATGCATCCAAGTAGTTAATATTGGACTGCATAAAATAAAACTGATTTCCAAATTGCCCCAATCCCCAATTTACCCCTCTACTTTAGCCCCATACTGGTCGTGTCACTGCTAATACTGACACCACCCTTTCCTTACCCCCACCCCAGACCCCTTTCTCGGACCCCTCCACCCCCTAAAAAGCCCCCGCACCGTCCAGGAACTGCTGTTGTCCACATCACACCTCATCCATAGTAGACAGTATTGATTTTCAGCTCGGAAAATAAAAAAGACCATGAATTTTAATGCTTCTCTGTCTGTCTGTCCGGCTATAGCCCACTACTATCACCGGGGCGACTGCTAGCTTCTCCCTCCTTCTCCTTCTTTAGAACTGTCTGTCCATCCGTCCATCCTTTCTTTCCTCTTTCTCCTTTGACCAATCCGCTTTTCTCTACTTTCAATGAGAGTTTCAATCTCTCAAGTCGTTTTTGTTGCGATTTCTTATGTTTTTTTATCCTGAGGGTAGAATAGATGAGACAGAGGGGTAAGCATGGGGGCAGGTGCTGGTCATCTTTCCTTTTCCGAGTGAATTCTGTGGAAGCCTTGTTAACTAATCTGAAAGGGTTTGTGTAGGAATACCAATAAGTCATGGAGCATTTTTGAATAAATTCAATCTATGGCTAAAATATTAATGGAAAAAATATTGAAATTGTTATTTGAAAGGCAGAAATTATTTAGGTAATAGACAAACATACCTAAATAGAAAGATATTGTGTCTTTTTTGGTTAAAAACTGCTGACCTGATAACTGCTAACAAGCATATTCTGGAAAGTACTGTATGTGATCCCTAATCTGTTTAGCAGTATTTTCTCAATTGCTCTGTAGAATGTTTCAAAAAAGTGCTCTATGAACTAAATCTTGTATTTAAAAACGTTGTCAGATCACAATCAAATGTCCCCCCAAAAATGGTTCAGCCCAATTTCTACCTACATTTACATCGTGGTAAACACTGAATATTCATAAGGCTAGTTCAGTATCAAATAGTGGTGTTGAAATGATTTATTGCAGAGCAACAAAGTACAATATGAGGAGACTTGCGGACATCCCTAGTGGCTACACAACAGTCTTTAGATGTTAATAAGATTCCTATACATTTCAGATGCAAAGAAAAATGACCACATTAAAAATACATGGGACATCTAAATACTATGTGTTGTAAGTGTTGACGGGTTTGTGATGATTTAGGAGCTTTATATTGAAAAGCAGGGTTTGGCATTTACCTATTTGCAGAATATTCCACTTGGGCATTAAACAGGTAACACATATACATAAAATATACATAAGAGAATGTACAAAACAACAAGGTGAAAATGATTTGTGGGCAAGGAAAAAGAGGTGTCTAGCTCTACAAGTGAGGTGATGCTTTCGTAGGACACAGATATTACAATTAAAATGTACTGCAGATTATATGGAGACTATGAATTATTATTATAAATGCACATTTTCAACACAAAATAATACACATAATATGCCCATGTGGTTTACTACTATAGTTGTTATGAGATTTCCAAAACTATTCACATCCCATTTTTGTGATTTTTCAATATTAATAATTGTTCAAATGAATAAATAGTTTCAAAACAAATTTTAGAATTGATTTGTAGTATAGATTTGTCAACAACCACATAACAGGTACACCTTTGATGGCTTAACATACATGATTTCTTACAGGCCTTGAAAAACATACTTGTCAGGTACATTTAAAATTTCATAGAGGTTATTAGTGCAATTACATCAATTTATTTCTTTTTTTTGTCAACAAACATATTTATCATAATTTTGTCAATAGATTTTAGGAGCATTATAGAACTGACTTGACTTTCTTCTTCTAAAACTACCATAATTAACTGCTATGAGACTCATTTCTATCTACTTTCCTGGACAACAGCGTGTCCCAGCAGGGCTCCCGTATCTCTTCTCATGTTCCAAAAAGTTGTAGTGATAGGTGTGAGTTCACTGTATACCACCCAAAATGTTGGAAAAAACTACAAATCCCACCTTTAAATAAAGACACCAGGCTCCTGTGGTGCAGTGCTGTCACACATTTGATTTGGGAACCCGCTTCCTGCCAAACAACATGAACTGAGCAAAAATTCAATAAAAACCCTATTATTTGATTTACCACAGCACATCTCCAAAGAGGTATTTTTCCATTTTACGCATATTCAACCAATTGATTTTCAACAGTTTTGTGTCATTCTGAGGTTAAAGTACGCACTGAAAGAGTGCAGGAGAAGCTGGACCACTTTAACTAGTTGGAACATAGTGATTTGTGCACTCAGGAAAAACGTCAAAGAAAAAACTGCAATTGGCGTCGATGACAGAGTCGGTGGATCTGTCAGCCATCAGTGCACATCAGGAGAGACAGGCAAAAGTGTACTGGCCATTTGTGCTCAGTTTGGGAGATGGTAATACTGGGGTTGAACTTTCATAGCGTTCATATACAACTCGTTGCTTAAATAACAGTGTTTTAGCCACAAGCAATAATAAATGACTCAAGCAGCAGGTGTGAATTTCTATAGACACCTAAATGCACTCAATGTCAATCTTGATCTGAGCTGTGGCTGAAGGAACCTGGTGAGAAATGAGAATCCTTGGATACTTTTATATTGTTTTGGAGGAATGCTAACCTATGCTATTCAGTGCGGAAAAAAGATAACAGTTTTGTTTGCAGAAAATAATGTGTCAAGAATGCTATTTAATTTGTGTTTTTGTGTTAATTCTTCTCTCAGTGTCCTCCAAAGGCTAAAAGGGAGAAAGTATGGCAATAGATTACAATATTATTTTGCAGTTAAATGCAAGGTATTGTCAGTCAATTCATTGTGGTTTGAAGGACATGAAGTCCTGTGCTTTTTTTAGCTTTCAACTTTAAGAAAAAAAATATGTCACTCTTGGATGAATGAGGGCTTACACAAAGACAATGTAAATCAATAATTTACATCTGTAAATGAATAAAAGTGGCCTATTATATTGTTTCCTCATTGGGAGTTGAAGGGTATAAGACAGTACACTAGCATTTGAAGTATTTTCCTGGGGTCCATATACAATTAGGAATACTAGTAGTTTCACTAGTAACAGTAGTACAGTTACAGTAGTAATGATATAGGCATAGTTGGGGTATTTGTTTTAACATTTATTCATTTCATTCATTATATTTTAATGTGTGAACTTAAGTGGTAGTAGTTGTAGTAGTAGCATAGTACTTTTGCCATAGAGAAATAACAAACCACACAACACAAATGTCTCTTCTTTCTTTCTTTCTTTCTTTCTTTCTCTCACAAAGTGTTAAAACTGAGATACTTTTATTCACATGCTGGACTGGATGACCGTGTAGCACCTGGCTTTAGCTACAACTACAGTTTCAGAGTAATAGGTCGTCAATAACTCCCTCCATTTTGCTGCATAACCTCCAGGCCGTCTCAATCAGCATTCAATTTGGATGCTTTCAAGAACTAACTCGTGTCTATTATCTGCAAGAATGCCACAAACATAAACACAGGGTTAAAAGTCAGATGCCAAAAAAAATTGGTTACCCACTTAACGCATCCTTGGACACTTTTATATTGTCTTGGAGGAATGCTAGCCTATGTTATTCAGTGTGGAAAAAAAACATAATTGTATGTTTGCGGAATGTGATTTCATTTGTGTTATTTGTTAATTCTTCTTTCCGTGTCCTCCAAAGGCTAAAAGGGAAAAGGTATTACAATAGAGGTATTTTGTAGTTAAATGCAAGCATAGGTATTGTCAGTCAATTCATTGTGGTTTGAAGGACATGAAGTCATAAGTCCTTTTTCTATTAAAAAAGTTAAATTAACTTGAATACACGCCAATAGAGAATCAACTTCGCAACAATATAGCTGTTCACCTTCTGTGGCTGCAATAAAAATGATGAAATGCAATTCATTTGAAGGCGTTAGATTTTAAAAGTGTAATCTAACCTCTAACCTCCAAAACTATATAATTTTTTGGGACATCAGTTGTTTCGGCAAAGAGGGCCGCCCAAATTCAGTTAAGGTCCCCTGGTCAAACTCAATGTCAAGTCCACCGTCTGCGCGTCCGTCTGGCTAACTGACCCATAGCCCCGCCCACTTTGACCTTTGATCCTGACCCCCACACCATCCTGGGGCCCTCCAATGACGACCCCCACCCTCCCCCCAAAAACGGCAACTGGAGCGACAGCAGAGGAGCTGAAAGGGGGGCGGTGAAATGACCAGTCATACCACCTGCACTGGTCCAAAAAGATAGCAAGAATCTAACCAATGTGTCGTTAAAAGATTTTTTATGTAGGCTTGAGTAAAGATGGTATACTTTATCTTAATGTACTTTTCGGTATTGCATTTTAAATTGCTCTGTGGTGACCTTGAGTGTCTTGGAAGGCGACTCAAATAAAATGTATTATCAAAACTATTATTTACAACAAGGTACGTTAACAGATGAATCGTTCCGGACTATGACTAAAATTACTAAATTGTGTCTATGTATTTACGGGACATATTTGGGTTTAAATGATCAGTTTGCAGTTTCAGATCATTTTCAGTTTCAGGACCTTTGGGAATGAAAGGGAAAAAAAGAACAAACAAAAAAAGCATTATTGACTTGAAGTTTTTTTTTTTGAAGGAATCAAATATTGTATGTATAATATAATATGCAACTCTGGATAAATGAAGAAAGTGTACGAATACTATTACTTAGATTACAGCAATAAGTAATGAAAGAATTATCATTACTGCTGCTACACAAAACATCAGGTAGTGAAAACCTTAAGTCCTTTCCCCACAACTATAATTTGCAAAATGTACTGTGTAGTATGCTTTATCAGTAAATAGTCAGTTATATTATAGTATTGTAGTTCAAGCATCCATCCAATCTCTAGCTTTGGATGAGCCAATTTTACCAAAACTGCTTTTTAGAGGTTTTGAATGAATAAACCAAAATGACCAACTGTCCAGTGCAGAGCCTGATTGCAGATGCCCCTGATATAAATATGTAAATGTCTTAGGAGCAGATGGAGAGAAAGGCTGCCCAGTGTCTGTGACCCCCTGTGACCCCCTGTGACCCTCCACGCCTCAGGTCAGTGAACGTCCAGTCTGTGTCCTGTCTCAAGATCAAGTTCAGAGGCACCATTGCAGGTCGTTATGGGGCTACTCTTCTCAAGGTGAAACTTACTTTAATACTATCATGCTTTTAATACTTTATGTATACAGCAAATGTTGTAAACAAAACTGTTTCCAAATTGTTGTAGAAACTAAACACAATAAAAGCAAAACGTATGTGTGCTCAATTTGATATTAATACTCAAATCAGTCAAATCTAATTCTCTTTAAGACCGTTCACTGACATGATCCAAAACTTCTATTACTAGCTCCCCCAAAAAAACCCAGGCCAGTTATCAGTTTTGACTCATAGCATTATCAAATATGATATTGTAGTTTTGTACGAGGAATTCAACAATATACACCTACTACTACTGAACCAAAAATCTTCTGGTTATGTGGCCATTCTTTGCAAGAAGAAACCATCTTATAAATAATTCACTCAAGGTTAAATTAAACTGTAAATTGCGTAGATACTCCATTAGTTAACATCAGTAAATATGCAATTTGAATATTGTTTTTATTTTCTTCAAACTGTGGATTATGGCTTATGCATTCAAATATAGAAGCAGATGTGCTCATTCATGTGTGGGGCAGTTTTCAGAGGCAGGGATGCTAAGCGTGCCTAGTGTCAGCTCTGCTCGGGTTGAGCGCGTGTGCTATTGTCTTTTTAGTGCTCTTTAGTGTTTCACATTGTGCATCTGCCTGCTGTGCCCCCCCTCCTCTATGCTGACCCCCACATACCCCAAATACTCCTTTGGCCCCCTCTCTTCCTACCCCTCCTGGAGTGGGGCAGCCGCCTGTCCAGTGCTCCGTGTCATCTCCTTTGTTTGCTCGTCAGTTCGGGAGCGGCCCGCGATGGGATGAACGCGCTGCTGGGGGTTGACCTTTGAACCCGCCTCCCCACCAGAAGCTCCGCCCCACCCCCTCCCTCACCCATTAGGCCTGTCCCATTCAAATGCAAGTGTCCCGTCAGGTCCCATTTTTCTTTCATCTGTCCACGCCTGCCTCTACTGGACTTGACCTTGATGGCAAAATGTCCTGCTGACTTGGTTTGTGAAGTAGTAGCAGTAGCTTTGGTAGTAGCTGCGGTACGTGTATCGACAACAGAATATAATTCAAATTTAAAACTCGATTACAATACCAAGGAATAGACTTGGTACTCAATACAGATTCTGATACCATGATGATAGTAAAAAAAACACTTTATTTAGACAATAGAATGTCAGTTTCAACATTAAATCATTGCACTTTCTTTTACATTACCATGCAGACTTATATCTGTGCAAACACTCAGGTCAGTCATTCAGGTATGTTCCATAATGCTCCATGGTCTTATACTTGTTCTGATACAGCTCAAGATCATTCTAAAGCTATTCGGGAAAGGTTCATTTCTGTCCATTTTTTTTGTATCAATACTTGTTCAAAACTAGATTGATAATTCTGGTTTGGTTGAGTAATAGTTTTAGTTTGATCATTTTTTTGTATCAGTTTATCATCAGTTTTAGTTTGATTTTTAGTTGAATCATTTCAGTTTAAGCTATATATTTAATAAAACACTTTGGTTGGATGATGCAAAGCCTTTTTTGCTATTTTCCAAAGCATTTTAATTAACTGTAGTGAATATACATAGTAACTACAAAAAACATCCAACACTGGTCCTTCGTTGGGACATTTGGCCTGGTGGGGGGGGGGTTGACCTTTACCCTTCCCCCTCTCTCCCTCTCTCACCCATTGCTCCTGTCCCATTCATATGCAAGTGTCCCATTCTTCTTTCATCTGTCCACGCCTGGCCGCGCTGTTGTGTCAAGTCTCAAGTTCAAGTCCCCGGACGATCCAAGGGCCAGTGAGGGGCCAGTGAGGGGGACAGCAAGGGGTCCGGATGCTCATTTTTTAGCGGGGGTCAGGGCGGGTTGTAAGGGGGGGGTCCTGTTTTTGAGGATGAGGGTCACATTTTGGGGTCAGTGCCATTCGAAGGGCCAAGCTGTGGTTAGAGCCAATCTAATCTGCCATTAATCCCCCCCAATTGTATTAGTTTGACTGCTCACTATCAGCCAGGACAAATATCTTCCAGAGCCCCAAAATTTGGAAATACACTTTAAAGTAGAATATATTGATTGATTTAATTATTTTAGCTTTGGCACCTACAAACATGTAGATGTTTGCATGTGATTCTAGATAGTAGCACTAGATATGGAAAAAGGTGTCTGTCTGAACTCACTTTTGATATTAAAAGTTTTAATCACAATTAAATATTCTATTTGTTTTATTTCAGGCCTAACAATTTACTCTTGCTTTAATGTCGCATTATTTAATTTCAATTGGAGGATCTGTCACCAGTTTGTATCTATCTACTTATTCAATTAGAGTTGTTTTAATTGGCTAATAAAAGCAAATTCATTAATTCTATGAGTGGGTTAACCTCTTCACAAATCTGACTTGTAACGTGGCCTGATTTTTTCCGTGGCGATAAATTAATTTAATGTCAAAGCTAAAATATCTTCGTGGAGACAAGGAGGTGGCTGGCCCTCCACCAGAAAAGTTACATAGCGAACCTGTAAAGTTACCTGATCCCCACATATTGCCACATTTCAAACACACCTTTTGTACCTTAAAACACTATTGTATTCATATTCAAAGGTCGCCAACTCCTAAAACTAAACTTTATATGAAGTTACAATCTGTGTCCACAGTAGAGGTCACATTGATTCTTCATGTCGGTCAAGCGCCTTTGGGCAAGACAGCAATTTCCTCTAATAACTACATCGCCCGACCCTAATAAATGTTTAATTTTACAAGTAATTAAGATTTACACAGGGGCTATATTCAAGAACAATGGACTAAGGACAAAGCAGAGATCTATCATTTTAACGGCAGTATCATGATGTAATGACTTTTATTGTTTGCAATTCAGCTCCTGGTCCTGGCGGTGTCCTTAAAGCTAACTTTCACAGCACTTTGGAGAGGAGTGAAGGTAATATCACAGGATTAAATATTAGAGAGGGTTTCAAAATGTGGTACAGGTACATCTAGCGCTAAGAAAGTATCTACTACTGCTGCTACTGAGGACTTTCACAGTTTAAGATTTTCTTTTTAAACTACTACATTTTCAGACACTGTATTGTCCTGGTTTAGTCACAGTCAGGTTGTGGTTTGGTTAAAAGGTCTATGGGTGTAGATTGAATGAATGACCTGGTTAAAGGTGCACTATGCAACTTTCCTCAAGATGAGTGACAGGTCAGATCTGTGGAGGGACGAACTGGCAGACAGTAAGAATGCTTTTTTGGTATTGTTTGGAAATACACCCCCCAAGATTTAATGTCATACAGTGGAACATTCCAGGCAAAGTAGTAACATATTCTTTGAAAAGAGCAGATGATGGACATGGATTGACCCTGTTCTAGTCCTGAGTTAATTTTGGTCGTGTCCAGGATTAGTTCTGTGTTTAGTTCCAAGTTAAGTCCCAATTTTAGTTTATGTTAATTACTATTCATTTGTTCATACTTTAATGTCGCTAACGCCTTGAGACTGGACAGTGTTTAGTTCTGGTACAGTACCTGATGTATCCCCTTTGGTTTAGCCCTCCATTACTCAATATTTAGACATATATACATAATTTTAAGTTGGTAATTTGTTAGGTCAAATGTGTTCTATGGTAGAAAATTACCAAAACATCTGGAAAAATATATAAAGTAAAAGCAATATCTTTTTGGAAGCTGATACTATGTTCTTCCACTGGTTTGCAAGTGGTTGTTTGAAAAGCTCATGAAAAATGACATTGTGGATAATAAGATGTCAGTGCATTAAAAATTAATGCAACTGAGTGAATGATGCTATAAACTATGAATGCATAATATCCCCCAAACATGCAATAAGCAGGTTGAATGTGCCAACATAAATGATGTGTAATGTATGGAGATCCCCTTTGGCTAGGTGAATATTCAATGGGTTTATAACATGAACGATGTGGAGGTTCTGCAGTAACTTCTACTCACAAGCTCCATTTGATTTAAAGCTCTTAATGGACAATCCTTCACTGGAGAAATACATGCACACAATGCCACAGCACTGTTACAGTACAGCTTTGTGTAATGAAACTGAATAATCTTATCAATTAAATAGTAGAGTAGTTTGAAGACTTAAGTAGATTGTAACATACATTTTAAATATTATGGTAATTTCAATGTTAAAGGCCCTGTACCTGACTTCTTTCCATGTATTTGAACAAAATTTGAGGTCAAAATAATTCCACTATACTGTCTCCATATAATTATTAAGCATTTTGTTGTCTGTTAATCAGGAAGTGCATAGTAAGCATGCTAGTTGTTGCTAGCTTTATTGTCTGTCTAGTTTCTGAAAGTTGAGATAAGCATTTATAAACCAGTTGAGGTGAATAATTAGGATGCTCTTAATCCATAAGGTGTGGAAGGAATAACTTTGGTCTACTGCAAACCATTTAAAATGAACTAGATTGCTAAATACTGGTTGAATATGGTGCAATACAAGAAAGTAATGATATACTAATTTTTGTCAATATTACCCACCCAAAGAGCAGGTGTACAAAACTATATTTGAGTTGAATCTTTCGACACCATGTTATAATGCATTGGTTTAGTGACATTTCTGCTCCACTGTTTAAAACCCAAAGCATTTTCCCTCTCTGTATAATGGCTGAAGGACAGGCTGGCTGACAGAGCTGCCACCGCGCCATGTTCGCTGACCTCAACAAGAGTGGGACAAAAAAACAACATGAAGTGTGTGTGAGAGAATGGACATGATGTGGTCACCGGTGGTCCCCTGAACGCCTCGGGGTAACACAGCTAAATGTAGCCAGTGTCAGGCATGCATCCATTCAGATCGGCCTGTGTTAAAGCTGTACTGTGGTCACTATCACTGCTACTGCTGCTGCTGCTGGTGGATGGGAGATAGGGGATGGGTCCTCTTTAGACCCCAGAGAATACAGCTTATGTCACCATGAGACAATATTGTAGTATATAGTATTTTGGGTTGGGTATAGTAGTAGTTGTTGTAGTAATAGTAAAACAGAAGTAGCGCCAACCATAGTATTATTATTGACATTGTAATAGTAATAGAAGTAACAGTAGTCCCAGTAGTAGAAACAGTAGTACTAGTGGTGGTAGCAGTAGTTAGTAGTAGAAGTAGGTATTAGTAGTAACAATAGTAACAATAATAAGAGAAAGTAGTAATAGTTCTGGAAAGCAAGTGGTAGAGTAGAGCTTTAAATTTAGAAAATATTATGTTTTTTATTTATTGACACGTATGCCATTCCTACACATGCATATGTAGGACTGGTCATAGTGGTAGCATCAATAGCAGTAACAGAAGTACTGTTACTGCGTACCCGTTGGAACTAGCTGGTAGCATTATTAGCATTCTTTTATTTGTGAATTTCTTTTTATTCTAGCCTAATTCATTTTCATATATCTTCTTTAAGGCTTGAGTCACCACCAGCTAAACTCAGCAGTGTCCAACATTCATGCACGTCAGATATCCCTATGTTTAAACCATGTCCGCTCTCCCTACCACCACTACTGCTACGACTACTACTACTAATACTACTACTGCTCCCTGCGCATGGGAGATGGATAGGTGTACTGCAGTGGGCCAGGGTCTTGTTCAAACCCCCTGAGACTGAACAGCGGACTGAGCGGGGGCCCTAAATGCAGAATCTCCTTAGCTCTCACCCCCCAAGGGGCAGAGGCACGGGCCATTTTCAGGGAGAGAATCATGGTACCGAATTTACCATATTCATACGACTCTTTACAGCCAAGGAGGAGGGTCTTTACCTGTCCCATTTCGCTGCCACTATATTCCGACTGCAGCACAGGCTTGCACGACCACTAAGATCCCTTGGGGGGACCATTAAGAATAACCTCTCTCTCCTCTCCTCTCTCTCTCACCAACCCTCCCCCATTTTTTCATAGCATAGAACAAGCCTGGTTCGTTCCATATATTGCTAATAAGGAAGACTAGTTCAACCAAGGCCAAAGCGAAAACCTGCCAATATCACACAGCTCTATGTAGAAGACGCAGGAATGAAAGATTGAGGGGGAGGAGGTAAACAGCGATTTTCAAGATCCAAGTGCGATGATGGATGAAGGTAGAGGAGATTTGGTGAATTGAGATGTCGAGTAATAATCAGAAGACCAGATCAATACAGATATGCAAGTCATAGAAATGGTTAGTGTAGCGATTTTCAAAATGTGGGATAGAGACCATTGGAAGTACTTGGGACATTTGGTTTAGAAGAGCTTCTTAGTTTCCTAGTTTAATCCTGATGTACCTCAGTTTAGTATTGATGCAGTTCTTGCTTAGTCCTAAATGGATTCAGCATTTCTGTTCCACTTTACTCCTCGTTTATGGCTGTACTTCAGTCCTTGTTTAGTCTTAGTTTTGATTCACAGTTTCAGTCCTGGTTTAGTCTGGGTTAGTCTTGGTTTAGTCCTGGTTTAGTCCTGGTTTGTATTCACCATCTCAGTCCTGGTTTAGTCCTGGTCCAGATCCCTATCAGAGTCTTGATTGAGGCGTGCAGGAGAGACGAAGAACGAGCAGTTTGTCAGATGTCGACTTGGGCGCGAAGCAGCGGGATTTGGTATAGATTTGTTTAGATATCGGAGCGAAAATGGCACATCCCGCGTCGGAAATCAAACGTCTCCATGTAACCTCCATAAACCGGCGCGAAGCGAGGAACGTAATGTCTTCTGTTTTGATGGATCGAGGCAGTTTATGACAAAACCCAGTGATTAATATTTATGAAAGAGATTTATCAATGCTTAACACAGAGGCAGAGGAAGGCATAGTACTGGACTGACTGAATGTGGTCCAGGTTTTGGATGTGAATTAAATAGTAGTAGTAGTAGTAGTAGTAGTAGCAGCAGCAGCAGCAGCAGTAGTAGTAGCAGTAGCAGTAGTAGTAGCAGTAGTTGAACAAGCAGTAGTAGTAGGGTTACATCAGTGCATAACACAGAGGCAGAGGAGAGTAGCTTGGCTTTTAGTTGTCCATGAATAAATGGTAGTAGTGGTAGTAGTAGTAGTAAGCATGTACCAGTCCAAGACAGTTATCAAATATTGGCGTCGGTACTGATAAAATTTGGTGAATCGGATATAATTTTCCAAATATTGTTTCAGTTGATATCCTGGTTGGTCATATAAATTATGCCGTTTTCAGATTCTGCACTGGTATCTGTTTATATCTGGAATCAGAAGATACATAAAGCTATAGTATTGGAATCGGAACTGAAAAAGCCAGATTGGGGCATCCCTAAGTAGTAGTAGTGGTAGCTGTGGTGGTAGTAGTAGTAGTAGTAGTAGTGGTAGTAGGAGTAGCAGTAGCAGTGGTAGTAGCAGTAGTACTAGTAATAGCAGCAGTAGCAGTAGCAGTAAAGTATGTCTATTATAAATAGAGTAAGAACTCAAATATTGGGTACCATTGAATGCTCTATTTTTTTCAATCATACGATTACGATTTCTAACTTAATTTTACCATTATTTGCAATCACATTACAGCAGAGAAACAGGCATTATGTTCTTATAACTGGAGAAGACGTTATAATAATAGAAATAATAAAGGGCCATAGATTTGATTGATACATCACCAAATGTACTTACTGTATATGGTAAATCAAGAGTGAAGTTAACTGTGTCTATAAAACCAACACTTACTTTTCTGCAAGCTTTTCGAGTATGCTATTTGAAATGTTTCTACACAGTGCAAGCTTGCATTTTTTTAATAGACGATTTCCATTATTTTTATGTTGCTTTATTCTTCTTATAAGCTATGGTCCATGCACTTTCCTATCCAAAATAAAGAAGTCCTCCTACAGAGCTCTATGCACAATGGGACAAGGGAGGGGCGCCACAGATTAATTTCATTCACTCCTCTGCTGAAGAAGGGATCATAAAAAGAGGATAGAGGAGCCGAGAGGAGGGGCCGCGATAAGCACTAGAGTAAAATCAGTTTTTTTTCCTGTTTTATCAGATGTAGTAAATGTGTGTACAGTGCAGAGGAGAGGGGAGCCGTGGGGAGGGAGGCGATTATGTCTGAAACTGTTCGTGAGGATCGCAGGATTTGAGGAGGAATAAAACTCAACTTTACAAAGGAGCCGGACTGCTTTACATCATGCAGAGAAGATCAGACCTTAAACCGGTTTAGACGAGGGGCTAGAACTGTATAGCCCACTACAATAGGCTGCTGCATGCTGGTGGTCCTTGGTGGCTTGACTGATAGCATTTATATTATTTTGCAACAGTAGACGTCTATATATATATTTTTTTTCTTTTTTTTTTTTTTGTGGTGGCTGCTGAATGCTGGTGATTCTTGGTGGTTTGATTGATGATATTTCTATTATTTTTTTATCGGTAGCAATACTAGTAGTAGTAGTAGTAGTAGTAATAGAAATAGGAGTAGTAGTAGTAGTAGCTCAGGCTGCTGAATGCCAGTGGTTCTTGGTGCTTTGACTGCTAGCATTTATATTATTCTTCAACAGTAGTAGTTTTAGTAATCATGCATACCCAATTACTTCCTTTTCCAGGCTGATGACAGAAGTAGTAGAAGTAGCAGTAGTAGTTCTAGTAGAAGTCAGAGTAGTAGCAGTAGTAGCACTAAAAGTTGTTGAAAAAGTGCTGCACATATTAGTAGCAGCAGAAGTAGTATTACTAGAAGTAGTTTTTGATCCCTGTTATCAATTATTTTATACTGTACTTGAGAACACAAGTGACCAATTATTTCATTGCTTCTAGTACAAATACTTTTAAACAATAAGATACAGCGCAGTGCTCTCAACATTCCCAAAAAGTTACTTCTATTTTCAACTATATCTTTACAGTTTATGTTTGTGTTCTGAGGGAAGACCTTGGGATATTTGAACCCAAATCTCAAACCCAAACGTGAGAGAGTGGTGTGAAATATTCATACATTAGTGCATGTTGTCCAAAGCAGTGCGGACCGGGCTCATTGATATTTAACATATTCTAAAGCTCTGGCTGCAGCCGGGCACGCTCACTCAATCGTACACCCAAACATCATAAAAGATGCAGTGGACAGAGAGGATTACGCTTATAATACCAGCAAAGGTTAGTGGACAAAGGCGGTGGACATTTTGACTTGCAGGTCGCTGAGCATATAAGAAGAGGCTATATACTGATCTTTGCCATAAATTTCACAATAAAACAGGACAATATGGTGATAAAAACTGAATTGTGATCTTATTCCTCTGACGATATACTATAAAATATAAATGTAATAAATCACCCTGTTGGAATTCACACATTTTCTCTTGAATGCAGCTCTATGCTAAAACAAAGACACTTTTTCAAAGCCACACGTCCTATTGGTCAGCCTTAGCAATGCACTGAGTGAGTGACAAATGGCTTTAACCAATTGTAATGAACTTGTATGAACTTTCAGAAGAAAAAACAGATGACTTGGGATGCTGAGGGGAAGTAAGTTTAATGTTACAGTTTCAAATGATCAAATAAACAAATATGTTAAAGGTGCAATACTTAACTTTTCTGGTGCTTTGAGATGTTCTGGTCTCCATGGAGATTTTGTAGCTTTCTTTGTCTGGGAAATCTGAGACATTCCACAGTTACATCGCAAGGTTATGAAATAAACTTGTAGACAAGTTTAATGTCATCCTGTGTAACATATGCAAAGCAATTACTTCTCCATGAACATGAGCAGGTCACGGACGCTGTATCAGAAATTTCACCTTGTTGTTATAGTTTCTTTATAATCAGCTATATTCTTCTATGTATAACAAAGTGACTTCGGGACAAAGCTGGAATACCAAATACGCAAACACACTGAAATAAAATACTGCAACAACTGATTCTTAAATTGAAGCATTAGTACTCATCATCAAGTACTGAATGCTGTATAAACACAATAATATAACACTTCGACTATGAAAAAGACACAGAAACATATTTCTGTGCACTATCCTTGGCCGTAAGACGTACAAAAAACTGCATTTGTGTCAACAAAATCACTGAAATGCGATAAAAAACATTTAAAAATATATATTCAGCCATATTCAGATCTCTACTAGATTTATCCTTTCACTTGCACTATATAGAAATTGGCTATTTTGTGCATAAAGCTTTCACTCAGTAGGTAAAACCCATAACACAAACATGCTTGCAACATTCAAAAATGTATTTTACAACTCCATTTGCTTTTAGTATAAACACCGCACATTTCCTGGTATATTTCTATAATACAGAAAACACCGGAAAAGATGCACTAAAAGTCTTAAAATAAACTATATTCAATGGAAAAAAAAAAAAAAAAATTCTCATGGACATAAACAGTGAGTGCCATTTTGAAGCCGAAGTAATTTACTACAAGTATCTGGATGCAGCCTCTCTAATGCATGAGATGGTTTGGCTGCTTTTTGAAACACTCGAAAACAGACGTGTCTATTTTGTTGTTTGAAGGTGTAATTTTCTTATTCGTCATAGATAAGTGGAGAGACTCAAATGGGCATACTTTAAGATATTCCCAGCGGCTACACTGCAGGCTAATGGTGGAAAATGCCAGGCCTGTCCGAAGCTTCAGGAGAAATGATAAGGATTTGATCTCTCTGCGTTTTAGCTGTCAAAGGGTAATTTCTTTGCATAAGAGTAGTGCCATTTTAGCTGTCAAAATACAAAACCTTAAGATAACAGCGTGGAGTCAATATTCAAGATATCATGAGAGTAATGGCCAATAGAATAAAAGCAAGCTTGTATTAAAGTAAATAACTAGAATTAGTTTCAATAGTTGATTTTAGCTTGGCTGCATGTAAGGAAGAAATTGGGTGGCTCAGCGGTAGAGCAATATCCACAAATTAGAAGGTTGAGGGTCTGATAACCAATGATAACCAGCTATAACCAATGCATACTGCTGTGTCTATGGGCAAGACGCTTCACCCACCTAGTCTATGTATGAATATTTAAGGGTGAATGTGTGATTGGTACACGACTGGACGATATCGTGATTAAATCCTATTGTGATCTCATTCTGGTAAGAGTTTACTATTTTCGTAAAATAGCAATATTGAGATAATTTTCTTTTGAATGCAACTCTGCACACTTTTTTGTGTCAGAGGTGGATTTGACAAATGACAATGAAGAGTGAACATTGAGAAGAAGGAGGTGACTTTAGTTACCTCTTCAAGGCATCAAAGAGACTAAGGTCACAAGAATGATGACAAAATCGAAATCACGATCTGGCTCCAAGAAAGACGGCAGTAGATTGGTGGGTATTCGAAGGTGCAGTTGGCGCACATTGGTATCCATGCTTTTGTCAATCTGCTCTAGGACAGCTGTGTATCTAGAAGTAGCTTACCACCAGCGAATTAAATACTGATATTGCAATATTGGCTGATGCAGTGATTGATATGGTCTTGGTTTAGTCTGTCTAGTTATTATTTTGAGTCACACTAGATAGTAAGTGAAGGCATGTGCATTTTTTGTCTTTAAGTATCTGAACCTAAGGTGCTAAAAAGTATATTAAAATATTTCAATAATATGACAATACAAACATAGTTATCGAATATCGCATCTTTACCTCATATAGTGAAGTCCTATCAATAAATATGTTTTGCTTCCCATGTAATTTCTGGGTATTTCTGGCCAACCATGGTTTTCATGTGTTGCAAGCTTTGGGCGAAAAAAATGGTGCACATTATATAAAGTATAGCCAGAAAAACAGAATAGCAGCATTTCATTATGGTGGCTGTTTTGGTGGATAGTTCAATTAGGGCCTAGCCTCAGCTGTGGAGGCCGGACAGAAAACACCTTCTAAAAGCCCTTGAGCTCGGCATATGTTGGTGAAAATGAGTCTGGGGTAAGTGGCTGTACGTCCATGTGCGAAGGGGGCTAGCCTCGCAGTGAAGCACTAAGCAAAGCACTCACATTTATTAAAAAGGGACAAACCCAAAGCCCATGTATTCTTCCCCTCCACCTCCTCCCTGTGTCCCACTATTGTTGTCACTTTACTTCTGTGAGTACATCTACCGCCCCTCCCACTCACCACGCAAGAGATTTTAGCTAAAAAACCTTAATAAGACAAGCAAGCAAGGACGTTTTTGGAGGTAAGTTCGCCCCTCCCCCCACAAAAACATACATCCTCTGTCCCCCTCCTGTCCCAAGTTCATTACCATAACTCCTGTCTCGTAAATTAAATTGGGAGGGTCTAAATCTCTCCCTCGGTTAAACCCAAAATGCCACCTACCACTGGCCAAGAGGGTTGAATGGAGAGAGAAAGGGACAAAAGAGATGAAATCCAATCAAACCAACCCCACTTGTGTCATCTGACTTTATTAGCTAAATGTATCAGATGCACTGTTGGTGGCAGGACAGCAGTTTTGCCTAGAAACAGGAATGCAAAACCACATCTCAAAAGGGAGAGCGGTGCTTTTTAAAATATACAACCTCAAGTACATTGCAACAAATCGTATATAAATACATACTGAAAAACTGAGGAAGGAACAGTACACTAATTATGGGGCAAGGGCAAAATGATTAATTCATTGGGAACCAGAAGTGTTTAAATAAAACTGTTATATGAACCAAAAATACTCCTAGAATTGGCCAGGACTAACCTTAGCTAGAGGATTTTGCCAACTATACATTTTAGGTTGAAGGTGGAAACAGGAGAACAATCAAAACTACGCACATAGAAAGTCCTCACATTCTTGCTAAAATCTCTATAGATTATTTTTATCATCACAATAGTAAGATTTATTTTCGCACTCTATCAGAAAAAAGTGCCAACACCTACCTATAGAAGTCGTGGTTGAGTTTGAAGTTAGATTTATTTTTATTATTTTTTGGCATCTTTTTAAACAAGATACTGAATATATATATATAGACAATATACTCAATATTCAAATGTATATCTCGAAGGCAATAAGTGCAATACGATACATACGTTTTTGGTCATACATCACCTCTATTCTGAACTACTAAGCCATTGTGCGAGCCTGATGTGAGTCTTTTAGCATCCCAAGTCATTGCTCACCGAGTTCCTCCTTTTTCTTACAATTGTATTTATTTTTCATAGACCTTTCTATTTCTCTATTTGTTATATTGTAATGCATGATTGTGGACATAGAGCGTCCCTGTGGTGCTACAAAACCAGATTACATTACTGCGTCGCACATAAACATGCAAACACTCCACAGTCAAATGTAAAGGAGGAAATGGAGAGGAGTGAGTGGTCCTCTTATCCCCCCGGCCTTGTACGAGTTGAGAGCCCGGCGCAGCACTGTCAAAAGCCTTGTGTGAATGTATTCAGAGCATACAGTATATTCATTAACTTTAACTCCTCTCTATTCATTCGAGATGTCTGCGCGGTACAAAAGACCAGCACTTGAGTATTTTAGAGGGAAAAGATGAGGGCGGTTTAAGAGATAAGAGAAGATGCGAGCTCAAAAAGATGCATGGATTCACAGATAAAGAGGATACGGACATGAATGCACCCCACTTAAAGTAAAAGACCTTTATCCACAAATTGAACGCATGAGTAAGTAACATTTTAAGATGGATAAAAAGTCTGAATCTTCTTCTTTAAACCATTTCAAATTCCATCTTTCAGTGTATAATTTGTCACCTCTTGGTCCTAACTCACTCGCTCACACAACCACAACACAATCAAGCAAATATATCACTTACAAAGTGTGAAAATGATAATTATTAACATTAACATGACTGGAGGCATGACATGTTTAAAGCAGAACTATTATGCAAAATCAGAGCTTTTAGCCACGTAATAGTTGTTTCCTCTCACTATTTACTCACCCAAAGTTGTATTTGGAGTGATTCATAAATGTTTAAGCAATGTTCCTCTATGCAATTCAAATAAAATCCTTTTAATTTTTGAAATATATTTGAGTTTTCCATTACTAATCCATATGCAATTCACTGTTGTAGTGCAGTTCTTTACTGTTTAGGGTTTGGCATTTGTCACAAAAATTGTTATTGCGTTGCCTGGAATGTACCACTGTATGGCCTTAGACTTATCTAGTTTGATGATGACAAGCATGATCTATGGAAAGAACCTATCACGGTAACAATAAATAAAGAGGAAATGTCACTAAATGGTAATATTGAAGACCACTTTGTGTTTTTCAATGTGTTTTTTTAGCTTTAAATGCAAGATAGATAAGCTATATTGTAGAACATTCCAGGTCGAAGCAGGTAGCGGATCACACATCAGAAAAGTTACATAGTGCACTTATGTCAGTTTTTGTCCATCAGTTCTCCTATAAGTTACTGCAAGCTTCTCAGACACAGCCTTGCAGAGTTTCCCTATAGCAATGATCATGTCTGGGGTCATAGATATACAGATTATAGATTACACTGGAGTTTATCTTGATCTAGGATTAACAGAGAAAACATTCAACTTTCCTCACTGTGAAATGTACAGAGTCAAATCCTCATCCTATTCCTCGGGGCGCACAGGTCGGGAAACCAATTTGGCACAAAGTTTTAAGCTGCCTTCAATCTCTCACTGTCAGTGCAGCCATAGTCAACTGTCACTGGAAATAGTAGACCTGTAAATAGTTTTGGTAGAGTTAGTTTGATAGACTGTTACAATACTGTGCAACATGGTTAAATAGATGAATCTGAGTTGAATTTAAAAAGCTATTTGAATGTCTGCAATATGCAAACTATTGAGAAATTTAACCTTATTAGCAAGTTACTAACATATATATATATATTTTTTTTTGCATTCCGCTGATGAAACTACTGCACATTGCATCAGGTTTGTCAAGTTGCTGTGTATGGTTTTGTATCATGTTTCTGTATATTTATCAAAAATTGTCGTGTAGGAGCATGGATGATGTGGGCTTGTAGGCTGAGCATTGCACAGAATCTTGCAGTTCACCGTAAGAATGGTTCAAATGGAGCCTGGGAAAGATCACTAAAATACTCAAACATGCATAAATGACATCTAAAACCTCTTCAGGCACGTTTTTGATGAAGGAACAACATTATAACATGGTCTTTAAATTAAAATGCCATAAAAGGAATAAACAATTTGTAGTTTTAATTAAAAAATGCTTTGTTCTTAAATACAAATACATATCTAAAAGTCCTTAGGTGGTATGTTGTGGTGGTATGTTTTTAACTTAACTGTTAAACGTGATGTTAAAAATGTCAATGTACAATAGAAATAATGGCTTGACTAATTGGAAAAAAAAAAATGAACAGCGAGTATTTGAATACAAAAAATATTGTTAATTTTACTTTACTTTTTATTTTCAGAAGATATCAAGGCAAAACAAATGGGTCAATCACTGAAATGTTAAAGACTATGTATTGAAAACTGTATCATTGCGAGATGGGGCCAAAGTTTCCAACAGTGATGGCAGGGGTCTCTTCTCTCTGATTCATCCTATTTTTTAGTACCTGGATGATTGCATCTGGACATGGTTGAAAGAAATGAGAGAGAAACTTTGAGTGGCTTGTTCAAAGACCCAATGATAGTGCAGAGAAAGGACAAAGCCTAAATGCTATTCCATATCTGAAAAGGGCTCTACCAACTCTTACTATAATAGTGGTCACTACACTGAGCACATTCCAACACAATGCATTGCTTCTGGTCATAGCTGGCTTTAGATGGCCAATACATCTTTGGATCAACTTCTCCCCACCAAGATACCTCAATGACCTTTGACATAAGTAGAAATATCTCCAACTACAAAAAGTACTTCTATACCTTACAACTATATCAGAACATGTCCAGTCTTAAGAGTTTTACAGTGGTCAAAAGTTATTTCTCACTTACCTTATGCATTTTGAGGATCCCAAATATTCACCATAATAAAAGTTGTGAAAAAGGCTTATAAACTCAAAGGCCAGAAGACTTTTGATGTCACTGTAAAGCTAACAAACGCTAGTAAGATAATGAGCACTTCCTGATTGTCAGACAATAAAAAGCTGTATTAGATGCAAATAGTACACTACAAACTTATTTTGACCTCAAGAGCAGCTTATACATTATATCTGTACTGGGGCAAGACACTTTTTGCTCAGGTATATGGAAAAAAAACTGGTAAAGGTCCTTTAATTGAAAATACAAGGTTTAAGTTGATATTACATCAGTCACTAATAACAGGAACCACCTTTTGCTGTCCTGTCATATCTTATAACTAACCCAATAGCCTGCCAGCCCAACACTGTGAGTTACTGTTATAGTGTATTGTTGAAGGAGGGCTGCAGAGGAGGAATTTAAGCTATGAGTCAACTGGGTTCTTTATGGCACATACTGTATATATGGGTAAAACCTATTGATGTCCGAGCTTCTTGTAGGACAAAAAGGCGAATCGTGGTGGTCTGAGTGAGCGTGTTCCCTGTCCAGTGGGGGCTCTGCTCCATAGCTCAGGTCCCCCACTGGACAGGGTCATTATTTAGCACAGGTGAAAATGGGACACTGGTCTAGTTATATACACAGTGAGACGAGGCATCAGGGGCAACAATTTTATTACATGCACTGGCAAGGTGGGCAAGAACAATAGTATGTAATAATAGTAGTAATAGTTTCACACAATCACATATATATATCTAATATGAATAGATAAATATGTCTCTCTACTAGACTATAGAGTTGACTACAGGATGTTTTTCTACAGTGGAATTAATATAGCCAAAATGAAAAAAATAAGATTTTAATTTAAATTGTTTGCATTGGATCTATATAAAATCAAGGGGAAAAAACAACACAATATATTTAAATAAAGTCAACATTTAATTTTCAGAGTGGACTATACTCTCAACTGACCAAAATTCTCTCTAGTTTCCCCAACTCTGTAAGAAAAACCACTGAGGACCACGGGACACCAATCTCCCTGGACACGTACACAGTGAATCACAGAGAGAAACCATATTTACAAGGACACAAAATGCACTCCAACCCCCCCCGCACTCCCCATATGATCGGTGATCACGCACAGACACAGGGCAGTCAAATGCACGACTCGGAGCACAGACAATTTAGCCCTTAATGGTCTTTTGTGGCCATCAAGTGCGCAGTGGCTAAGATGACTGTCCATTGTGAGCGCGTATAGGAGGACGATCTTTACCTCGAGTCCCTTCGCTCATGTGTAGCTAATGGTGTATGCATGTTTCTGTGGTAACGCTGGTCATTTGAGCTGCTCGGGTGGGCTGACGCATGGACAGCGGTGGAGAGGGGAAGGGGAGGTCAACTGGTTTCGATGCAGGTTTAAGGCAGGTGGATGCTTTATGTTTTTATTTATTTATTTTGCACAGCGGGAGACTGCAATGAGTTCATCATGAACAAAGACAAAAGGTGCCTCCCCGCAGAGTTATAGGAAGGTGGTAAAGAAATATATGGCTATAGACTAGTCTTGTTACAATATGAAAATTTCAAACTCGATTTTTGATACTAAGGAATAGACTCAGTGCTTCATGCCAATTCTGATACCACGATGATAAAGGACAATAGAATGTAATTTTCAACATTAAATTGTAGTACTTTCTTTTACCATGTGGCCTTATATCTGTGTAAACTCTCAGTCACCTTGGTATCTTCCATAGTTGTCCATGGGCGTATACTAGTCTATGTTAGTTCTGATATAGCTCAAGATCATTTTAAAGCTACTCAGGAAAGGTTCATTCCTGTCCTGTAAATGTGACTTTTTAGTTGCTCAAATGAGAATCTAGTTTCGATCCTAATATGAGTATTGATTTGTATCTGATTTTCAATATCTTTGACTGTGATTGTGTGAGTGGAAATATTTATTTAACATATAGCGGAATGTAGTTGGAAAAAGTGCATGGCATTTTAAAGGTAGATTACCCAGATATCCTTGTGGGTCTGTAACCTTCAAAACATCGAATGATAGATCTTTGGCCCATTTTAAACCAAGTTACAATCAGAAACCCTTCATTGTACTTAGAAATAGAGTCATATATTGGTCATAATCCAATGTAAGTATATTCATAGATTTCATCTTCCTGTTTAGGTGTCATTTATACGACTTTACACCTTTCAAAAAAATCGTCTATTTACGTTTGAATTTAAAATTTTCAGTTGATATGGAAACAGTCTTAATTTTTAATCTTTCTGCAACCCATGGATAGTCATAACTTGCGCAAACTTCCAACACTACTTTCATATTCATTTTAATGTATTAAAGCCATGGGAAAATACATTACTTTTGAATCCAAACATAATCCTTTTCTCGTATGCTTTGTTTCAATGTACTGAATACCACCAGCCTTTGATGCTAGTATCCTGCTTGGCTTCTCTTGCATATATAAGACTTAATGCAGCTGTAGCCATAGTATGCATTACATTATGTGGCCTTGAGAATGAATAGGCGCATAATATACATGTTTCTTCAAGGTAATACTCAAAGTAGGCATTGTTAGAAACCCTGTGCTCTGAAATA
The DNA here is from genome assembly GCA_019594935.1 of Periophthalmus modestus. Taxonomy (NCBI): domain Eukaryota; kingdom Metazoa; phylum Chordata; class Actinopteri; order Gobiiformes; family Gobiidae; genus Periophthalmus; species Periophthalmus modestus. The sequence goes on from JAIEZT010001318.1 coordinate 17,556,425, forward strand.
GACTCAATGTAAAGTAATGGTAATGAAAGCAGGCAAAAGAGCAGAGGACACAGCACTGATGTTGGTTTGTGCGAGGATAAAAGCGCTACATATGTGCATAATATAGACCGCACCGGAAATGTATGGAAATGTGTTCAAAAGAATGCCATGGCTTGGTAAAATCAGATGGGGATTACTGTGTATGAATATAGAATTACTCAGTATCAACTACAAAGCTGGGGTGAGGTACATGTATGAAGATATAAGTTCAATTACTCTATGCTATATTCATTCTAATCTTAAGGTCTTAAAGTAAGTTTTATGTATTTTATGTTTTTCATGATATTACAATTTTCTTTTACCAAAGTTGAATGAATATTTCAATATGTAAAGATTTTAGTTGAGGTTCAAGTATAAGACAAAATAAAATTACCCACATATCCCTAATTTGGGTATGACGTTTGTTTCAACTCTATTTCTAATCAGATTTTTCAGTTTTTATAGACTACATATTTAAATTTTGCATAGGTATACTTTCAGATGATACAAAATGTCAGTTGCACCTATGTAATTTCTAAACTCTAATGTAGGGCAGCAGGATTAATCGCAATCAGGTCGAAATAGCAATTTGAATAGGCTGCTGTTTTTGAAGGACAATATTTTCTCCGCAAACAACAAAATAAGTCATATGCTAATGGATAACCCTGTTGTTTAGATCTGTACAAATGTAATGGGATTCTTGTATTAATTTGTCTATTAATATCTCAATCTTTTTGTCAATTCTTCTAGATAAGTTTAAAATGTGCACTTTGAACAGAATACTACCATTAAAACATAAATTGCAAATCTAATTGCAATGCTTGTGACAGAAATTGCAATTCCTGGATCGTTCAACCCACTCCAATGCATACAAACTGAATTAGATCAATGATAATTAATACAAGTTTTTTATGTTTTTAAAAATAATTTCCTGAACCGATATTCCACAGGTTCGGGTGTGGGTATGCTCTTGCAGCGAGTGTTGAAGTGTCTGAAAGCCTGCGGAGGGGGCGAGGCAGCTTAACGCAATAAAGCATGTTGTATTGACATCTGTGTTGTGTCTATTGATTCCCCATTATGGAGCTAACAAACCCGCCTGGACGCTTTGTCATTGGCAATCACGTTAGCAGCGCGACTCACCACCGACCAATAACTACATGTGTTAGGCCTTTTTTAAGAAGGTGTCCTCACGTAAACTACACGCCTATATGAGGGCGGGGAAGTCTACATATCAACACATGCTCAGAGGAGAGAGGAGGCAGCCTGATCAATAATAGTGAAAGGTTAAAATGGTGCATACAACAGACAGCTGTGAGATGCAGGATTAAACAAGGGTCAAGCCAGGACTAAGCAAAGATTAAACCAGGGCTAAACAAAGGCTAAACCAGGACTAAACCAGGGCTGAACTAGGACTAGAGTACACTAGGACTAAACCAGGGTGGAACAAAGACTATACCAGGGCTTAATGTGAACTGATCTAGGACTAAACCAAGGCCCAAACAAGAACAAAACCAGGACTGAACTTAATTAGGACTAAACCAGGACTAAACCAGGACTAAACCAGAACTGAACAAGAACGATACCAAGATTAAACCAAGACAAGACCAGGACTAAACCAGGACTGATCTAGGACTAAATCAGGGGCAAGTTAACCAGGATCAAGTTAAGGGAAATCACTTCTAAACCAAAAAAAACCCCCAGATCTCAACCAAGACTGACCAAGGACAAAACATGGACTGAAGTAGGACTAAATCAGAATAAGCAGATCTGAGACAGGTCTTGGAACTAAACCAGGATCAAATCAGGAGTAAGCAATATTCAAACCTGTTCTAAGCCAGCATTAAATCAAAGATGGTATAAAACTATTTAAACACCATAAAGCAGGCATTATTGAGACTAGACTAGACTTAACTAGGACTAACCCAGGTCTAAATCGGGTCCAAAATTCCACTGCTGCAAAACCAAAACTAAAGCAAGAAAAAAGGTCTAAATCATGACGAAACCAGGACTACACCAGGTCTAAACTAGGTCTAAACCTCTGCATAGCTCTACAGCTGGTGAGTCTAACCCCGCCTGAGGAGAGAAGTCAGTGCACCTGATCAATACAAGCAGAAGGTTAAAACCAATAGCACAATGGGCAGCTGCAGGCTCCACTTCCACCGCTCGGACTCACGGATCCATAACTGACCTCACCGCGCAATTATTAAATTATCGCTTTGTCCACCTGCCCACAAACCGCGCAGTCCGATCAACACGGGTCAGCCAAAAGTCTCTCAAATCAAATGTGCCCATGCAATGCTTTCTAGCTGACCACAAATAAGCCAGACGAGTTATATCAGTGCTGTGAATGGGGGAAATATACAGGTAAATTTGATATACAGGAATATTTGCATGGCTATTAGTGTTATTAGAATAGAATATTTTAACAACATTCGATACTTCGGCATTCTGTAGTAGGTGACATTTTGAGGATTTTTCACAATTCAAAATGTATGTTTTGGTTGAAATTTCAATTGCAAAGTCAAGTACCTTAATAGTGAATATGTTTACATTCTGAGTATTTGGATAATATGAATACCTTGCACTATAGCTACGCTTACTGTTTAATGCTCTAAATTTAGTTCTTACAAATTACATTAATTCCTTGAAAAAGCTACACTTTTAACATAAGATACATTGATCTGCCTTTTACCATTTCATTAGTAGTTTGCACCTTATACGGTCATTTCAAACACAGAACAGTATTAGTTGCTGCCACTTTTAATACTGTTGTCTAAATTCACTCATAGTATATTTAACCCCATTTAAAACAAAGGTACTAGTTTAAGTATTGATTAAAAGAGAAGGATAGACCAAAAAAGCAACAAATAGCCTGCATATTATTATGAGTTTATATAAGTGAATATTACAAGTATATATGCAAATAGGTTGGTCTAACATCTGGCTACTGTAATTAGGGAACAGTGAAAGAGAATCTAGCAAAACCAGTTTAAGATGTCGTGAAGTAAACAAGGTACTCTACATAATGTTCTCTGTACTGTGAATGACTTTGGAGAATGTGACAGCTACACTTAAGGCCAAATACAAAAGATTTATTGTTATATAAATGAGACAAAAGTACAAGGTGAAAAGTCGAGCTTGTTCACAGACAATGCATATTTACTGTGGCTTCTAAATGAGTAGTATTTACACAATTAACAGATTAAACAGTTATGGTACTTTCACAGTATATATTACATTAACCATTATTTGTGCCTATGATGGAAAAAAGCAGATGAAAAAAGACCAAGTCAGATCTGTGGAGGTGACTCCACAGATTGATTATTTCCATGGTGGTTAGCAGATATTTAATGCAGTATGTAATCACAGTGAGCCCTGTGATTAACTTAATAACTAGAATGTACACCGCCCAATGTACAAAGTTCCTTGTTTAGACTCCTGCCCTATTGGAGCAAGTTCAGTTTCTAATATTCTTCTTAACCTATCCACTTTTACAACATATACTCTACAATAGAGATTCTAACCGCCACAACACACAATATAAAGCCAATTAAATCAGGCTCCGGGGCTATAGGCCAGGGCCCAGTCTGGTGTGGCCCAAACACAGGCCCTCCTCCTGGGCTCGGCGAGGTGGAGACCCTGGGAGCGAGGGCCGGTAGTTATCCAGCAGCATGGAACTCTTTCATGTGTGGGTCTGCTTGAGAGGGTTTTTCACGCTTTTTAAAAAGTTTCATCCACCCATGGCGCTAAAAAGAACCAAAAACACAGCAACAACAATGTAGTGCTAATCAAACATTTAGCAAACTGGAGATTTTAGTTTTGTTTTGCTTCGTGCATTTTTTATAAATGACTACAAACCAGTGATTCTCAAATGTTTCGCCTACTACCACCACAGTAAATATTTGGATGGTAGTACAGTCGTAAATGGACCGAAGTTTAAAGGGGCCAAACAAGAACTAAGCTAGGGTTGAACCAGGTTTGAACAAGGACCAGCACAAGTGTAAACCATTTCTGAACCAGGACTAAAAGAAGACAGCGACTACAATGGGAGTAAACTTGGACTGAAACATAATTTAATAGAAGTCCAAACCAGGACAAAGCCAGAGCTAAACCAGATAATTCAATATTAATAAGCCATTGATATAGTCTATTAACAAAATCCTTATCATATCAGGTCTGAAAGAGGATTAAATTGATTCTAAACAAAGATATAACTTGGTCCACATTGATTTGGAACCAAACCAGAACTAAATCAGGAGTAGCTGACCATGACCAAATGAGTAAACTAGTTATAACTCAGCAATGAAACACGCATATAATAACAGTATAAACAGTCTGCATCATATCAGGTAGGAGCCAGGACCAAACAAGGTCTAAACTACTTCTAAACCAGAGCTATGCCAATTCAAAAACTACATTTGGGCCAGATTGACATGGTATCTATCTTCACAGAGACAGGCTGGTGATGTTACTAGCCCAATTTACAGGTAAGATCTGTGGAGAGGTGACCCCAGCTCTCAGTAAGTAAGTTGCATTGTGCACCGTTACCCAAAATTCTATTAAACTGAAAAATACAACAACCAGACTATTATATCTAGCCATGTACTCTATCAGATAGCCCTACACCACATATTGAGAACCACTCCTATTACAATTCAGAGCTGTGCAAAGTTAGTAATAGTAAATAAATGTTCTTGAGCTGCACAGACCATAAAGCTGCAGTGGAGGTGAATAATTATGAGTGGGATAAGAGTCTTTTCATAGCAGCCACATAAATCCAGACACGTGCGCGCTGTGTGGAGATGACAGCGCTCCGTTTTATATGGGACAAGCAGGACCCCCGAAGCCTTTTACTGCTCAGAGTGCGAAATAAAAGAACGTTTAGACCTGCTTTTGTGGCGGGACAGAGAGGGGGCAGAGGGCAGAGGTGGAGTCCGACTGGTCCTGACTTTTGCAGAAGCTATAACTAATGGGATATCATAATGAGCAAGGATCATAAATATATTCAATGGGAGACTAGCAAAATATCGGAGAAAGTGGTTGTTTATTGTCAAAAAGCTTATTACTAAAAATCTGAATCCTTTATAAAGTGTCTCTAGGAAGATGCTGATAAATACAATGATTTATTACTAAAATATAAATATTTATGTATTATTTCCATGATTTTACAATTAACTACAATTTGTCTCATACTTACACTTCAACCAAGACATTTGCATGATTTCAGCCCAGGGATTGCCTCCACTGAAGAAAAGGTAAATGGTAGCAGTTAACTTGAAAACTACCACTACATGACGTCACAAAGCATTTTGAGAATAATAATAAAGGTTACTCAAACGTGTGAATAAAACAAAACACAACTCCAGGTATGTTTTTGATGAGGTAACAACATTCTACCACATTCTGGCTTAAAGCTCTCAAGAGTCTATTTCGCATAATGTAGGACCTTTAAACCCAACATTAAGTCATTTACATTCAACAGTTTAACTAATCATGCATTTCTATACATCGCTGGAAGAAGTACAATAATGACCTATCATATAACATTTTTGTGGCATAACTTCAATACAAAATGTTAAATCCTCAAGGTTGGTTTAGGCTTAGACCAGTGCTCTTCAGACCCCCTTAAGCTTTGGTTGAGATCCGGAGCAGAGCCAGTGTCTGCTAACGTCTGCTGTTTAGGACCATTTCTCCCCTCCCCCCTGAACCCCGTCAACCCATCACACCCTGACACCCCATCTCAGCACACAGCATTACATGAAATGAACATGGTTTATATTTCCGCATTTTCAATATATTTTGACTCTTGTAATGCAATATTTAACTTTAAAGCGTTTGATTAGCACAATTTGAATACTTTCCGATAGTGTAATACATATGTGTGTGTATATATGAATGTGTAGGTGCATCTATATTCATTAAAAGGGAACTATTGGAAAAAAAAAAAAAACAACTAGAAAATTTTCCTGTTTAATTAACTTCTTGTAATGATATATTTTTTTTCTCTGCCATGTCTTTTGAACAGGGTTTCTCAAAATGTGGTACACACACGCCTTTTATACCAAGTTCAAGTACATACGCTCATTTGACTTCTTCTATAGATTTTAATTCTTTACTTATCGTCCTACTCTAGTTGACTGGAAACAATGAGTACTTCTGATTTAGTACTGGTCAGGTCTGGTTATAAAACTCATTTACTACTTAAGTACAGGTTTAGTTCTTATTGTTTAGTGATGCACAGTTAAAAAAAACCTGACAACTGTTTGGCTGGGGGTCTGAAATCTCATAAGAAATTACATGCCCGAGACAGTGGAACACCAAAACGCCCTGCTATCCGTTTCGTTCAAGCATAAAGTATATTTTAGCCGCCAAAAATCAGTGGATCACGGACACACCAAACGCAGTGAGTAACAGACTTAGCTAAAGTGGCTTAGAGGGCCTTGGTCGCACCACGGCAGGCAAATCCAATACAACAAGCCCTTTCGGTCTACAGGGAGGCTAGACCAGTAGTGGGAAAAAAACAGGTTTGCATTTCACTGAATAGGACTTGAGTGGAGCTAGCATTTCATAGACACACGCCACATCTTCACTGCCTCTCTCCGGAGATTTCAGACGGAAAAGAGGAAGACCACAAGTGTTCAACCTTTGCTCCGTGAGGCTGTTTTTTTCTGTATGCGCTTTGCCTGCTACATATATATAATAAAACGAAGCCCACACAGACACTTTGACCCTGTTAAGTCTCCCTTACGAGCAAACATATAAAGAAAATAAAGACCCGCAGCCCGATAAAACGCAGCTAACCAAGCAATGCTCAAAAGGAAATATGTGGCTTTTTGACATTTCTCACTGAAGAAGTAATACAGGGTGAATACATTTGTAAATAGGTCAAGTAAAGCTTTGGAGGATGTTGTGATCTGTGATTTTCTAGACAGAGAAAAAAGTTGATTGAGGTTAGGTTTGCTTTTAATCATGACATAATGCGTATTTTCAACACTGACGTAAATCAGACAGTTTTGTGTAATTCGCTTTTGATAAAGAGTAATGTAGTGAATTCCTGTTCTGTAAAGGTTAAATAAAGAAGGAATTATAGGCATTTGAAATATAGATTGGAGATAGGTGATTTTTTAAATTATTATTCTCCCAATTATAATATTCAGATCAAAGTATGTCACTCCATCGTGCCTAAAGTGGTGGGTTACGTATTGCCCAAAACCTGAATGGATACTTCAAAGTCCAGAACTATCACTTTAAAGTCGTGTGTGATTTTAAATATGACAATTAAGTTTTTTAGTTTTTTGTTAAGACAGTATACTCAATATTTTAATTTGGCTGATCTCCAAAACAACAATTGGAATATTATCCATTATATACCCCTAATATCTCTTACCTTTATGATCATTTTTCCACATCTACAGATCTCACAGGTGTATCTATAAGGACATCTACTACTGCTTATTACATTAATCTTAAAGTACAAAAGTAGACAATATTATTCTGATAATGGTTACACAGCCCATGCACTGCTCTCTGCAAGACAAGTCAGTGCTTGTCATTTAAGGTATGTCAAAAACAGAGCACACATATTTTGAGAATTCATAAAATATTCAAGGCTAACCAGTTTACCTCTGAAATGTCCCCAAGTAAAGGTATGTTGTACTGTACAGTATCTGTTTCACAAAAGGCTGTAAAGATAACTGAAATTCTAGGTATTCCCAATCAGTACACGGAAACACATTGACGTAAACAAACACAGACTATCTTCACACGCACATCAAAAATCTGATCATTATCTAATTTCTGGAGTTATCAGATTATTGGAATGTCAGTAGCTGTTGTTACAAGCTCGCCAAAATCGATTAAGTAATTTTAAGGGTATAGAAATCAGATATTAAAGGACATGCAAACTGCACAATTTGGTATGAGCAATCAGAGGGACAATGATCAGAGATAAATCAGATTTCATTTCGTTTTAATCATCTTTTTGCTTCACAAATCTGATAATAATATGATTTAGAGTGTGCAAGTAACCGCAGAGTAATCAGACTTTTTTCTGATTGTTCACACCCACCTGTGCAGGTTTTGACAATGACTCTTTTGATTAACAGACGCATGTAAAAAGGTGGTTTTTGATTATGATTTCTTTTGTGCATGCAGACAATCAACAAAAGCAAATCTAATTACTATTCTAGTTATCTGATGTTTACTGTCATGTAAATGCACCCACTGACAGCATAAATATTTAAATACAAGAGTTTAGCGAGCATCATTCATTCATAAATGCGATATTTGGCCTGTCTTATCTCCATTACTCAACCTTCCAAAGTCAAACCTTCTCCCCACTGATGATTATGTCCTTTAGTCGTTATATTAACATGCTCATTCATTACCATTATCCATTCATTCATTTTTCAGGCACTCAAGCGCTTCTATCTATTCTACATTGCCTCATTTGACTGTTTTATTAATCACTCTGTGTTTGACCACCTCTCTCATGTTTAATTCATTCATGCATTTACTCAATCGCTCATTCACAATAGCAGTAGCAGCAGCGGCAGCAGTGGCAGCGGTGGCAGTCCTGTTCTATTCTTCCATCTCCTTTAGTTTAATTTCTTTAAAGGACCAGCACACATTGACCCCACTGCTCCGGAGCCCCCCATACTTCAAAACAGCGCCTGCGTTTGGTTATACGTCGCCTGTCATGAGCCACAAGCTGAAACTCATTAAAAATCCCAACCGTTTTTCTCCACGCTGACACCTACTTAAAGTGATGGGCTGAATTACCCCAACGCACTTACCCCTGCATCTGTCATAGGGGCATTTCCAGCCGGGGAGATGAAAAATATGCATAGGAGAATGGGGGAAAGGACATATGAGGACTATACTAAAACAAGACAGCTGCCTCAACACTTCAAGTTTAAAACGTAAAAATGTGAAACATGCTAATTGCTATGTTGCATATTAAGATAAATAAGGGAGTAGCGGTTATTTTTTTTCCTGGTTCATTAAGAAACCAATCAACACAGGAGGTATAGGTATTATTGACAGTAATGTTATTTGAAATCTATACTTTCAGATGTCAACCAATTTCAACATGTTGTAAAGGCGACTAAGGTTATTGAAAAAAATATATAGGAAAGCTTATCTTAAAATTGTGAAAGCGGGTGACTAAAATGTTCATCAAGATGGACAGAAATAGGAACTGTTTCTAAACTGTTTCTAAACAGACACTGCTGTGTTTGACAAGACCCTAAGTCACTTCATATAAGCAGACTGTAAATGAGTAAACAAATGCATATTTTGGAGGGAAACAGCGTGAGATATAGATACAAGGCTACACTACATTTGACCAATTACTAATACAAAAACAAAGTATGTACTGAGAGTGACAGGATTGGAGTTGTCATTGTGGGTTCAAAATTTTTGTTTTACTATTCTGGGTTCACATTTTTCAAAAGCAGCGCTCATGTGTTATAGAAAATTTCAAACATATTTTTAATTTGACTTATTTTTTACATACTTCAAAACATGCTTTGCCAAATCCACAAAACCTACCTCATTCTCTCATTACAGACAAAGCACATAACTGCTTTATATGGTCCAACAGGGTGAAATAATTCAAATTTTCCACACAAGATTAATGAATGTCCAAAAATATTTAAATGAAATATCCCATTGCTTTTATTAGCTCTAATACATGCTGCTTAGGGGAATTCACAAGGGACTCTGAGAAGCAACGCTGCATCATATTATCATATTAATACATATTGAAGAGGACATGTCGCCTTATACCCCTAATTGAGTCTCCTTCTGTCATGGCAATCCATTCACCAAAAGGTTTCTCTTTCAATACAAGAAAACAGTACAATGAATTCAAGCTATAAAAAGTTTGTGATTTGACAAAATTTTATCCTTTTCCTGGCATAAATAAATGTATGATTGTAAGGTTATTTCTTACAAGTTTATTAAAATATATTCAAAATGTGTGAAAATAAAAATGACATGTAGGCTAATATAACTTTCAGCATAATTGAACAAGGCTACGATTTTAGGCTGGACCAGTTAATACTTTTGCATACATGTAGAGAGGTCACTTTTACAAATGTTGGCTCATATAACTAGTATGGATCTGATACATTTGAATTATAGACCACATTTTCAAGTAAAAAGTTTAATTATTGAGTTATTAAAAATCATCATTACGATGTGCTGCTAGAGAGACTAGGATAACATCATGGATGAAAGTTTACCATGAAACTTCTCCTCCTCTCCCATTGAGTTTCTTGTCCCAGATCAATAATTCCTGATCAATAGAGGACCATGAATATTGCCCAGAACTTGAGCGACCAAGAACCACCAGAGAAGAAGGAGAGGAGGCTGGTTTGAGATAGAGGACAGAGCCAACTTAGAAAGACACAGCGGACACAATCAGACACTGACACTAATTAAATGGATGCAGCTACTATTTCATCGCTAAGTGGGATTACAATACTTACAAGTAAGTGATTGGACATGACGTAGCATAGCTGAATCAATTACTTTTACACAATATTAATCAGACTAAAATGACCTATACAGAAAATATCACTGGAATAATTTCAGGTGATGCATAAAAGTGTTTTTGTTCATGTTTTGGGGTGATTTTTTGTATCAATTATAAGCAGGCTACAGGCAGTGCAAATGAGTGTGGTGCATATAATTAGTTGTACAAGTAATTTTGTGGTTTAGGCGGTATGAACTTGAAATTGCGTGGTGCGTAAAGCTGTGGACTTTGGCACATTTGAATGAAACTTAATAGGTGATTTGAATGGGGCAATACAAGAGTGTGTGTGACAAGTAAATGGACCAAAGTACGCTTTTATTCACAATATTCTGTCAGTTTTGTAACATCTGTGTAGATTTACGTGAGTTACGGTGTTTAGGTGCAAATTTTTTAATACGGTGCTTTTGGAAAAGGCGCTTACCGGGGCTGGTCCGCGGAGCCAGCGATGACTTGAGTCTCCAAGCGCTGAAGTCGGACGCTGTTCTCTGAAAGACGAAGGGGACCGGCAGGGGGACAAACATGGTCCTCTGTCGACCGGGGGCCCGTCGGTTTTTATTTCTACTTGCACTTAAGTCTTATCCCGTGGTCCTTCGCTTCGTTCTTTGGCCTTTCTTCGGGTCGTTTTTGTGTCCTAAGATTCGTAGCGATGTGTACGAGAAAAAGAGAGAGAGGTATTGTGATATTCGACTTTGGGTTGGTTCGCTTTAGCTTATCTCATCCTTGGAGTGTGTATATGTGTATTTTTTTGGTTTCGTTGGATCGTATGTCCCTGGACTTAAAGAGGAAAAAGGCGAAACAGCTTTGGATAGTGGTTCACAGCGTCTCTATAAGGGCATCCTCGGGGAAACTGCTCCCGTAGACTCCATCGGCTGTGTCCAGACGGCTGTGCGTAAAAGGCTCCGCTCCTTCGTCTTCGCTGCTTTGGTTTATCTTTTTTCTCCAAACGTGTCCACAAACGCTCCACATAAGACTCGTATTTCACACCTGATGCCTTGCAAGAAAAAAAAAGTCTGTTGACAAATCCGCGCTGAAAACTGTCTTTGTAATAGTTATTTTTGGTTCTCCTTAAAAGATTTGGTTTAGTAGCATAGATGGGCTGGTTTTTGGAGAAGGCGCGGAATCAAAAGTAGAACACAAAGCGAAATATTAACAAGAGAATTTGCGTATAGATAAATAGTAAAATAACCAAACTACTGTGGGCTATACGCAGGCACCGCCGGCTGGACTTAAGCTCCTCCCTCGCCTCCCCTTGCGCTGCTCGTCCCGGTCCCGTCTTCCCTGCCTTCACCGCGGGTCACTAATTAAAGCCAAATCGATGGAGAAATGAATGAGAAAATCCATAGCAGTCCGTGTTTGGTCCACACATGAACGGGGCGCGGGGGCCAGAAACGACTCGCCTCTTTTTCACGCTTCTTCCTCTCTCCAGCCTCGCGCCATTCGCCTTTTTCCTCCCTCCTCGTGCGTGGGTTTAATCTTTGTCGGTGCCCCTCGGTCCTCTGCCGGGTGCTTTGGCTCAGTATCGCGCGCTCCGGAGAAGGCGACGCCAGACGGGAGAGATATCCAACCCCCTTTTTTTCGCGGACTGACCCCCCTGCTTTACCCCCTTCTGCTCCGAGCGTTTCCCCCTTTCTCTCTCTCCCCTCTTTTTCTCTACCCCACCACACACGTGTACGCGCAGACACACACACACAGAGACACACAGACGCGCGCCTGTATGGTATCCATGTCCACGCGCGAAAATGAGCCTTCCCTTTTCTAATAAAGTCACGGATTTAAAATGTAACAACTTTTCTGTGTTTACCACACTTTACGCGTAACATCGTTGCCTTTCAATCCTTAATACAGTCCTATTCCATTTTTGAAAATTACACTAATCAATCAAAACCACCACACGCCTCATCTAATGTGAGGACGTTATTTCTTTAATTGAAATATTACAAAAGGTATAAATCTATGGTCTGTGCGTGAAGGCTTCACACTTCTGCGCTTCTTAAATATTTCTGTTTGGAGCTTTCTGTACCTTATCCAACCGTGCGTAACTGTGTATATTTTTACTACAAAATGCATGGATTTATAGGTAATGGTGTTTCTTTCCTTTATCCCTTGACTTATAAGATTTTAATTGTTCGACATCAATTCATCATCACGTTGCAGCTTTACTAATTCCACGCCTATAGCAGGTTTAGGCGCGCAACCAGTCTTTTCTGCTTAATTGCTTACACATCCACTTGCCCCCTGGTCCCCTCCTCTGCCCCGTATCCCTGCGCCCTAATCCGGTACAAGCCACGGCTCATCCCCGCTCATTGATCTCCTGATTACTTCATTATAATGAAGCCAATAATCACATCATCGCGGCTCGGGCGGATCGATCGCCACCCTCGCGCTCTCGCCCTCCCTCCACAAAGCGCGCGCACACACGAATTCAAAAGAGGTCGGACTTTGATGTATATTTCAGCAGGTGGATCCGCGCCTCGTCTCTCGTATAGATTTACCCACGCAAGGTCACAGGCAGACCGCTCCAGCCGGCACTGTTCACGGGGAGGGGTACAGTTAAGGCCTGTATCGCCACGGTGTCAAATCAATCCGGGTTTCGATTGCGATTGGCGATGTTAAGTGTGAATGTCCCCAAGACTTGATGAATGAAAAGGTCTCATTTGACGTAGCTTGTTAAACAGGTATCCTTCTATAATTGCTTTAATTAACCCTTTCTTCATACCAGCACGGTACAGAATAACAAGATAGAGACAGGCAGTTTATCAATTCAATTCTGCTTTCATGTCATGGTAGGAGAAGTTAAATATCAGAGTGAATGCTAGACACCATAATTAAAATGATCTTCCCATTTGCCAGCCTGTTCCTATAGCTTTGTGACCACTATTATTGCATCAGCTTTGGCCAATATTGTAATAATGTTATTCAGTGTTCACTGTGCAGCTAAATCAATGTGCATCTGAAAACATGTGATTGGTTCCCTTCTCTGTGTGTATGATGTATAAATTGGTGCAATGATGGCCATTGTCCAGGGGTAACCTTTGCCCTTTGCAGCAGAGCAGATGGGGCAGATATCAGTGAATATACACTGATATCTGCTTTATGACCAAAATTTAGTTTTGAATTTTAGGAATTTTCACCATTACAAGGGATCTCAGTGCAGCATTTTACTTTATTCTAAATCTAATTTCAAAACTCACCTGTTTAGCATAGTTGGCATAAACGCACAGTCTCTCCAAAATGTATGCTGTAACTGTGTTTTGTTTGTTTTTTGGTATTCTATTATGCGTCATATGCATCTTACTGTCTTTCATTGTTGTGTTTTAAACATACATTATTCAAATATTGCATTTGGGAGGTTGCAAAACCAAATGATGGAAAGGAACGCTGCAATGCAATAATACAAATTGATTTTTATGTGCAAGTAGAGATGTGAAGGTTATTCTTTTAAATAACAGTGACTATCCAGGTCACAATACAATCTTAAGAACTAAAAGTATTTGTGATCATTTTTGGAACAAAAGTAAGTAATTTCAATTCAATCTATACTCTAAAAAAAGTAAAACATATGTAAATAGTTTTAATATCTGGCTTTTTATTCCATAATAACTTTTGAATATTTACATTTCATCATTCATCAAGTTTGATTTCATTAAGCTGGTCATATACTAGAAGAACGTATTAGACAATATAAATTTAATGAATGAAGGATTTCACTGTTTAATCTTGGTGTCAATAATTGTGCAGAATTGTTAAACTCTGCTGTCTGTAATCCCAATTATTTTGCCACTAAAGTTTTATATCATGAAATCTGTGTAGAAATAACACTAAATGAGCTACAACTAATTTACCACTGAGACTTTTTAAATATGTTTTTAACCAAATAAATGTTGAAATATGGCGACTGAAGGCTTTATGCATAAAGTGTCTTCATAATGCAGTCAGATATTTGTCTGTACACTCCAGTTAATGATTACGATTATCAAAATATGACTAAAATTATTTTTAATCGATTATTCGCTGCAGCCCTAAACTAAATACCTATTAGAAATATCAGAGTCCAGTCGAGGAGAGGGGTGGCGCAGATTTGCATTGGGACTCAGTGTCTGTGCATTAGAGCCTCTGCTGAGTGTGTGGGTCAGCAGACGTGATGAGGACCTATCCATAAAAAGATCCTGAAGTGCGGACTGGACATTAGCATTGGCCGGGAGCCCGGGGGCCCTACCATACTGGGGCCATAATTGATCGATATCTTATTAACAGCTGAGGTTTAGCTGGGAGTGTATTCGGGGAGAGAGAGGGAGAGAGAAAGAGAGGGAGAAAGAGAGTGAGAAAGAGGGGTGTAGCGTGGTCGATGTTATTTTATTGACTGCGATATTTAGCGTATGGATTTTTCTATTTAAAAAAATCTATGCGGGTGATAATCTGGAGTGTAGATGCACAAAGCAGATAGAGGTGTCCAAGAGGAAGAGGGGAGAATAATAATGTTGTATAGACATCAGGAAGTAGTGATCAGGAAGGACAATAACAAAAAGGGAGAAAGTGAAATAAACACAATCTTACATTTTATAACTATAGATCATATTTTCTTTTAGCTTGCTCCTCATGAAGTTGCTACAAAATGTAACCTGCCTACTGGTGGCCACTCACTGATTTGCAAGTTGATTTGTCGTAGAATTCTATGTCAGATGACCTTCTCAGTGCATCCCTTTCCATTTTTCTGAGCTTGGGACTGATACAAAACATCACTTGTTAATCCACCTAGACTAATATAATAATATAATATAGCCTTGCATTTCATACTTTAATCAAACCAAACACCAAAACCTGCTAGCAAAAGATACAACATACAATTTTGAATAAATGAAATATAACAGTCATTGCCAGATGGTACAGTAAAAATGTTCCCCAAGTTAATTCATACCTAATATGTATAGTCGACTTTTCAGAGCTTTTAATCATGTTATACTTGTTTCCAATCTTTAATCGCTCATTTTTAAGATGCCATATTACTGATCAATCCCCTTTTTCACTGCCACCGTCATACGCCCACTGCTCTGTGCTGACTTTTTTCTCCAATTTTATTTTCTTAATTGGTGATACACGTAGGATTCAGCAGTGCCGTGAAGTCATTTTGGTACAAATGAAAATAAATCCACGCCTCGCTGCCGTGATGTCCAGCTATCCATAGGAGGGGCCAACATTTACGGCGACATCAGCTCCCACTGGGCACCACAGTGTTCTAACAGAAAAGTCAGCGGCATTTTTGGTGGCAACATTGAAGAAAATATTGAATACAGAGTTAGCCAATAAAGAAAAAGATTTACACAACTCAATGCAAAAGTAAATCTCAATTTCAACTTGACAGAATGCACACAATTCATCACCAAAGCCTCAAAGTTTTTAAATGTACAACCACCACTGCTCGAGGCGGAAAATTGTTGCTGCCCAGATGATGAAAAATAGCCACATGAGTCAAATAGATGGAAGCTTATGAGATGGAGTACAATGAAGGGAACACTAATTAGTCTATTAGCGAACATTAGCACGCCTATAACTCCGCAGATTGGGCTGAGTCACTTTGTACAACATCCTTTGAGACCAATAGAGCCACCATCTCCTCCTCTCCAGCTTAAGTCCATTACTCACGGTGTTTCTGATGTCACGTATGTATGCACAAGCACACGTCACAGCACAAAAGGCCCTCACCCGCACATAAAACACCTATTCTACTGACAAGAATATAGGAGTGTCCGAGGAGTGAGGGAGAGAGGGAGGGAGGGGGGAAAGGAGGTGCGGTGAGGGGAGAAGAGGAGGGACGAGGGGATGAAGAGGGGGGGAGGAGAAGATGGAGGAAAACAAGGGAGGAGGGGGAAGGAGGTGAAAAGGGGAAGAGGAGAAGGGAGGAGGAGAGAGGAGAAAAGAAGAGAGGGGGTGAGAAGTGGGGGAGGGAAAGATGTAGAAGCTAAGGAGAGAGGAGATGAGGGAGGAGAGTGATGAGAGAAGAGACAAGGAGAGATGAGGTGAAGGGAACAAGGGAGAAGAGGGGGGGGAGAAAGAGAAGATAAGGAAGGAGGAGAGTAGTGGTGAGGAAGGAGACAGCGAGGAGGGAAGAGGATGCAGGGAGGAGATAATGAGAGAGGGATAGAGGAAGAACAGTGGGAGGAGGTTTGGAGGAAAGAGGTAAGGTGAGGAAACAAGGAGGGAGGAGATGAAGGAGGATGGAAAGAGGAAGAAGAAATAGGATACAGTAATGAGGAGAAAGGAGACAAGGAGAGAAGACTAAATGAGATGCAATGAGGAGTTTGAATTTCTTGGATTTAGAATGGCATTTTGACTAAAATTGTCATTTGCCAATAGGCAGTTTATATATCAATGAGGGGGTATATCACCTCTATGGGGTATTAACTTCCAACACATCTTTAGATCATCATGTTACATTTTATTGTTTTAAAAATGTTATATTCACTGAAAACTACATATTAACATATTTAAGTTTAACTTTCTTATTTGACCCTCTCCCTTTGCTCCCCATGTTAAGTTATTGCCCCTTCATAGTGCTACAGAAACACATTCAGCGTGCATCTTTCTAATGAAACAACTGCACATCAGGTTTGCCAAGTTGTTGTGCACAGTTTTGTATCATGTTTTTTTATATTAATGGAGAATTTTCATGTGGGAGCATGGGTGACGTAGGCTTGTGGGCTTAGCATTGCACAGAATCTTACAGCTTACCGTAAGGAGGGTTCGAAAAGGACCCGGGAGAGATCGCTAAAATACTCAAACATACATGGATGACATCTAAAAACCTCTTCAGGCATGTTTTTGACATAGGAACAATGTTATAACATGGTAAAAAGCTAAACAAAATCAATTCTGCATAACACCCCCTCTTAAGATACTTTCGAAATCTGACTTATTCCATTGGCCAATTGTTTCCTGACTTGTCAACTGTAGTTGAATCAATATAAAAGAATTTTCAACAAATTTAATTTACATTTTCATCAGTATTTTCAGATACAATTTATGCTTTTCTGTTACTGAGTTACTGTTATAATTCTGCTTGTTTTTTCAACTTACTTAAGCTTTTGTAATAGGAAAGAGAAGAGAGCAGAGACTAGGAGAGAGGAAGGGAGGAGGGCGTGAAGCAGGGGTCTAGAGCAGTGACCGCGTTGTCCGTCCGAAGCCCCCCTTTTCAGGCCAGGGCCTCGCAGAAGGGAGAGAGGATCCCAAACTCAGACAAAAGCAATTATTTCTGGTCGAGTATAGTGTGTTTTGTGCGCGGAGGAAAGCAAAAGGAAGGATTTTTGAAGGGAAAAAAGGTGAGGAATATAGCACGCGATGGGCCTCATCAATAGCAATATGTTCTTTTCCCTGCTGTAATATCTATGGCGTTTTATAAGTGTGCTGATACCTGCCGTGGTGCTTTGTCCGACATGTAGGGATCATTCACACACAACAGGGGCCAATGGAGACTGGAGACACTGGACTGGAGTCTCTGATCTGCACTGAGGGAAAAAGACAAAACGCATAACATCAAGAGTTCAACAATGTGTCAATAAGAGGCACTTCAGTTTGCTATACATGAATGTAATGCTAGCTTGGAAATGTATTGTAGATTGAACTATAGATTAAGTATGGATCAGATAGTATCACAACAGTTTATCTAGTAATGGGTTTCCTTCAAATTGTCATTGCCAGTACCGAGGATGTCAAATCTTATATGTGTAATGTGAGTTTGTATGGGAATATATTGGGAAACTGAATGTATGCTGAATAAGTTAGCAAATATCACAGCAATATTTTAAATTATTTTATTTATTTATTTCAATTCAGTTCATTGTAATGGGGAGTACCATTTACAACCATTAAAATAAATTGTGTTTTCTTGTAATGTTAAATGTCTACTTACATATGAGGAAACCATAATGATGTAATTAAATCAAAGTCAAAATATTAATGTTGTAGCCTTGTTGAAAATGATTTTTTTTAAATATCAAGAACACAAATTTTGAGGATTTTATTACCCCTTTTTGTCTAAACTGAAGTAGCAGTATTGGTCCAAATGTGAAGTAATCTAGTCAGAGAGAATATGTCATTTTAAACTGTTTCCTCATTGACTTTTATTGTGGGAGCGACCTGAAAAATGATTGTTCACATTTATGTTTTATTTTGGTTGAGATCTTTGGTGCTGTGTCTGCCGGCTGTACGCGCGGAGGAAGAGAGCCAGTTCATTGTTAAATGGCAGTGTCATGTTGACAAACGAGTTGGTTGAATTAAATTCTCCCTCATCAATAACGAGGGGAGTCCAATCAATACAAGCTTACAATTATATCACTGCCTCAGCACGGCTGCCTGTGCCCACACACACACATGCACGCACGCATGCACACACACACACACACACACGCACGCACACACACACACGCGCGCGCGCACACACGCACGCACACACTAGTGCCGCACGCGTTTGGAAAAAATATCAAATTTTGATTTTTAGATTTGCTATTGGATGTGTGATTTATGTGTTTTAAAAATAGAATTCTGTTCAAAGTTCACATTTTAAACACATCCAGGAGAATTTACAAAAAGACAGGATATTTTATGTGAAGGAAATTATGGCAGGTCAATTTCGATTCAATAGCAATTAATGTGGCAGCCCCAGCACACATACACACATACACACACACAATGAGGTGACAAGAGTCATTACATCAGAGCAAATGGGCCTAATAAAGCTTATAAAATATTCACAGACACACTGCACCCAGGCTAACATAGGTATTACTCATAAACAAGTGGGGCAGATAGGAGGGACATTACAGAAAGTGGAGCGCTTTTTTCTAATGGGGCAGTTAAGAGGCAAGACTGGTTCTGACGGAGTGTTTTTTGACAACAGAGAAACAGCAGAGTGGTGGTATGTCATAGGGCTAAAACAAGGAGAGCTATTGCACCATGACATTGACGCAGTCACAGAGAGACCTTAAAGGATTCCATATAAAGAATTATATCATAGACTAGGCATGGGTAATATTGATAAATTAAGATCGTTTTTTTGGGGGGGAGGCGGGAGTTGCAATGAATGCACTAAAATGCACCAGTTAATTTTTAGTTGGGTTCAAAAGATGTCTAATTTTTCAGTCTATATATCTTTTATGCCAAAAAGTGCAAACATAAGTTAGCAACTTTGTTTTCACTTGATATTGCAATTTTGCATATCTTCAAAGCAAAAATATAAAAATTACCTTGTAGAAAATATACCTTTAACAGGTTAATTTTAAACATTTGAGGAGCACTTGCTTTGTTAAAGTATAATTCCGTCTATGTCTATTAACAATGCAAATAATTTCAACTATAGAGAATCAACAATCTGTACTGGCACACAAATGCACAATAGAATTTTTTCTAATCAGTCAAGTCCAGAGACCCATTTCAAAGAATGTGTTGTTGTTTTCGACAGAAGGAAAACAAATGAAAGGAACCACAGCTGAGCTAAAATAAGAGTATAGCACCACAACACCACTGCTGCAGGGATGGACTTTACAGGCTTCCATACATCATGTTACATTTTATAACAGCGCTGGTGTACACTATATGTCAACACCAGCTAAACTTGAGGTTTATCTCAACACACAAACTAATTCTAATCTAATAGTGGTCATTTAGGACCAAAACGTTGGTGGTTCAATCTCAGCTCTTGTTCGTGCACACTGTGATTGTGTCCTTCGGCGAGACACCTTGTATGAATGATGTTTATGAATTTCTGATTGGTAATGGCTGGAGGGGGAAAGACTGGTAGTCACATTAATAGTAATCTTACATCACTGTCTTGATAGTTGTTTTATGAACAAATACATAACATTATAAATTGGATTATTATGTTTAAGACAGTGCATAAACTTGATATTAGTGGTGTCCTGGTTAGGGTTAGTTCAAACTTGATTTTGATACTAAGGAATAGACTCAATACTCAATTGCAATTCCGTTACCACAATAATAATTAAAAACACTCTTTCTTCAGACAATACAATGTAATTTTCAACATGAAATTATAGTACTTTCTTTTATATTACCATGTGGTCTCATATCTGTGTAATCCCTCAGTCGTCCAGGTAGGTTCCATAGTGGTCCATGGGCATATACTAGTCTATATGGTCAGGTTCATTTCTGTCCTGTGAAAGTGACTTTTTTGTAGACATTTTTGAGTCTCTACTTTTACATTTTAGTATCGATTAGTATGTGATTTTTGATAGTTTTGACAACTCTACTTGACACAGAATTCTCTCCATCTGACATAATGACGTAATATCTATTTCTCCGCGCTCTGGTCTTAGGGCCCTGAGTCTCTATAGCTCGTGCGGTCGGACTAAGTAATCAATGCTGACAGATTGTCAATAGGCCGGTCCAGAGCTGCCAATAGCTCTCCAACACGCCCATTACTCCTCTTAAGGCCGCAGAGGACAAACAGACAGAGCAAAACACCATGCTGTCAATTCACATCTTGATACGATCACCACCAACGATCAATGCTTTTGCTCACAGCTCAGGAGCCTCAAGAGCTGGAGGACAGCCGTGCCGAAAGGAAATCTGATTGTTCTGATCATAGAGACCCGCTTCCTCCACTTTGACTGACCATGGATTTACTTAGAAGTGGTCAATACAGCACCTGATATTTTATTTGGGTTTGACATCTTTAAGTGTCTATACCCCATTTTTTTCCCAATGTATTTGACCAAAATGTGTCTTATCTCAGTACAGATATATTTTATAAGCAGCTATTGAGGTCTTGAGGAAACTTTATTTTAAGCTTGCATACTCTTTGACTGGGTTTCATGGTCGATGGAGCCTTACTTCTGTCAGTCTGTATATATTTCTGTGGCAAAATGTTCATTAGCTACCATGGTGACACAATGCACCCATTAAGAACAAAACCGCCAAAAAAGCTTTAAGCCTGAAAACTCAAGAAAGAAATATAAAATGGATTAAAAAAAACATTTTCAGCAACTTGTGATCAATACGAGAGTTCATGGTCTTGTTAGGTGTTTGATTTCCAACAAAGGGGTGAGAGTGGCTAATTGAAAAACTGTTAGCTAATGCTAGCTATCTTGTGATTGTAATGTAACGTGTGAAAGACTTGTTAAATAGTACAAAATCAGCTCGCCTGCTGTAGTTCTAGTTAAGACTGTTCTTCATGGTCAGATTGTGTTAAAATGCCAGATTAAAGGCTAACTTGAGTAACAAAGCTTCAGACAGAGCAGTGTCTACAGTTAGCATCACACCCCCAGAGAATGTTGAGGACATCAGCTGCAAAGTATCAACTGCCCTGAGCAGGATTCAAAGGATTCTAGTGAGATCCATGTTTGGAAAGCTTAAAGAACAAGATGAAATTTAGTGATTTTATGAGCTCACAGTTCCCGGACAATGCCATGTACCCCCACATGGCTCCTAAAACGTAATGATCCAGAAGTCAGACCTATGTATTATTAACAGGCACCACCATTCACTTTTTAACTGTAAACCATAGACCATTTTTTTAATACCTTGCACCCCATATCATCCCATCTACCCTGTGCAGTGATTTGCATAATTCCACAACCAAATAGTTTCACAGTGTATCTTTAAAGGCATGAAAAAAAGTGTGACACTGATTTGTACGAAGAGGAAATCACATAAAATACTGACACCAACACTCTCATAGTGCATGCAAACAGATAAGGATGTGTCTGGTATGGACACATGTAGAGCAAACAGAGCAGAGCAGAGTGCTTCACTGTGCACAAACGCCGCATCGCAGTTCCAGGTAAAGCTCATGACACTGTGAGGCTGAGTCTGGGCTCTGATCCTCTGCAGACCAAGGGGGTGGGAGGGGTAGGGGAGATATATAAGCGAGGGGGGTTAAAATGTTCATGTCTCAACTCCAGGTAGAAATCATGACACTTCGTAATACAGGCTAAAAGACGTGATGATTAGCACTGAGCGACTTGAGAGAAAAAAATCAAATTGCGATTTATCTGATGAGCATTGCGATTCTGATTTAATAATACAATTCTGTTCAAAGTTCCCATTTTAAACGCGTCCAGGACAATTGAGAAAAAGACTAAGAATATGAACTAACTGACTACAAGAATCACATTTCAGCACATGCTTGTACAGGTCTAAACTACAGGGCTACCGGCATTTTTATTTTAATTTGTGGAGAAAATTATGGTACTTAAAAAAATTGCCTTCATGATTTGCTAATTGCATCCATTCAAACAGCAATTTTTGCGATTTTTTGCGAGTCGATTGCGATTAATCTTAACACTTATTTCTACCACCTCTGATAGTTACTAGAGCCTTCCCATAAGACACCCTTTTCAAAACATCTATGATCTCTGAAAACACACGAGGTCAGATGGATACATTTCAGTTTGAAAGTGAGAAGCTTTTTTGCTCTCTTCCTCCTCCGCGCTCGGCATGTCTCTAAAACACAGCCGGGTCGACACAGCTAGCCAGTGTAGCACATGTGTTCACAAAGGGGCCGACACTGCGCGAGAGAGTCGTGTGTGGGTAGATTTAGAAGCAGAGATCAATGAGAAATGTGGAAATCAATGCACTTAGCGGTGGGGGATCGATGGAGCCTAATCGGGATGCCAATGCCACAAGTCAAAACAATTAAGAAGGAAGAAAAATGTTTAACAGCTCCCCGGGCCCTACAGCGCACACAGAGGGGAGAGGAGAGACGGACAAGCTGCTGTAGTGCTATGTGTGTTTGTAGGGGTAGGTTCAGATGACATTATGTAACTCCATATTATAGGGCTGGGCATCACAAGATACTAGAGATGCTTGATTATGGAAACAATAATACTCAGTATTTGTGTCATAATTGAAATTTGCAAAAGTGTACCTGTAGAAGTTCACCTGGGCTAACAAATCTCCCAGTGTACTGTAGACTCCTGCATGCTCCCATTCTGCCCTTAACATCTACAGTTGAGTTTTCAATCTGCAAAATGACAAATACAAAAGTATTACTATAGAAATATTTTTGTGAGTAGCAGTATTGTATGGAGCTGAGTGGTGACCATAAAGTTCATAAAGTTTACAATTTCCTATTTTTTTCCCATTGGCTTTATATGAAGCAAGTGATTATAGTTTACTGCAGCTGATACTCTGCAGCTGTCATCAACATTCTCCAATGTGGGGGGCTAACTAGAGGCACTGCTCTGTATGAAGCACTGTTACTCAAGTTAAATTTTAATCTGAGCTCTGTTTCAACACAATCTGACCATAAACAACTGACAAAGCTGGATCTACAACAGGAGAGCTGATTTTAACTGTTTAGTCAAGTGCCTCTCAAGTAACATTATAGTCGCACACTAGCTAGTATTTGCCAACAGTTTTTCAGTTAGTCACTCTCACCTTTTTTGTTGAAAATCAAAACACCTTAACAGGACCATGAATGCTCATATCAATCATAGGTTCCTGAAAATGTGTTGTTTTAAATACATTTTGTAGTTTTTCCTTGAGTTTTCAGACAATCTAAAAACTTATCAGGCAGTGTTCGCTAGTTTGGCCATTGTGTCACCATGGTAACTGCTGAACATTCCTCCATAGTCATCCATGTTGTTCCCCCCAGTGTAATGTCACTACAAAGTATCAATGCAACATCCTATTCCCAACTTGGGCCTACTAAACACCTATGCATCAAAAACGCCAATAATTCCACTCAAAGTTGAAGTCACTTGAACGTAGCACAGGTACAGACTTCATTCTATCTCATATAAGCCACTGAACTTAACTCCACTGCCTGCCTCTATATATATTTGTGTGTTAAGGGAAGAGCCAGCCAGGTTGATCCAGGGGCCAATCAATAGCAGCAGGCTTGTGGGTCGACCTCTGGCCCCCCCTCCTGGCTCCTCTGGCCTCTGCGGAAATCAATGCAGCGGAGCCAATAACTCAGGGTGGTGTGTGGATTAGTGAACTGTCAACTAATCAGAGAGTTAGTGAATGTGACACAGCAGCTATTAACCTATCGATAAACAGCGGACAGACGCACGGGGATGTACGAAGAGAGTGGAGGTATCGATGGAACAGATGGTTATTCACCGAGAGGGGCCTGAAGGCATCCGCGAGCACACATGAACATTTTCAATGCATCGCTTTGGGGGCAGAGTGATTTATGCTAAAATAGTTAAAGTAGGAATTTAAAAAGCTATTTTAAAATTTCTTGGGGGTTTGCTATTGATTTTTCTGAAAATAAGCCAGCACACTTACTCCAGTTAAGTGTCACCTGTGGGAGCTGGGATTCGAACTACAAGCCTTCAGGATCAGTGGATGGACAATCTACAGATTATTAAGTATATAGTAGCTATTATAGAAAATTGTCCTGCAAGCTTCCAAATGTAATATAAATGCAGTGTGGAGATAAAAGGTAGTGCTGAGGTGCTTTTTATGTCCTACTTTGATCCAACACACTTTACAAAATATGCATATTATTCTCATCTTTTGATATCCTGGCTTCATTCGATGTCAAGGGCACGTTTCATTTTTGCCCCATTCTTCGATCCTTTCTAGTTTTTCTGAAGCACAAGGAGATTATTTGGGAGGTAATTCCATTGAAAACTGTGCTGAAATAACTTGACTTGGCATGTGCCTATACAGCGCTGGACAAAAGGATCGGGGAGACTATTCAGTGACGGGGAGGAGAAGAGGGGAGGGGGAGGGGGGTGGTGGGGCAGTTACAATGAGGAGGCAGAGAAAGGACCAAATCACCTGAGAGGAAATGGGACACACAAGATGCAAGGAGGGAGGAGAGAGTAACTGGATTGTCAAATGTTTATTGAAATAGTATATTACTTTATATTTAATTAAAATGTGATTGTGTTTATACAAATTCATATTTCTTATATATTATAGAGTTGTTTCTTCCATGTCCAACAGTGGATCCCAGCACTGACAGTAAATTGTGTCACTGCATCCCTGAGCAAGACACTTCACCCACATTGCCAATTTCTGAGGTGGGTGACGTAAGGTGCACTATAAAACTTTTTTTTATGGGGAGGATGCACTGCCTGCTTGTGTCCCTGAAGATGTTATTTTTTTCCTGGAATGTTCCATAGTATGGCATTATAGCTTAATAAACTGAGAAACTTTCTTACTCTCCACAGATCTCATCTGCAATTTCCCCCAGGTAACACCACCTGCTTGTTTCGATGGAGACGTTTAACGCCAGACTGTTTAACAAGCACAGGGGGGTGGCAGGTCCTCCAAGTTACATAGTAGAGGCCGTTTTAGTCAGTCAGCACCAGGGCAGCTGTGGCTACAGAGGTATCTTACAAACATTGAGAGCAAAATGCAATGTATATTTACATTTATTTTATCTACCAAGCCTTAGTGTAGGCCCACCTCAAGTTCAAAATGAAGGCACTGGACAACTTAAGCCCAGCCAAATCTACTCTAACAAATGTTCAATACACGAAAAAGGCCAAAAGCTAAAATAAAGGGTTTGAATGGGGTCCTGTGAGAGAGAGACGGCCCCACATGGTCAGGATTAGGGGCATATGCAGTGCACTATCCCAAGATTAGGTGCTCGAAGAGGGGAGAAGGAAGCTGAGTTTTTTCTCTTTTTTTTTTTTTTTTGGTTGTAAGAGAAGCTTGTAGGAGTCTAAAAGCAATGCTCGACCAGGCGTATTTCCACTGGCTTTCATCGCTCCCTCCCCTCCCACTACGCACTACTCACCGCCATGTTTGAAGATCTGGGATGGGCAAAAGGAGGGAGAAGGGGGAGAGAGAGGGCTTTGATTGTGGTCATCGGCTGTAATCACAAAATACACACCAAGAAAGGGTTGAATGAGGAAAGACCTTCAAAACATCCACAATATAAGAAAATGTGTTCTGTACAGAAAATAGATCACTGGATTTGTGAATGCTAGAAGCCAAAAAAAAGTATACATAGAAATACAAGTGTATTTTATTCTAATATTAATCTCAAATTTTTTGCCCTCAATTTCCCTAGCTATAGATTGTAGTAAAGTGTACTATTTAATAAATACTATTAACTACAACTATTACTGGTGCTACTAGTACTACAAATATCTACAGCCATTGCTACTACAATTTTCAACTTATGACAAATACCGGGCTGACATTTGCGGGATTAGAGACCTCATCCACCAACTAAAGGTTGGAGAATCAAAATCCAGCTTGGACCAGTGTATGCTGTGTCCTTGGGCAATACACTTGATCCATCATGTCTTTGTATTAATGTGATGTGCTAATGAGTGATTGGTGGCACAGACTGACAGCCGAGGTGCAGTCAGTCTGCCCCAGTGCAGCTGTGGCTACAGAAGAACCTTACCACCACCAGGTGTGGAGTGAATGAACAATGATTACAATTACAGTTAAAGTAAAACAAGTAACATAAATGGAACAACATTCCAGTTAGGGCTGCAAAATGAATACATTTACTAAAAGTGTCAATTCTCTCCAAGAAAGTTCTGAAATACACAAATTGTTGCATTAGTTTGGCAGTTCACATTTCAATGTTTTCTAAAATATTAATGCCCCTAAATGAGTTTAAAATGTGAACTGAAGCAAATATTTTACCCTAATTCTCATATATTATTTGTTAAATTGCACAGCTATTTAAAATTAGATTTAATTCAATTACAACTCTAGACATAGTAAATGAGTCCTGGTGTTCCAGTGAGGAGTGTGCACTTGAACGCAGCCCAGCCTCCATGTTGGGAGTGTATCCGTGGATGAGCTCACCGTGCTCCTGTATCCTGCCTCTGCACTCGGGGGGAGGAACAGAGGGTCACCAGCCAAGGTCAAAACATAATACTCTGGAAAGCCGTTGTGAGAAGGGCGAGTGAGGGACAGAAGAGAGGGAGAGAAAGAGAGATTTAAAAAAAATATATACCAAAACAACAATCACAGCATAAGCAACAAAATTATATTTATATGAATAAAAACATCCTCCAATCTGTCACTGCCCCTCATTTAGGCCTTTTCCACCATCGTGATTTTGGTCAGTCCAGCTCTGGTCTTATTTGTTTGGTTATTTGATCATTGTTATCCCTTTACGATGAATGATGCAGTGATACAATACAATTTCAGCATAAATACCTAATTTTATCCATAGCTTGTCACACACACACAAGTATTTTCCATACAAACACAATGTCCAAGAGAGTTTATCGTAGAAATAGACCAATATAAGAGGCCAATATTTCTGTTTTGAGCATGTCTTACATCTCCAGTGGAGGCAGACATTTCCTATGGGTCAACCAGTTGCCTAAAAAATAAGAATAAAGTTTTATTTGAGCAATTTAGTACAAAGAGGGCACTGCACAAAACGTGATCCGAGCACTTTTTTTTACCCAATTCCAAGCAATTTTACTGTCACTGCTGACTGCATAGGTCAGCCCGAGGTCAGCCACCTTCACACCACACTCACCCCGCTCCAAAGTGCGGGTGCAGCCTTGCCAAGGCCTCCTGTTTGAAGCGCTTTCGGAGAAGCCGTTTTCTGTGGTGTGACTATTGGGTTCACCAGCCCAAGCTCTTGTTGCGAATGCTCTTTTAGGTCAACCTAACTTGTGGCAGTGTTATTCAGTTTGTAAAAAAACAAGGTCGTGGATGACTTTGAACACAATTCAAATTAGATCATTTGGGGAAAATTAACAAAATCTGCCCTAAATATCAGCTTATCAGCCATTGTCTCCTCTGGATTCTAAACAATCAGCATTGGTCCTGAACAAAAACCTATGTGGCGTCAGTGAGACTCTGAGCTGCTCTGTCATGTCGTAACCACAAAAGTAGTTGATCAAATAATTTCCAAGTTCATTGTACAAATACCCATTATAAGTCACTGAAAAAGACATTTTTTTTATGTGCTTCCTGCCCTCCACTCTCTAACACAGTTGTCTTTCTCTGTTTCTTCAGTTTCACTTTTTAACCTTTGGGTCTCCTTGTCTTCTTCTTGTTTTTTCCCTAAACACCATCCTTCCCCTATTCTCCTCTCCCCTCTTTCACTCTCTCGCGTCCTCCTCTCTCTCTCTCCTTCTCTGTTTCTCTCTTCTCTCCCTCTCTGTCCATCTGTGCTCACACACACAGCCGTGAACCCTGAGGTCAACCTCTCCTGGATTAGGTCACTACTCGCCGATGAAGTTGACCTCTGACCCCAGGGTGGAGAAAGCCGCTTGCATCCTAACCAGCTGGACAACGAGCCATCCCATTTTGTACCACGTCTGTTAGGTTTTTTTAAGCACTCAAGGGAATGAAAACGGACGTATCAATAATATATATTTTTCAGGTTCAAATTGAGAAAAGAAATTTATCTCATGTGTTCAAACTAGGAAGTCAGGATTGTTTAGTTTTTAGAATTAAATGTTGCAGACATTATTATATCCTGAATGCAGTTTTTACTTAATTTAAAAAATGTAGTAAAAAAAAGTTGGTAATATATTATACAGTGTAAAAAAAAAAAACATATGAAAAAATAGATTTTTTGTGGTGCCAGTTGTAAATTATCAAAATGAAATACCAAAATTTCAACAAACAACATGGTCATTTTAAAGTTTATGCTATCAAAACTGAAACACTGGTATTGTTGAAATCTGAAAATTGTAAGACAAGCAAGGACCTAAGTGGGACTATCCTAGTTAAATAAAGGATAAAACATAACAAATTAGGAGTAAACCCGGACCAAAATTATACTAAATAAGCACTAAATTACCAGAATATGTACATTAAAAAAAAAAAAGATAAAATATTTGGTCAGAAAATGTTTCATCTAATATTCTTGTGGAAAAAATGAAGCGCTCTCTCCATATGGTAGAGTTCACAATGTAGCTGCTCTCTGAATAACACAGACATATTGATCAGTCTGGGGTCACGCATTGACGAATCCTGTCTCAACAAATTCAGTTTTACTTAGCCCGGGTTAATGTCTCGTTAACTTCTATTACTGACGCACAGGTCTCTGTAGCAGGGAAAGTCATCGTCAAATTCCCAGATGTGGATTCTGAGGATCAGATGGAGATGGAGATTATTGGGAATCAATCAGAGCGGAGTTAACATTCCCTTGAACCGATGACGAAGCTATTGGCACTATATTTATTGAAAGGCAGGATGTGGCCCGTTGTAAGCTTGTCAAAAGAAAGAATTATGCCTGTTTAACTGTTTAACAACCCATATACAAATCAAATATAGCAACCGAATTGAAATATGGATAGAAATGAATTAAAAACCAGATTGCAAAAATCATTATATTTTAATCTAATGAAGTAAGATTTTGACATAAAAAATATATATATACAACTTAACATTCACATTGACTAATAATTCTATGTCAAACAGGGCAGAAAAGCTGGCAATGCTGTGAGGATAGTTGGTTTAGTCCTGGTTTAGTTCCAGTTTACAGATGTTTCCATTTTAAGTAAGACAAATAAAATATACTTTACTATGATGATGGTAGAATAGTCCTGTTATAAAAAAAAAAAAAAAAAGAGATTATTTTTGAACACAATATTTCACTCTGTATTGTATCTATAAAGCAGGCTTTTTACAATAAATATTTGTCCTTAGTCTCCTAATTATCTGATAGACGGCTTCAGACCCTTTCATCAAACTACAGTACAAAGAGGTAAAGCCTACTAAACGTCTGTCTTGTATTTTTGCTTATGGCACCACTTTTAAAATTGTACACCATGCGATGTTATCATTTAATTTAGTGTTAATTCATTTGAAGCGATTATGGCTGGATGGGATGACAGGGGCGCAGCGGGGGGTCCAGGAGGGGGGCTGGGGTTTCTTATCTGCAGCGGGACAGTCGTGATCCAGATTTTCCACGCCCCAAAAGAGGGACTAAACCGAATCTATCGAAACACACTTTGAGCTCTCACACAACTTTACTGCTTAGACTTATTATAGTCCCACCTATAGAAGATTAGAAAAGGATCTATAGGCATCACGGGCAACTAAAAGGAGAGTGACTTGTTGGCTAAAAAATGTGTTACTATTAAATAGTTATGAACCTATTTCTGCCGGCTGGGTTAAAATGGACGTGCACTAAAGCAACGTTAAATAATTGTTAATGCATGGTTTCTGTATAATACATATTTTTCACCAGCAAAAATAACCAATAATATAACACAATATATCAATGTATTTATCAAGATTTTTTTAAATTTTTTTAATTAAAGGTGGACTATGTAGCATTTTCGGTGGGGGGTCCACTACCTGCTTGTGTCCATGGAGATGTCACTGCTTCGACTGCAATGTTCCACACTATGGCATTTAGCACCATGGACACAAGAAGGTAATACCACTAAGACAAGCAAAGGATCTATGGAAAGGCGAGTCCGCTCACAGTAAGAATGCATGGTTTTCCATGT
The DNA here is from genome assembly GCA_019594935.1 of Periophthalmus modestus. Lineage (NCBI taxonomy): Eukaryota > Metazoa > Chordata > Actinopteri > Gobiiformes > Gobiidae > Periophthalmus > Periophthalmus modestus. The sequence goes on from JAIEZT010001318.1 coordinate 17,587,349, forward strand.
TTTATTTTAATCAATAAAAACGGGCCAAGCAATATCATCTCCATGGAAACAATCAGGTGGTAGGCTGTGAAGAAAAGTTACATCATGCACCTTTAATGCATTTATTTGACATTGATATGAAATATGGTGAATTTAAGCTGTGATTATAATGGGTCACTGTTTAAAAACACAGTAAAATTTGTAAAGAGTACAAATAAATAAATCACCAGCCTTCCTTGCAAGTTCAAATTTGGTAGTTTCTCCTCACTCTTTTGTCGTGTGTGTGTATACATGTTTTAGCCAATAGCATAATTCAATTTTTAAAATTACAAAAGGTTTACCCCATGATCATTAAGTTTAAAAATAAATAAATAAATAAAAATATGCCTTTAGTCAAATTTCAGCCAGCATGTACAGTAGGTTTATATAAATGTGGGTTGCATAAAAGTGTTGGGAGAATTCAAATTAATCAGGCATTACATGCCAAAGCAGGCAGCCCTGCTGTACATGCATGCTAGCCAAAAAATAACATATTTTTTTGCACACAACACTGGACGATTACAATTTTAATCGATTTGATTTCTTAACATTTTTATTCTTATCATATGCTAGTATTTAAGAAATTGTAAACTTCCTTAAAATATATTAACATCGATATCTAACTGTAATTGCACAATAACTCTGCTTTGCAAGTAAGAAAGTCAGGAATAAACTGGTTTCATAATAATCCTCGATTTCACAATTTTGCTATTTCTCAAAATCTTGATTATTAAAAAGCTGAATTTATTGAATTCATTAATTTCATTAATTGCCCAGCCCTAATGACAGCATGGGCCAAGGCAGCTCCTTCAGTCACTGAGCACTTTAGTTCATTTTAAAATCTAGCAATAAAGATTATGGACAAAAAAACAATCCGTTATCACCACTGCAATATACTTAAGAAATATCATTTATTAAAAAAGTACATTTATTCAGAGACAAAGTAGCCACCAGAAGCACCTCCAGTAATAACTGTACAGTCCCACACCGCAGAACCACATTTGGACAGTCAGCCATTTCATATCAATACTGTAAATTATGGAACTCTTATGTTGTTCACCTCAAGGCTCAAGCCCTGGTTAAAAACAAATCAAAGTTGTGCCCACTTGTAAATACTACTGTGTGTGTAAGTGAATGTGTGTTGAATGTGGGAATGTCTGAAATGAGAAATGAGAAATGAGTTTATGTGAATGTGCTTTTAAACAGTTTTGATCTGTTTTGAGTAGGAAAACCCTAACCACAAACAGAAGTTGAAAATTAACACTAGCTGTATACTCAATATGCATCACATCAGCTGCATGCTCAACTAGTACCAATGTATGTATATTTATTACAATATTGTTAACTTATAATATCTGTATCCTCATTTCAACTGTCCTTAACAATGTTTTTCTGTGTAAAAAAGAGGAAGTGTTTGTAATTAATTTAACCCTTTACGAGTGGCTGGACAGCAGCAGTGTTTCCATGACGACTATCACATCTCGGTCTCCGTTTGCCTCCAGATAAACTCGCTTTGATTACAGCTCAAACAGAGAAATGTCAACACTTTATATGTAGGCATTTTGTGTTAAAATGTTTGGACGGGACATTTACGAGTGAATAAAAAGTTGAACTCAGAGTGGTTGGTTAGTAGTCAAATTAAAGTAGTCAAATAGAGTCAGTTCACACAAGTATAATTATTGGATGATACGGTATATTTTAAAAGTGACATTTTATTTGGTGTTTGGCTGGTGGTTACAAAAAATAAAAATAAAAATTCTGTTTAGTAAATTACAATGGTCAAAAAATAAGCATGTTTTGAAAACTCTATATAAAAATAAGATAAGAAACTGAGTAAATGCACAAAAGTATTATGAACCATTACACATTAGGTTTACTGAAATTTGTAGTTAACAGCTTAAAATTTTGAGATATTTGTGTCTAAAATATTTGATCTCAAATATAAGCAAAAGGCTTTTTGAGCTTCAAATTAGTAAACGAGAAGAAGTAGTAGAGTAGACGAGAATATAAACTGAAGCAAAATAATCTCATTTTAAGTACTATAGAATTAATCTTGCTTAGAACCAATTTTGTCATAACATTTGAGAAAATAAGCAACATAAATATATAAAATGCAATTTGTTCAAGACTGCTGTATGGGATTTCCCTATCCCATTGTTACTAGTACAGTACAGTCATTTTGATTAATAGCCAACATAGAAAATGCCATAGCCCAATGCAATCTAATTACTTATAGCACCTAATCTTTGACATTATGGTGAAATAGTATTGTAATTTTACCTTTAAAGCAGCTTTGAACATATTATAATCCCCAAGTTATAAGGCTGCGAGCGGTCTATGCCATAAAACTTCAGTCTTTTAATATGTTGTATCTAGTTAATGTTGCCCAAAGGCTATACTCACTTAATTAAAGCAGGAACACTGGTGTTGTTTATTTGCAGGATTGGAGCTGATGGCAGGAGCGCCTGATGAGTTGCGGTAATGGTGAAGTGGCCAGCTGAACTCCGACCTCTGACCTTCAATGTCATGGCGAAGGGGGTCAGGTCATCGCCGTGGTGACAGACGCCGGTCCTGAGGAAATTGATGAAAAAGGCAATAGCGTGTGGATCATAAAACCAAATAATCCCCTAATGGCTACACAGACAATAATGGCGTTGTGTTTTATATCAAGCTCTCTTTTATGAGGTGAAAAAATAAAAGACAAAGTATAACATGTTTACTGGCTACACTTGGACAAGGTCAAGTTTAGCAAGGAAATATAGACACTAGACTTGTGTTAATACTTGTTTAAAACTGGTTTAAAAGGGAAAAGATACACCTGATTTATACTAGTTTGATCCACTGTAAGTATTGCATTCATAATGATAGAATTAACAGCATAAGTAAAACAGTACACATAGTTTTAAAATGTGTAATGTTCAGGCTGTGGTTTGCTAAAATGCTAGCCCATACAGTGCACATTCATGACTTCAAACGTGCTGAAATTGTCTTGCACTTATTTGGATTTACAGTTAAAATAATAATAATTTTAAAAAAAAAATACCACTGCCTACCTGCATCAAAATATAATTTAATAATTATATGCCATCTATGGGAAAAAATTGTCAATGGAACAATTTTCCAGTGTGTGAAGTTTTGTACAGTATTACAATTTGCCCCACTATTATCAGACTTGCATATCAAAATACTCCAAATCACATTAAATATTTGAATAAACGTATATATCTTCATTTGATTTCAGTGTGTTCATTAGTGTTGACAAAGGTATTGTACTTCTTAGTAGTGTATTGTGTCCTGCTAGCACGTGTGACTACCACTCACATAACCGTTGCTAATCATTTGTAGCTTCAACTGAAGCTAGCTTCATTTTCACGTTTTGATAATGACACACTCTTTTTTACCTCCTTTTAACGCAGTGTAAAATGTATCGTTGTTGGGGGCAGTTACGCGTATCCGCAGACGTCCCATTGTGTTTTTATTATTTATCAATTCAAATGAAAGTCTGACTGTCGCGTTTTGGACAGAAAATCGATACGTGACAAATGTGCGGTTGTGGAGAGGCGTGGGTCCCTTCTCCAGCTCCGCTCTGTTTCACTCCGGAGCCTTTTATTTTGGACACGACCGTACAAAATTACACCACGGCCTTTTGGGGGAATTTCACTGCAATTTTCCTTTCATATCCAACAATATACAACACACAGTTTCTCCTTTCTTTTCAACACTTTTATACATAAGTTTAAATATGCAAAAGTACATTTTCGTTTGCGTAAAATCAAGCGACATCAATAAATATTTTCCCAGTTTGGTTATGTTACGTATTTGAGCTTTAAAAAGTCTTTTTCCAGATTTATTCAAAACGTGGAGGCCATTTACATGCGATGCATAAATATAAATTCTCATAAAAAAAAGGGAAATAAAAACTAAAATGTTAAATATGTAACGTGCTATTTACATTTATGATTTATTGCTACAAATAACACTAAAATATCATTTATAAATAATTTGCATATAATTTAAATATTAGAAACAAACGTGTACTTCATAAACGCCTGGGATGTGGTTGAATGTTTTAGAACATTCATGACAATACAGGTCAAATTTTGTTAATCAAATATGAAATAAAACATAGTTTTAAATATTTACATATTTACGCAAATTTGGTGATTTACGCTTTACATTTTACGGTCGTTTTCTATATAAATGCATGAATAAAACCTATATAAATGTAGGCATCCTAACCTACTAATGTTAAGGTAATTATTTAACACTGACGAGGAATAAGAATAACATGAAATAACCTGTTGCAGAGCCTTGCGTAAGCGTGCGTAAAAACCCCAAACTTGACCTCAGGTGCGGTCTAACAATGGATCTATTAAAATAACTGTAACCGTGGAGATCACGACAAAAATGATTAGTTTATATTAAGAAAAATACATTGTTAATATTTGCTCTAGTTTAATGGAGTGTGTGTGTGCTTTAGTAACTTCAGTATAAGCTTTTCCTATTGAAACCTAGTTTAGTCCGAATGTATATAGACAATTATATCACTTCAAAATGTGTTTAAAAACATATAACCCATAAAATAGTTATGCATTTTAATAAGCGGATGAGAACTGATAAGTATTTTTCAACTCCTTTGAACAAGTAGCCTATACATGGGTAAATCAAGTAACAATTTTCTGCAGGTTTATTTGAAATGAGGGGGAAAAAAACAAAAAACTGATTAACTCTTTTATTAACATTTTAGAAATATCATATACTAAATAACACGCTTGTTCTCTTATCTGTCTATTGTTCACATAAGGGTCTACACACACTCCATAGACTACATATGTGTGTGTGTTACGTTCTATGCTGTTGAGTTTTAGGAGCTCAGACCAGGCACCAGGAGGACTGTAAACAGAAAATATACGATCATTTGAAGCCATATTTTTCTTTTTTCTATATTTGAGTGAGGAGACCAAAAGGACATATCTAAAAGCGCACCGGGACCCCTCTCTCTGCTCTTTTCGTGTCCCGTACGTCTCTCGGGGTCAAACCTGCAGCTTTTAATTGATTTCTCATAATTAACTCAGTGTTCATTGATTTCTGTGGGATAGACCTGCACTGCCTCTTCATCGACAACCTCATTATTTCACCGTTAACCCCAATAATCCCAAATAAATACTCACCACATTCAATAACAATTAAGGAGCACTAAATAGTATATTAAAGGTTATAGCAGTGACAGTGCTTTGACGAAAATGGTTATTCTTATCAATAAAGGCAATATTTTAGCTTAAAGGTATGTGCTTAACGTCTGGAGAAAAGGACCTTGAAAGCAACTATGCAGGTAAAACATGAATGAAATCTTGCAAAAGTATTGTAGCACTTATGGTAATTTGGGGTATATTTGAGGCAATTATATATTTTTTAAAAACAGTCAGAATGACCTCTTATTGTTCTGCAGTAAATTAGTAAATTAATGAAATCATACCCTTTATGTATATATATATATATATATATATATATATATATATATATATATATATATATATATATATATATATATATATATATATATATATATATATATATATATATATATATATATATATATACACACACACACACATATGTAAATAAAAACATGTTAATGATTGAAATGTTTTCTAAGTTTAATCGTTTTTGATGAGTCTCCCCTCTCCGTTTGCAAGCCGTGCAAAGTCACTCCCCCTTCACAGTGTGATCACAACACAATCAGCATGCATCCCTATTGCACATCACATCAGGTTTGTCAAGTTGCTGTGTACAGTTTTGTCTCATGTGTTTGTATGTTTATGGAGAATTGTTGAGTGGGATCATGGGTGACATAGGCTTGTGGACTGAGCACTGCACAGAATCTTACAGCTAACTGTAAGGAGGGTCCGCATAAGGCCTGGGAGAGATCACTATAATACTCAACGTAAGGATGACATCTAAAATATCTTCAGGCATGTTTTTGATTAGTGAATAACATTTTAACATGACAGAAAGTAAAAAAAAAAAAAAGATTTTGCATAATACCCCCATGGCTCAACATGGTGGTGTATTGCCTGGTGTCCTCTCTCCTCTTTCCTCTCTGGCTTCATTGGTTCATTGGTTTTGTTCATGGTGGAGAGGGTCAAACTGGCCCCGAGGCTCCTCCACCTTTAGCTTAAACATACAGGGGCCACAGTCACATCCAGGGCTGACATCAAGAGCAGAGAAGAAATCTATGGCAAAGAATACATGACGAGAAATACACACACAAATAACACTCCTGCTATTTGTTCAATTCCAATTAAGATAAGCCACATAAAACACACTTTTTTTATGATGTGACAGTCTGAATGTAATAGGAAGTCATTTAATTGTATTCAGTTGAAAAATGCATTGCAAATTTTGAGTGTATACGACTTTTCATGGTTAAGATCTTTTTAAAAAGCACAGTTAGAAAAAGAAGATCTTGCTAAAGATGCTAAATGCTAAAGATGTCTCAAGTTCAAATGGATACAAGAAGAACTGGAAATCACAAAGCCATTGGGAGTGTGTGAAGGGCAGATAATAGACCGGGGGCAAAAACAGGGGTAAGTGTGGTAGAAGAATACAACAGGGAGGACCGAAGAGAGGGAGGGGCAGAAAAGAGAAGAGAGGGGGGGCATCTGTGGTCATGGTGAATAGAACACAGTGAGGCCCCTGTGTTCTAGGCACGTGCAGCCGGCCAGAGGAAGAAAAGAAACAACAGCGCTCCATCTGTCTTTTAAACAGGGGGGAGAGGAGAGAGGGGAGTAAAGGGGGAAAGGAGGAGAAAGAAGGAGAGGGGAGGGGGGCAAGAGAGAGAGAGAGAAAGGAGGAAAGGAAGAGAGGGAGGTGAAAGGAAAGAGAGAGGGGGCTTAAGAGGAGAAGAGGGAATGATGTGAGAGAGGGAGATACGGGGGTTAAGAGGGGAAAAGAAGTGAGGAGAAAGAGGTGGAGAGACAGAAAAAGAGAGATTGAGAGGGAGAGAGGGGTGTAAAGGGGAGGGAAAAGAGAGGGGGGCAAAAGGAGAAAAACAGAGGGAGAGATAGACAGAGAAAGAGGGACATGGGAAAAGAAAAAAGAGGGTAGAATGTAGGGTTTTGAGAAAGGGTGACAGAGAGAAGGGAAAGAGGAGAAACGGGGGAGGGAGGGTTGAAAGAAAATGAGGAGAAAGAAGGAAGGGAGAAAGAGGAGCAGACAAGGAGAAAGGGAAGAGAGGTGAAAATGAGAGAGAGTGAGAGAGAAAGGAGAGAGTGAGAGGATTGGGAGAGAAAAAGAAAAGAAAGATATATGATGGCTACAAAACGGGTTCTGGGCGAGGGCAGGTGTGGGTGGGTATTAGAGGTGGGTATTAAAGCAAGCTCAGTTTTACCTCCGGGAAGAGGCTGATCATGTGAGAGTTTGTGTCCTAAAAGAAAAGCAAGATTTCACAAAAAGAGGACTGCAGACAATTGTGAAGATACTAAAATATCAAACTTGATTGCGTCACTAAGGATAAATAAACTGTAGTACTTTCTTTTGTAGTTACTCTGGAGTTATATCTGTGTAACCCCTCAGTCGTCCAGGTAGTTTCCATAGTGGCCCATGGGCGTATACTAGTCTGTGTGGTTTTATACTTGTTCTAATACAGCTCAAGGTCTTTCTAAAGCTATTCAGGAATGGTTCATTTCTGTCCCGTGAAAGTGAATTTTTTAGTATTGATATTTGTTCAAATGAGTGTCTACTTTCATATCTTGTTTTAGTATCAATTAGTATTTATTTTTTGAGCTACTAACCCTATAGTTCAGACCTCTACAAACAAGAAAAGCATGGGATTCTTGCTAGTTTATCTGTTCATATTTCATATTTGCAAGTTTATTTGTTCATATTTCAGTCCTATCTCAAATGTGCTCCTGGGTGTGTCTCAAATGCACTGTGAAGTGGATCTTAATTTTCAAACAACAATTGCAAAGCTAACTGGAGTCCCAATCAGCAAAGCTCACAATTTAGTTTTATAATTGAACAAGATTTGGTCCCAAGTCAATGGAGTTTGTATGCAACATTACTAAAAAAGCATTTGTTCCTCTGAGGGCTTAAATGGTAGTTTTGATATCCTTATCGTGTGTGAATTTACGATTAATACATCCAAAATGGTCGTACTGGAGCATGTGTAACGTAGGCTCGTGGACTGAGCTTTGGAAAGAATGCCAACCATAAGGAAGGTTAGAATAAGACCCAAGAGAGATTGCTAGATTACTCAAACATGCATGGATGACATATATCACCTATTCATGCATGTTTTTGATGAGGGAACAAAGTTATAACACGGTAGACACCTGTAAAAAGTCAATTTTGCATAATACCCCCTCCTTAATATAACTAGTTAAATTTACAACCTTATCTCCAATGTATGACAAAAATGCATTACAGTGTTTTGTCCACGTCCTTTGACAGATCTCTATAGCTTCTGTTACACACCTTTTCCAGTGCATCTTTGCTGTTTCCATGACTACCTCCATCCAAGCTGGGAGCAAAAATAAAGATGGCGTCCGGGGGGTCCGTTTGGGGGGGGGTCCGTCCCATAAGTGTGTGAGAGTGGACGGCAGCTTCAGTAGCAGGTGATGACACTCAACCTAGGTTTTTGTGGCTTCTCTCTGGCCTAATAAAAGTTATATTAAGGTCACAGGGACAAAACCACATGTCATTAAAAAGAAGAAACAACAGGACAAAACATACAGCTCATATAAGACGAGGCATAGGGGTTTAAATGTTGTTGTTCATTACTAAAAGGCTTTTTTTTTCATATAATGCACTGCTCCAAACTTTTTACATTAGAGTCAAATTGCTCTCGGGATGGCCAGAGACGCTTAAACGTGACCATAATATAACACAAGTCTACCCCAAGGACAAAAGCAAGTGCTGTGCCATAGCGAAAAGTATGGGTCTATATTTGTTCAACTGTGGAAGTGGTGCATGGAAGAAAAACTGTTATTAAGGCTCGGCCCTATTAATCGGGACTAGTCGTCGTATTTTGATCATCGTAATCGTTAACTGGACTATACAGACTCAAAAACACATAGGTCTGTAAAAGACTTTTTTACAACAAAGACCGAGGCATTATTAAATCAAATGTCAAGAAATGACTGATACACACTAACAACACCAAATATTACAGATTTTAAAAATTACATTTTTATAACTACAGGTGGATTACGACGACGATGTATAAGAACACATTTTTGAGACATTTGGTCTATCATTGTCGACTTGGCAGGAGACAACGTCATTTGGTTATCTTGATTTGGACCAATTTTTGGACCAGATTTACGTGACTATAGGGCAACTTTTTAGTCTCATACTTTTGGTTTGCTACACTGAAAATTCCCAATTGTAGGACTAATTTTGGTTTGCTACCACTGACTGAAATTCCCAATTGTAGGACTAATAAAGGTTTTCTTACCTTCTATTAGGCTATTGGAACATCCTACTTCAAATAAAACTTATGCAAATGTGTCAATGGGTTTCAGAGGGATGTAAAATTAGGACTATAACGAAAGCTGAAGTTAAAGCTGTCAAGTGGACAAATCGTTGTAGGACAGAAGACGTTTCGCTGCTCATCTAAGCCCCTTCTTCAGTTCTGGTCAGATTGCTTGTGGACACTGCCTTATATCTAGGTGAAGAAAGGAGCTAACAACACTGAAACTGTAAACAGCTATTGTCTCCAGTTTCAACCTTAATGGCCCTTTTGAACCTTTAATGGCTCTACTATTGTTCTCTTTGTTTCTTTTGTTTGCTTTGGGTCTGAGAATGCAATTATAGATCGGTGAGAGATTACGTCTGAGGCCCCCTTTCCTGTTTAAGGAAGGTTTGTCTTTCTTAACTTCCAACAATCCTAATTTTAGGACTGTTGGTCCACGTGTCGGTCAGCTAGTGTCTCCTTTATGTTTTTCTGATCGTTTTCTTGTTGCTCAGAGCTCATCTTTTCTGGGTCTGTCAATTCTGAAAAAGGAACATAGCAATTAACTGTCTAAAACAAAAATTGTATTGACTTCAATAAAATTTTACTTACATAGCACATTTAAATACAACCTCAGATGCTCAAAGTTCTACACACAAAAAGTCATATATTTTGAAAGGGAAAAAGTCTTCAAAATGTTCCAAAGCACACATTTAAACTCAGGCTACCGTAAAATAAGACAAAAACTTGATAATATAACACATATGCCACCATTGCAAAGCACGTTCAGTAAGAATAAATCTATGCTGCATGCCAGGCCAAAATTACATTATTAACTCTGGCGGTAAACCTCCTCCCATGATCCTTTGTGGGCTGTAACTTGTTGGAACTTGATGAACGTGACACGTGCAGGCGACGCTGAAACCGGGCACGTTATAAACCCTGAGATCACGTGGTCAGGGCAAAACTGGCCTCGAGCGCTGTCAGTTGTGCCAGAAATTTCCCCAACTTTGACAGTTCATTAATAAAAAGTTTAGAAAAAAAAATAGGAAAAACTGAAAAGAAAGAAAGAAAAATAGGTATGTTTTCAGTGTTTTGGATTTGTCATTATTTGTATTTGTATTTATCAGTTAAATGGAACTTGCATAATCTTTTAACGTTCATAAGCACGTGACTTTTTATCTGTAAAAAATAAAATAAAAAATAAAGCATCAATTTATTTATTTATTAATTTATTTTCGCACGGTGACAGACGAAGGAGGGCGAGAGTGGGTGCTCTCCGTAGTTGGCAAAAACACGGACCCATGAGAGGGACATATCCGGGTACCCGGGCAAAACGCGCGAGCTCGTTTTCTTTTTGGTGCTAATCAAGCTAGTCTATTTGCGGTTTATTTAACATGCCAGGCGCGATGCACTCTCATGCCACTTATAAAAATAATACTTACTGGTACATTTTTTAAATCTATAAATTAGATTATTAAACAAAAAAAGACAATTTCCGGAATGCCTCTTCACTTTGACTCGTGACTACAGAATATGCACTTCTCAGTCATAACTATGCTATGAAAACTGCTTACAAATTAGCTAAATAAAACGTAGCCTAAACGTTTTTTACCTTTCTGTTACAGTGATGCACGTGGAGCCAGTGTCCAGTGAAGTGTGGTGTGTGCAGGTCCCATTGCAGGTCCGAGAGCCCTGAGGTGCAGCTGGAGGGAGACGGGCGCCATCATGTGGGCGTTTGCTGTAACTGCAAGTACCTGCACAAATGGACACTGCAGAGTTCATCCTCCATCTCAAAATCATCTTCGCCTTCCTCTTGGGCGTTAGTTGCACTGTTAAGGTAAAACCAAACAAAGAAAAAAAAAATAAAGTGGATGGATGGATGTTATTTTAAAGGCAATTCTTTTTCTTTGATTTCTTTCTCCCCGGTATAACTACTGATGCACATTTCAGCAGTAGAAACAAAAACAAGAACTGACCCCATGTCAGTCACTCAATCCTTGGTAAGGAGGTAGGGGTAGAGTGGGCAATATTGATTATCTTATAAATAATATAATTTGGTAATCTAACAGAACTGTGTTAAAACATATCTTTAAATATGTACGTTGAGGTTTAAGTATAAATGTAACAAGACTGTAAAAGTAAAACATAAGTGTAGTTTTCATAATATATTATTAGTCAAATGAAAATATTTAACTTTGTGGAAATACAAGCCCATTCAGAGTAAGGATACATGTTTTTCAAGGTTTTAAAGTGCTATTAAATCAACCAAAAAAAAAAAAAAGCATTTATTTTAGAAAGTTACATACTGTGGCTTTAAGTTTACATATTTCTTAGAAGCAGCACTAATTCAACTATAATGACTCTGCTTGCACTGTTTAATTTGCATGTGTATTGTATTCTCTTATTTTTATTTTATCATAGTTTATATTGACTATATCTATTCATTGTTTTGTGCACCTCACCGCTGAAGCAAGTTACTAGTTTATGAATTTTAATAATAAAACCTTTTTTGATTCTAAATTGGAAGCCCAATTGAAACATTTTGTCAATGTTTTTTTTTTTCCATCTCAAATTTCTTTAAAAAAAAAAAAAAAATCTTCTAAATTGGTCATACATTTACGGAAACTGAAAAACTGAACCTCTCCACAGAAGGGGGAATGAGAGAGAGGGAGGGGGGGGCAGTATTTTGAGATTGGCTTAGTGCGGACGCCTTGTGACTTTAAGATCCTATTTGGTCCACTGGCTTAAAATCTAAAAAAGGAGGGTGAATTGGTGGGACTAAGGTGCTTGGGACCAGATAAGTCCAAGTGGATGTGAATTTGTATTCTGGATCACGGACCATTGCCAAAACCTTACACTTTGTTTGATCCCCAGCTGCAGCCATTGTGTCCTTAAGCAAGACACTCCACACCTTGCCTGCTTAAAGAGGGGTATTATGTGAAATAGACTTTCTGAAGCTTTCTACCTTGTTATAACGTTGCTCTTTCATCAAAAAACATGCCTCAGGAGGTTTTAGATGTCATCCATGCATGTTTGAGTATTTTAGCAATCTCCCCCGGGCCCTATGGTTGATCAGTGCTCGCCCACAAGCCTACGTCATCTATGCTCCGATGCATAATTATACAAAAGCATGATATAAAATAATACACGACAACTTCAACAAACAACAAACCTGATGTGCAATGTGCAGTAGTTTCATTAGCAGAACGCACACTGATTCTGTTGTGATAGCACTCTGAAGGGGGTGTGACTTGGCAAGAGTGTCAAAAATTGAAGGTGAAACTAATTATACATTTTAATACATTGTTTTCAGCAAGTATAGCATTTTCAGAATAATAAAAGGTAACAGGATCATGTTAATGTTATGTGTTAGCAAATATGGAGTGGAGTATTGCAGAACTAGTGAATGATTAAAGGTGCAGTCTGTAAATATTTTGTTGTGGGAGTAACCTGCTTTTTTACATGGAGTTGTTATGTTTTTCAGGTATTTTTATTGCTACAAAATACCTTGAAAGAGATCATTTTTACTATGAGCAGATTCACGTCTTCACAGTTGTGATCAGTAACTTGGGAGGGTGGCATCACTTGCTTATATCCATTAAGACAGATGTTTAATACCATATTGTGGAACATTTCAGACATACCAAGAAGATGATAATCTTCATGAAGGCGAGCATGTGACGGACCCTCCACCAGAAAAGTTACATAAAGTATCTTTAACTTATTTTAGTGAAAAAAAAAAAAAAAAAAGATATTTGCAAGTTTCTGAAGTTTTTGCCAATTTGTTCAGCTTTTAGCAGTGTTCTTTTTATAGATTATATATTTGATACTCCAATTTAACCTATTTCAACAAACATTTCTATATAATTTTGTAGACAATCAAGTGACCACCCCGAGCTGGCAGAGGTGTAATAATTAGGGATCAAATTTGATGAATGTGTGAAAAAAACACATCGAGATTTAATGATTAGATATGATTATTGATACTTTGCAGCTGATGTCATCAACTTTGTTTTACCACAATCTGACCAGAAATAACTTTTTGTTACAACTACAACTGGAGAGCTGATTTGTGCTGCTAAAAAGTCCCTCTCAAATAACATTACAGTCACAAATAGTCAGCAGTTTTTCAGTTAATCACCTTTTCTCACCTTTTTCATCTTAAACAGGACCACGAACGCTCGGATTGATCAAAGACTCTTGAAAATGTGTTGTTTAAATCAATTTCTTAAGTTTTCAGACAATCTCAAAAGTTTTTATCAGTGCGTGCATTGTATCTCCATGGTAACTGCTAAACATTCCATCATAGAGACACATGTAGAACACCCCCAGCGGGATGTCACTGCAAAGTAGCAATTACTACCAAGACCAAGCAATCTCAATTCTATTATCTAGTGTGTTACGGTAAGTGTTCTGGTTTATGAAATCAAACTTTCTGAATGATGAAGTGAAGTTATGTTGACAAAAAAGCAAAGCACTTTAATTGTAAGTTTTGGGAGGTATAGATTGAAAGGGAATGAATGTAAGCCTAATTTTGCTTCTGAAATGGTCAGGATTATTTATTTCTTGTTCTTCTTGTACTATGACCTGTTTTGTCATTCATAGTTGCTGTCGTGGTCCCCAAAATGGATGGTTGCAGTGGTTCTGTGGACTCAATACAAAATGAGAGAGTGGCACTACAAGACTACTCCAAAACTACCACCTCACTACCGCACAGTTAGGTGCTATTTCATGGCTTAAGAAGTGACATTTGTACACGTAAAAGCACACTGCATAACTTTTCCGATGGAGGACACGGCCCCTGCTTGTCTCCATGGAGATTTTACTGATACGCCTGGAATGTTCTGCAATAGGTATATGATAGAAAATCTATATCTAGCTGGCATTTATTCATTTTGGGTTTCTATAGCTCAAAAATACCTTAAAAAACACGCATTCTTACTGCGAGCTGGGTCACCTCTCCACAGATCTGAACTGTAACATGGTTGGGTTTCGTCGGCTGATTGTCGCAAAGGAGATAGCCAAATGAAATCGCATACTTTGTTACATTCCAGGCAAAGCAAGCGGGTTCCATTTCCTCACCCAGAAAAGTTAAAGTCCACCTCTAACAGTAAATTAGAGTTAAATGTTATGAATATATTTTCTACAACATTATTCTTTTGTGTAGAGTTGGCACTATACTAAAATTTCAAACTTCAATATCTATACTAAGGAATAGTCTGTGCCGATTCCGATATCATGATGGGAATAAAAAGCGCTCTTTAGTTAGACAGTAGAATCTGATTTTCAATATTAATTTGTCGTACTTTCTTTTATATTACCGTGTGGCCTTATATGTGTGCAATCCTTCAGTCGTTCAGGTATGTAGTGGTCACAGTGGTCCATGTGCGTATACTAGTCTATGTGGTCTTATACTTGTTCTGATACAGCTCAAGATCATTCTAAAGCTATTCAGGAAAGGTTCATTTCTGTCCTGTGGAAGTGACTTTTTCAGTGTCGATACCTCGTCAAATAAGCATCTAGTAGTTTCGATACTATTCGTTTTTAGTATCGATTAGTATCTGATTTTCAATACTTTTGACAACCCTATTTGGCATATATGTTTTTTCTTCCTTTGCTGCTATAATTCTTAAAAAAAAAAAAAAATTGCGTGGAGCGGAGAGACAAAAGGACCAAGGACTTCTGCAGCAGCCACCCATTTATTATTAACACCCCCCTCTCCTCTCTTACCCCCCACCACCCCAATCAAAACCCCACCCCAATATAATCCTGCAACCCCAGCACTGGTCACCCTCTATACCCCCCCCCCTCCCGTCTCTCTTTCTCTCTCTCTCTCTTCCCATTACTAAACCAAGAGACCCCCTCCACCCAAAAAAAAAAAAAAACCCCGTGACCTTTCAACCCTGGGCGCCATGGCAACCCCGGTGACCCCTTAGTTGCCTTGGTAACGACCTTGGGAGCATGTCTGACCACAACGCACCCGCCCCCCCCTCCTCCTCCTCCTCCTCTCCTCCACCATCACCATCACCCCACCCATGCGCCACGCGGACTCGAGGCAAACCGATCGATATCCTATCACACAGAACAGTGGAGCGGAGGAGAGGGGCAGCGGGCCAGCCAGATTACGAAGAGAGAGACGCGGAGGAGGGGAGGGGTGTCCGAAAAGGAAAAAAAAGGCAATATATATTAGTGTGTGTGTGTGTGTGTGTGTTTTGCGCATAAAATAGGTGTAAGGAAGAAAGGTTTTAAAGGAGAAAGATGGAGAGAGAAGTTGTAGGTGGGTACTAAAATCTGTACACACACTCAATTCATGTGCCTGCCTCCCTTATGGAGACAAAAACGTGTCCCCATGACATAAATCCTTTATTATTAGATCTACAACATGATTTAAAGTTAAGATATAACTTAAAATATGTTAAGATTCAGGTTTAGGTTATGGTTAAGCAAATAGTAACTCTGCTTAAGGTTATGAACCCCAAGAAACATGGGTAAAAAGAGGTGTAAGGAAGAAAGGTTTTAAAGGAGAAAGATGGAGAGAGAAGTTGAGTGCATGTGTGTTTTTGTGCGTGTACTGGGGGCCTCATGGTGCAAAATGCGGCTTTAGTGCGCGGTGGTAATCAGGAGGAGGAGAGAGAGAGGATGGAGGGGGGGGAAAGAGGGGGAGCGAAGGGGAGAGAGGGAGGGGCGAGGGGCAGAGGAAAGGTGTATTAGTGCTGGATGTGGTGGTAATGAGTAGAGCTCTTGTGGTCTCAGCTTTTTTCCAGATAAAGCATCGTGAACTAAACCAGCGACAAAAATCATACCATTTATCTGTAGGCTTCCAGTTGAACTCGCATCATGTCCATTTCGCTTTTACTAACGTTCAAGTCAAGACCAAAGACTTGTGCAATTATTTTCAGTTTAAGATGAAACCTGAGGCAGACATTGTTCCTCTATAAAGTGCATATGACAGATAAAAACTAGAAATGTCACAAAATCATATTTAACATCTTTAAGTTAGTTTTGTAATTTTGGTGAAGGTTATAATTTTACTTCCTGGTTGGACATCTGCAGCAGATTGTTATACGAAGAGCTATGTCACCTAGCAACAAGGGCCAGATCTAAATTACGACACCTTTATTTTGTTAATCAATGTTTAAACTGACAGAAAAATGCCTTCCTTGTGCATAAATTGTCCCTGCATTTTGGATGGAACCTGACAGATGATATAGAGGGATTCTGTGTCAAAACCACTTTCTGTATTTTGTTTTTGTACATTTCTTCACACTGCCACTTGACTGGTGTAAAATAATGATCTACCACAGGCGATATCCCACCAAACCAAGTAATAATTAGCAAAATATATGAATCTATCAAATGCACTTTAAGAGTTGTTAAACATGTCCCTCTCAAATAACATTACAGTCACAAGCTAGGTAGTATTATCCAACAGTTTTTCAGTTACTCACGCTCACCTTCTGTGTTGAAAATCAAACTCCGAACCACAAACACTCGCATTAACCACAGGCTCCTGAAGATGTGTTGGTTTAAATCCATTTTGTGCTTTTTTTTCTTGAGTGTCAGACTATTTTTTGGGAGTGTTTGCTATCATGTGGTAATTGCTCGACATTCCGCCACAGACATACATGCAGAACACCCCCAGGAAAGTATCAATTAAACACACACATACCTAATAAACAGAACTATAGGCTACTTTTTTCGCAGTGATTCTCAAACTGTTACAGGTATAACGTGTGGTACACAGGCTAAGATTATCGGAGTCTTCTGCAGTTCCCATTGTTTTCAAATTTTCCATTTTTTTGTTAGACTTTATGCAGAAATACTTTAGTCATGGTTTGGTCCTCTTTTAGACTTGGCGTAGTCCTAGTATAGACCTGGTGGTACCTGGAAAGACCTAAAATGTTATAAGAGGTTATTAGTGTGATAGTATTGAGAACCACTGTTTTTAAATATTATGTTTAAAGGAGGGACGTCAGTGGCTAGAGCAGTAGTCCAACCCAAAGGTGAGAGGATCGATTTCCCTCGGACCAAGTTATGTTGTTGGTTCCCTAGGCAAGATACTTCACTCACCTTGCCTAGTATGAAAGTGGTTAAAAACTTTTGCTGAACAAGTCCTTCATAAAAGCCTCCATAGCTCATGATACTAACCTGTTTCACTGGTTTTCCCGTCATCAGCCCTGGATCTTTTGTCCTGTGTCTTCATGTGGGACTGAAGATTCCCTCTGGACACTCCATTCTCTCTGAGTTGTTCCGTTTACTTGAATTCCTAAGTTGCGTCTGTGGCCTTGCATCTCCACAAACCCGACTCTTGGCCTGGACTGGGGCCTCCTCCTGTTTGTTTCCATATAAATGTTGTTCCTTTGGCTATAATCTTCCACCATATGGTTTATTCATTTCCAAGGACAATGTTCCAAAGTATGGTTTTAACTTCTATTCCCATGGAATGATGCAGGTGACCTGCCACCTCCAGAAGGTTCCATGTTGTACTTTTAGCATAGGTATAGGCCTGCCATGATAATTACTACATTGATTCGGACTGATATCGGACTGAAGGGGTAAAGAGTACTGTTTACCCAGGGCCCAGTGCAGGGCTCAGGCCCTCACAAACTCTGTAATATACATTTTACATAAGACAGTATGTCGTGCGGGCCTCTTAAGATGGGCCCTAGTTCTCAGAATTTAGTGCTACATACCAATTTTGTTTTCCACCAGGAGTCGGCCTAAACTAAGCATTATTATTTCTTTTCTTTCTTTCTTTTTTATTTGTCAGGGACCATATACAAATTAATTAATCTTACAAGGAAAAGATGATTTGTATCAGATTTAGCAACTGCTATTTTCCATCTGCAGTCCCTGGGCAGGTGAACACTCATTAAAAAACACATGTCAAACAATTACAATATATGACGACCAATTTGCCATAAAACAATATAATAACACAAATTACCCCATGTGCAATACAGTATGTCCACCCAGTCCAGACTAATATAAAAATCTTTAAGTGCAGGTATATACAGTGACAGGACAGCACCAACTAATTAGACTGATGTGGACACATTTGATTATCTAAAATGTACTTTTTCAAATTCCTAGTAAAACTATTAAAATCCGCAGACAATTTCAGACTGTTTAGAAGCTGATTCCACTGCCTAATGGTTTGACAGGAAAAAGCCGATTGAGCAAAGGCCGAGGATCTTTTTGGGACAACGCAATTTCTGTTCATAGAGGAACGAGTAGATCGGGTGGATTGTTCAGAGCAAAGGATAGTAAATTTTTTTAACGTAGGTGAAGCTTCATTATTAATAATTTTGAATAATTTTCTTAGATTTGAATACATTATTAAATTATTAAAGCTGAACATTTTATATTTACTTAAAATGTTACAGTGGTGAAAATGGAGGGTTTTTTTTATCGAGGGCCTTTACTGCCTGATTATAGATGGACCTGAGAGATTTTAAAGCGCTCTCATTTGCCTGAGACCAGCAGGACACACAGTAGGTCAGGTGTGGAATAATCATGGCATTAAAATATGTAAAAGCAGCCTCTACTGTCAGACTGTTCCTCATGTGTCTAAGGGAAGAGACGTTGTAGCGGATTGAATTGCGTACTTTTTTTATATGGTTTTTGAAAGACAAAGTCTGGTCCAAATGAGCCCCCGGGTACTTTGTCTCTGTTACAATGTTTAATTTTATTCCGGTGACAAAGATGTTAGGCCTGTCTTTAAATCTATTAGTTTTGGTAAAATACATACCAACTGTTTTATTAATGTTTAATGCCAGACATGAAGATTGGAGCCAATTATCAATTTTGTCCATAGCTGAGGATAATGTAGTGGCCACTTTCTGCGCATCCCTTCCATGTGTGTAGATGACAGCATCATCTGCGTACATGATGATGTCTACGTCTTTGCACACATCTGGGAGGTTCTGATATGAAAATGCTTTTTTTCTATTATATATGTAACTTAGAAACTATAGCTTACTTCATAGCTATATAACTATATAGTTTACATTTGGAATCAATTCAAGTTCGACATATATTTGAACTTGTACGTTAAATGTGCAGTAATCGTATAATTCCTACTAATGCGTAATTTATACATGTAATCTTCACAATATAAACAGATGACTGGACACTGCCGGCGAAATGAAGAGTTGGTCACAGCATTTATTTCCATTTTCTGACAAAACTCACACAAAACAAACTGGAGACCAAACTGAAAAAGAGAGATCCTTCTAGTTTATTTCATATTCATATATAGTATCATTATTTTTTTTACTTCGTTTCATATGTTTTACCATACAGTGCCTTTTATATATTTTCACACATCCACTGCTTTTAAATAATGAAATTGGAGAGAAATCTCTTTTTCTGAGGACACAGAAAGATTGTATTTTTTTTAACAGGAGGAAAAAGGGTATAGGAGAGGGGTGCAGTATTTGGGAGAGAGGTGAGGTATAGTAGGATGGTGGTGGAGAAATGGTGGAGGCTGGAGGGACTTAACACATTTGCACTGTGTTCACAATTAGACAAACAAGTAAGGGTAGACCAACAGGCAGAGATTTAGGGTTTAGGGGGTAGGAACATTTGTAATGAAAAATATATTGTGTGCTTTGTCATGTCTAAATGAAAACAAGCAGCTTTCAAACCCACTCCGAACTTAAAAAAATGTTTACAAAAATTTAAATAAAGGGAGGAGGGAGAGGAATGTAACTTTTTGACTAGCCTTTAAGAATGGCTAGTAAGTTGGCAGTAGAAGATTGGCAGTGACAATAGAGAGAGTAGTGATTATTTATGGCAGTGATTGCAAAGCTAAAGGCTAAAGCTAAGAAATACAAGATGGCGTCCGTTGCAAAAATTGCCTTTTTTAAGATCAAGACCAAGCTGCCGAGTGTTTTTTTCTGCTTACCATAAGAAAAATGCAATCAATGTGAACCATTTTTATTCCACAAACTGATGTAAGTTATCACAAATGACTTAACAATATAGTAGTAGTAATAGTAGTAGCAACGGCACAAATAGTGGTACTGGCAGATTAGTGCTGTTCAAAGTTTGAATAGAAAAACAATGGAGAGAGAGGGGAGTGGGAAAGAGTCACAAAAACACCAGATGCCCTCCCACTCGTCCCCTCCAGGCCCGTTCCCTCAGAAGTCTTGGCGTTTTTGATTTTAAAATTTTGAGGTGAGGGCTAAGAGAGAAGAAGGCGGGGCAGATATAGGGGTGAGATGAGGGAGTAAACATCTTGTACTGGTGAAAGTGGAGAGAGGGAGGAGAGGAAAGAGGGAGGAGGGGAGGGAAGGAGAGGAGGAGAGGGAGGGTGAAAGGAGAAGTAAATGATGCTTTGATAATTTATTTAATAGTAAGTTTCTTTTTCGATCCAGCCTGAAAGAGAGAGAGAGAAGAGAAAAGGTGAATTATGCAACCATACTTACATCAGTAGAGTTAGTAAACAAATCTAATATTCCAGGACTAAACCAGGTCCAAACTAGGACTATAGCAAGTCTTAGAAGGACCAAAGAAGGTCTGCACGCAGACAAAATTAGGTTTATACCTAGGGTCAATGTCTAAGGAGTTTAAATTGTGCTAAACTAGGATTAAGGTCTACACAAGAACTAAAGCAGGTACAAACTAGGACTACAGTAGTTTAAGGCTATGTTCATTCTTGTCTTCATTTAGTCCTGATATAGTCTTGGTTTGGTCCTGCTCTAGTCCTGGTTTACTCCGGGTTTAGTTCCAATTTTTATGTAATATGTGTGTCAGAGTGAACTTAACCTAAGAAAAAGATTAAACCAGGTGTAAAAAAAAGACTAAACCTGGTCTAAAGTAATTTAAGGATTCTTTCACCCTTGTCCTGCTTTAATTCTATTTTAGTCCTGATGTAGACTTGGTTTGGTCCTACTCTAGTCTTGGTTTAGTCCTGGTCTAGTTCTGGGTTTGGACTAAACCAGGTCTAAACCAACCACCATGGGGTTTGTAATCTCAGAAAGAATGAGCAGTTGTTGTTGTGACTGTCTTACCTCCTGGGTTTCGGCGAAGGATAAGTTTTCGGATCTCATCGTAAACAAAGATGAGGAAACTGTACGGGAAAGCACAGAACCACCAGCTCGGCCTGAACACAGAGGAGGAGCATTAGCTAGGGGACGGGTTCTTAACAGGTAAGGATATATAAAATTGTTTAATATTTATATTGTTTTGTATATTCAGATGTGAAACGTACTTGAGTGGGTACATCCGTAGTGCCACGTCCATACCCGGGCAGTAGGACAAGAAGGCAGCAAGAGCCGTCTCCTCAAACAACCCAAAGATCAATATCTTATTCCTGTGGGGAAAATGACAAATTCAATTACAACCACAACTCTTTCAATTCATACTATGATACACTACTAGATACAGAAGAAAATGTGCTATTTGTTAGCCTTGAGATGTCTTGATTTCAATTATTTCACACCAAATATCTGTGTATATTATCTTGATTTGGCGTATTCAGCACTGACTGGGGACAACAGTTGAATCTCAGTCTTTTGGTCCATCTAGTGGCTGAAGAATGAACTACACATTTTAAATTTAGACGCACACAACTCGAATAATGTAGCTTTTAGTTTATTCGTTGTTTTTATGATAACACTTTTTAATGAGACATAAGTAGTTAATTTAGAGTCCATGGTTATAAATGATTAGTAAACATTTATTATAGTGTAGGTAGTTTTAATACATGGTTAGTTAATTGATACTTTGCAGCTGATGTCATCAACATTCTCTGGGAGTGTGATGCTAACTGGAGCCAGTGCTCTGTCTGAAACTCAAATTATACTTTAATCTGAGCTTTATTTTAACACAATCTGACCATAAAGAACTGACTTAGTTGGAGCTACAAAAGGAGAGCTGATTTGTGCTGTTAAACAAGTCCCTGTCAAATAACATTAGTGTCACGAGGCAACCAGCATTAGCCAAGAATTTATCAGTTCATCACTCTGAAAATCAAACTCCTAAACAGAACCATGAATGCTATTGATCACAGGCTCGTTCTTTTTGTATTGTTCACAGAAACATTTTTGGTAGTTATTGCTAATGTATGCATTGTGTCACCATGGCAACTGCAGAACATTCTGCCATAGGCACACAGGCAGAACACCTCCAACGAGATTGCACTGCAAAGTATCAATAATTATTAAATATTTATAAATGCTTTATATGCCTTTTTATAGTTTTGGTTTCATTTACGCTCACATTTTATTCAACACATTTTTACTTGTCTCTATTGAAATGCTGACAGTGTACAGTACTCACTTCATGCCCTGCTGGAACACAGAGTTGCGCCTGGTCTTACAGATGATGACATCGGCCCACTGCACCACCACGATACTGACAAAGAAGGCTGTGTGGCATGTGAACTCCACAATCTTTCTCTGCTCATATGTCTACATCAAATGAAGAGAACAAGGTTAAGAAATGCTTTCATTTCATTTAAAGGCATTATAGTAAGTTGACTAGTCCCTTTGTCTTAAATATGACCAAATATGAAATGTATGTTCAAACATTTTCAAATCCATTTTACAAATTTTGATTTTTGAAATGTTTTTTGCAAAAAAATATGTACAAATTAAGGTACGTTAAAGAGGGGGTATTTTACTTCTGTTAACTGTCTATTAATCACATAACATATTTAGATAATCATATTACCTTTTATTGTTTTGAAAATGCCATATTCACTGAAAACAACATATTAATTATTGTTTTGTAAATTTCACTTTGTTTTTGACGCTGAGTCCCCCCTCCCTTTTGATCGCCGCGTTCACTCCCCCTTCAGAGCACAATTAGTGTGTGTGTCCTGTTAATTAAACTATTGCACATCGCATCAGGTTTGTCAGGTTGCTGTACAGTTTTGTACCCTGCTTTTGTATATTTATGGAGGATTGTGTGTGTGGGAGCATGGATGATGTGGACTGGGTATTGGACAGAATCTTACAGCTAACTGGTAGATTAGTTTGAATAGGGCCCGGGAGAGCCCTATTTGCTAAAAAAAAAAAAACATGCTTGGATGATATCTAAAACCACTTCTACCATGTTTTTGGGAACAATGTTATAACATGGTAAAAAGCTCCAAAAAATTCTATTTTGCATCATACCCCTCTTTTTTTTTTTCCACATTTTTTGTTTTTGTTCTCAAGCCAATTATCTGATCAGAACCTAAAATAAGCTCCTCACTTTGGGTTGTGAGATCCCATTGCTAAAACCAGTTTGCAATAAACTAAAAAGGAACTGTCTCTAACTATGATATGATATTTGCTCCGACGCATGACAGCTAATGGATTTCCAAGTTCAGTGTGATTGATTTATCGAGTGAGCAGAAGTGTACTTTACACCTTTTGCCTTCTAAAGTCATATTTTTAGACCATATTTTTAATGACTTTGAGTTTTCCCATACCCATTGCTGTCCATAGCTGTCCTCCAGGTCATTGTTGGAGCGATCATCCCAGTTGAGTCTGATGCCGACGAGGTGAGGGGCAAGAAGCCATTTTCAGCCATGATGACGAAGTACGCGAAGAACCCGCCCAAAGCCTGGATCATACCTGAACACAGAGAAGAAGAATGCATACAGGATCAAACCCTGGACAAAGATAGGAAAGTGTAAAAAGTATAGTGTAGCATCCTTAGTTTTTATGTGTACATTTGTCTTTATAAAATATTTATTCAAACATCTCCCCTCATTTTGGTTATTTTCAGAATCCAAAATGGGGCCATGTGATATTTTTAGAAGACATATTTAAAAAGAAAATCTACACATCTTAAAGCCAATCATTTATACAAACTACAGTGTCAATTTTTTCTACTGTTTTTCACCAAACACACCAGAGATCTTGCCATAACCTCTGAATTAAACACTCCAAGGCAATACAATGGGTAATATTTGTAATATAGTGGTAAAAGGGGTGGCACTTCTTCTCCATGTACAAAACACTATTGCCACCTATTTTATTTGATAATTACTCAAGTTTTGAATATCACTCAATTGTTTTTAGTAACCCCACAATTTTTTGCGTGACCATTTAGAGGCCTCCAAAAAACGTGTAATATTTTTATGCCCCAATTTTATCAATTTTACACAGTTATGATTATTTTAACCCGTGATTTTAACTGTAAAAGCCCAAAATCATGACAGCAGACGCCTCTTAGGGCTGAGACACACTCTACACCAGTGTGTCCTCTGTTGTTGACTTGACTGTGTCTGACCACTACTGTGTGTGTTTTTAATACCACTGGGTTTATACAGCAGGAGACCTCAGTGAGAACTGTGAGGAAGTGTCATCTGACCCTGAAATGGCAGCACATTTTGTTTAAGTTTTAGAAAACCATCCTCCACTTGTTTTACCCGCCCCCTGTGATTCTATTGTTGACGATTTTAACAGTAAGCTTCAGTCTGCCCTTGGCCAGGTTGCCCCACTGAAATGAATAAAGACTCATGCCAAACCCAGACACCCCTGGAGAATGCAGAACTAAAACAACTGAAGAGAAACAGCAAGGCAGCAGAAAGAAAATGGAGGAAAAATAAAAATAGAATTAAGGAAATGCACATAGAACAACAAAAAGTTTAGCAAACAGTGAGAAATAAAAGAAATGCATACTTTGCTTAAGTAATCACAGAAACAGAAATAACCCTAAAGTTCTTTTTTCCACAACTGACCACCTTTCCAACCCTGATTTAAAACATTTGAATTAACTTCCACTGACTCACTGCGAGCACTTTGCAGACCACTTCATGGGGAAGATAAACACGATCACATGTGGTATTTTATCTTGTTAAAATACTGTTTTTTACATATCTGAGTGTTTGTCTGTACCAGAGAAAATACTGGACAGTTTTGCCCTGGTAAATGCTGAGACTCTTGATAAAGTTTTCTACTCAGTGTGTCCCACCACATGACTATTAGATCCAACTTCAACCCCATTTTTAAGATATTTTGTGGATTTTTTTAGAGACAAGCTTTTAAACATGATGAATAGCTCTTCAGACAGGGGTCTTCCCTGCTGCCGTGGCTGTGGTGAGGCCCATGTTGAAGAAGAGCAATTTAGATTTGAATTATTTTAACAACTACAGACTAGTGTACCTGTTTTTATTCAACTTAATGAATTTTTCACAATATGATTTCACAAATGATCACACTATTGTAGAAACATTTCAATCTGGTCTTATAGTGAACCACAGCACTAACGCTGCCTTGATTTTAAATGATTGTAGAGTAAATTATGATACAAAAGGTGACAGTGCTGGTTCTGCTGGATCTAAGCTCTGCTTTGACACAGGAGACCACACTATTCTTTTAACTTGCCTGAAACACCTCGGCCTCTCCGGTGCTGTTTACAAATGGTTCAAATCCTATCTCACAGAACATTTACGGTGAGTATAGACATGTGCTCCTCCTAGGTCCAGAAAATCACATGTGGTGTGCCCCAGGGTTCCATTTTAGGTCCTGTGCTTTTCAACGTGTATATGCTCCCTCTTCAGGAGACATCAGGAGACATGGAATTAACCAGTTATGCAGATGGTATGCAGCGTTACATCTCTGTTTCTAATGGTGACACCAAGCCAATGGATTTTTTAAATTTATTTATTTATTTTTTTTACTGCATTTTAGATATTAAATCCAGATGGCAGAAAACCTTCTCCAACTTAAACTGGACAAAACTGAGCTTTTAGTCATCAGTCCTGATGCTCAGAGAGAAAAAAACTTTTACCAAAACTTCAAGTATAGCCCCCATCTCCCTGGGCATATTTTCTTTTACTCTGAGCTGATATTTATTCCACACATTAAGAAAATACACAAAAATATTTTTTTATCATCTAAAAAGTACAGCCAGAGTCCGCTCCCTTCTTTTTCGGGCAAACACAGAGATGCTGATGCATGCTTTTATCACCAATCGATGCCATACTTTCTGGTCTTCCAAAAAGGATTTTTCAGGTTTACAATTATTACAAAATTCTGCAGCACATTTCCTGCCTAGGACCAGAGGGCAGGATCAGATTACACTGGTTTTAAGAGCATTGGCTTCCCATGCGATCGATTTTCAAGTTCTTTTACTGTTTTTTAAATGTCTTAATGGTCTTGGGCCTACTTATCTTCAGAACCGCTTTTACCCTGTGAACCCTCACGGACCCTGCACTCTTCTGGGAGCAGGCTCCTAATCAATCCCAAAATCAGGACACACACTCACCGCGAGGCGTCTTTCCAGTACTACGACTCCCGTCTATGGAACAGCCTGTTGGAGGCTGCAGAGAATGCTTGTGTTTTTAAGAGCAGACTCAAGACGCACCTTTTTAGTGTAGCTTTTGATTTATATTTACTGTCTTATTTGTTTTTTTATTACATGTATTTAGTATATTTATAATTTTTTTTAAAGCTTATTATTTTATTTTATGTTATTAATACCTGTAGTCTCGGTGGTTGGCTGTCAGTGTTAATGAAAATATAATCTCAAGTCCAGCAAATTTTGGATAAGATCTAAAACTTGAGAACTACACATCAGTTATGTAGTTTGATACATACTCTATAAAGTAGTGCTATAAAGAGTGCTATAATGTATAAGAGTTGGTACCGATCTGTCCATAGGCGATGCTGATGAGCCTCTCGTTCACCAGTTTGTCTCGGGACGGGTTTCTGGGTTGACGCTTCATTATGTCGCTCTCTGCTGCTTCATAGGCCAATGAGATGGCTGGGACCTGAGAGAGAAGCATGCTCAGGGGTCATTCAGAGAAACTGGTACAATTCATTCATCTGTAAACCTATGACAAATGCAACACTGCCATCTAGTGATCATACTGAGAAGAGCAGAAACTTAGGTTAAACGTTAACAACTTCATGGACAATCAAAAAATTGTGAGAAACCACTTGAGAACTATTGTTTAAAAGATATTATATCTACTATTGTTCCAATACTGATTTTTGTAAATGTATATGGTATAATGGTGATATATTCACCATTACAAAAAACATGTTGCATGATATAAATGTTAATTTATATTGTTTGAAAACATAAACTCTGTCAGATGTTGCTAAACTGCCAGGTTACCCTTGGGACTAGGCCTAAATAAAGCCTTAGACTAGGCAAGAGTGGTTGGCCCAGATTTGTAAGGCAGCAAAACTCAAAAATATCATTCAGAACATAATTTAATAAATATTTTACAATTTTTGTACTTGATTGGTGTTGTAATTATAATCACAATTAAAATCAGGTTGATTGTGTAGTTTATTGTGTTGTCACGTGTGTAGGGGGTGGATGGACAGTCAAACAGCCTCACCATGTCCCTTTTAATTATGTGTGGTGTAAATGGCAGCCTCACCATGTCAGTGCCCAGGTCGATGCAGAGGATGGTGATGGTGCCCAGAGGCAGAGGAATGTTGACCAGGATGAAGAACAGGAAGGGCGTGATCTCTGGAATGTTACTGGTCAGAGTGTATGCGATAGACTTTTTCAAGTTGTCAAAGATCAAGCGACCTGCCACAAATATATGAAATAAGTGTACTGCAAAGTAGAAACACCACTATATATTCAAACATGTGCAAAAAAGTAACTTCAGAGTAGATTTCCACATAGATTTCTGCACTAACAAGGATTGTTTTTGCCAATGTCAAAGTACAGGGTTAGCAGGTTTTTACACATAAACATTGCAGAGGGCATGTAGTTTAGTTGTGTGATCTTTTTGTTTTTACTTGTACTTTCAAATCAACAGAACCAAAATTATTTTCCTGTTTCTACCTCTTCCTTGTTTACCACTCACCTTCCTCGACCCCGGTGACAATGGAAGCAAAGTTGTCGTCGAGTAGGATCATATCTGCGGCCTGTTTGGACACATCAGAGCCCGAGATCCCCATGGCAACGCCGATGTCTGCCTTCTTCAGAGCGGGAGAGTCGTTAACACCATCTCCTGTTACTGCAACTATGGCTCCCTGAACATATATATATACATATACATGGTTCACAAATATGTGCAGGGCAAAAATTACAAATTATGTACTTAACAATGAAGTACAGGTCTAAAGTACAAAAGAAACCTTGGTCTACGAGAGATTGTTTAAAAATATATCGTAAATATTATTTGTGTCCAGACCTAAAGTTAAATTCATTAATTATAATTATTTATTGCACCAATGTTGATTTTATGATAAAACTGAAGTTGATTTTCATTCAGATAGCTGAATGAGCTACTTGCATGCCAAATACAGCTACGGCTTAAGCTAACTTGTGTTTGTGTTCTCAATAGATGGTAGGTAATGGCATACCAATTTTAGCAGCAATGATAGTAAATTTAAATTGTATAAATCAGTATGAATGCATAATATGGCTATTGGGTTTAAACTTTGAGATCGATTAAAGGTAACACAACTCTGCTCCTCCTCTCCTCACACTTTACCTTAAAACCCTTCACATTTGAACAGATTTCGATGTCTTTGCTCTGTTCCTTTACATTTGTGCCTGACCTGTCTCTGGCAGCCCTCCACGATGATGAGCTTCTGCTGTGGGGAGGTTCTGGCAAAGACGATCTCTGTGTGGTTCTTCAGGATGTCATCCATCTGCTCTTGGGTCAGGTCCTTCAGGTCTGTGCCATGGATCACACACGCCTTTGCATCCCTGAAACCATCACAACACAACTGCTCACAAATATGTCCAGGAAATGTATTGAATATTATTCTACACGTTACGTTGCGTGTAGAACACAACATTCAAAAAAACTTGTCCTGTGCTGGTTCTCTAATGAGTTTCTTAACCATTTTTTACACTTTAACAAAATATTTTTTACATTAGACGCATTCTGGAGTTGTATGTTTTTCTAAGTTACCTGGGGTTGACTTGGCTGACGGGAATGTTGAGCCGTAGTGCAATGTCCTCCACTGTCTCATTACCCTCAGAGATAATGCCCACACCTTTAGCAATAGCCTTAGCTGTGATGGGGTGGTCTCCAGTCACCATGATAACCTAGGAGGAAGTACAGATGCAAATCTGAGTTTAATTCATAGTCTGTAAAATGGAAGTGGACTAAGGGAGTGTGAGGTCACCCATAGCGTTTGGTTGCAACCAAATGAAGCTCAATGAGGCTAGTAGTTACAGCGGCTAAACTACAACCAGGGACCATATTTGGAAATTGTACCACAACAGCGAAGAGCCAATCAGGAGCAAGGCTGTTGAAGGTAACGCGGGCACTTAGCAACACTGTTAATCAAACCTGTTGCTAATGCTAGTGGGAGTGACCTCAGGGAAAGCAGGCACTGGATTTATCAGTTATTAATATTCATATCTTAATTTATGGACAATATTGTGGGGTTAATGGGTTAAAAAATGGGTTAATACAAACATTTTAAGGTCAGAATGACGAGCCTGAACCGCAGCAGTTACAGAGGGAGGGGTGAAGATTTTTCAGTAAAAGTCAATTGCAACTAGAGCTCAAAAGAACCACTTTGTTCTCATGCTCACTTCTTATTTGGAACGAAGCAGCTAGCGGGCTAGCTATGTCCATTTATGTATACAGTCTATGGTTCAATTTAAATCAAGAAGGGATGTGTAAATGTAAATTCCGAAATATGTTCTAAATAAGAGATCAGACCTTGATTCCAGCCGAGCGGCACTTTCCCACAGCGTCGGGCACCGCAGCTCTGGGAGGGTCAATCATGGACATAAGCCCCACGAAGCATAGCCCGTCTGTCTGGAAGTTTACATCATCTGTGTCGAAAGCAAAACCTTTGGGGTACTTGTCCTCAGGCATGAACAGGTGGCAGAAACCTGAAAAAGGAAGAAAAAAGGGTGGATCGTCAGTAGAAAGTTATATGAGTAGTATATGAAGTAGTATAAGTAGAAAGATTTATGCACAGATACTATATGGTTGTTGTGTGATAATATGATGATTTCTACATAAAACTGATCAGACAAGTCAACATGCAGTTCAAAAAGCCAAACTGCTGTAAAAAGGAGCTGGAATTTGGAATTATGGAATTTAGCATTATGTAAATAACCCACAAGGAATATCTATTTCACTCCATGTATTCCTATTCATGCTATTGTTGAATACAGTGTAATATGTGGTCTCACCCAGCACCCTCTCTCCCAGACCCCCCAGCTCAAGGTAGGCGTTCTGGAAAGCCTCCTTCATCTCGTCGTCCATAGGCTGCTCTTTGCCCTGGACCATGATGGTGGTGCAGCGGTCCAGGATCCTCTCTGGCGCCCCCTTCATGACAAGCAGGTACCGGTTGTCATTCTCATCCTCTGTCTCATGGATGGAGAGCTGTAGGGACAGAGACAACATCAGGGATAAATTCAGGGATTAGGTAAATGAAAAAAAGAGTTCAAAGCAAGACCCAGATTGTTGATAAGATCTGAAGTTTAGTTTAAAATCATCAATTAACTATACTATTCTATACTTCATAAAAATATAGAAAGATATTTGTAACAAAAAGATAAAAACAGATATTTGTGATTGGGAATTGGGTATGTTCCTTAGAAAGACAGATATTGTTTCTCTAGATGCTCTTGTTATAATTGACTGACCTGGTACTTGTTGGTGGAATTGAAGGGGATCTCTGCCACCTTCTTGTTCTTGTCCCTCATTGACTTCACAGCTCCACAGGACAGTTCGATACATTTGAGCAGAGCAGATTCAGAGGCGTCTCCAGCCACCTCCCTCTTCAAGATGGGTAAAGGACTCCTGTCCCGCCTTAAACACAGCGCGGTTACACAGAGTTGCGATACGGGCCAGAGACACCCAGGTTGTGGAGCTCTTGTCAAAGGAGGAGCCTGGAGCATAATGATGGATCAGTATTCAGGTTAAATTGTTATAAATCTTGAATTAGAAAATTTAATAAATGCAAAAGTATCAAACTAGCTTAATGTCCTCCTAATGTCCTCCTATAAAGCTATTCCTTTATTATGCAAAATCAACTTTTCAGAGGTTTTAACCATGTTGTAGTTGTTTCTTGGTTTTTATTTTTAAACTTCTATTTACAAGGCACATACTAATTCAGTTATAATACTGGAGTTAAACTGATTCTTAAAATTCCTTTTTTTTTTTTTTTTTTTTTACATGCCAGGATATTTCAGATTCGATTTGTCAAATTATTCTGAAAGTATAACTTCATATGTAACACTTTACACAACACATGTCTGAACTTCATTTTATACACTTTTATACACTTGCAGTTGATGTCATTAACATTCTCTGGGACTGTGATGCTAATTGTAGGCACTGCTTTATCTGAAGGTCTGTTACTCAAGTGAGACTTAAAATAATATTCGTCACAAGCTAGTTAGCATTAGCCAACAGTTTTTCAGTTAGTCACTCTTACCTTTTTTGTTGAAAAACACCTAAACAAGACCATGAATGCTCATAATGATTAGAGGCTCCTGAAAATGTGTTGTTTAAATCAGGCAATGTTTGCTAATGTGTGTCCCACAGAATTCTTGGCTCATTTTTAAATTATGAATCAGACTAGAATGTAGTGAAGACACATGAACACTATCCTACCCTAACCTACAGACAGTGCCTCTCACCAGACTGATCTTCAGTGGTATCAGCCTCGTGAATCTGGTTGTCAAACCACATGTGGGCCACAGTCATACGGTTCTGGGTCAGGGTGCCCGTCTTGTCGGAGCAGATGGTTGAAGTGGACCCCAGAGTCTCCACAGCCTCCAGGTTCTTCACCAGGCAGTTCTTACGTGCCATTCGCTTAGCCGTCAGAGTCAGACACACCTGCGAGAAGGACAGGCCAAACAATTGGTAAAAAGACCAATCCGACAGAGCGGAATTAGTATTGATTTATTGCGAAACAGACATGATCACCTCCAGGCTGCTTTTATTCACAGAAAATCGAAATCGAAAGAAATACAATGAGAAACTGGGTACTATATTTATGAGTACAGCTATTTATACAATTACTCCTTAATTAGCCATAATAAAGCATGAACAAAGACTTAATCCATAATGAACAAATATTTAATTAAGAATGATTCAAGCTCAGTGACTATTTAATTAAGGGGTTAAAGGGTATTAATTAAGTAGTTACTAAGCCTGAATAATTCTTAATAAACTACTGAAATTTAATAAAGTCTTCGTTCATGCTTTATTAACGAGGGGGTACTTTACTTCTATGGGGTATTAACTGCTAACACGTGACATATTTATATCACCATGTTACCTTTTATTGTTTTGAGAATGCTATATTTGCCAAAAACAACAAAAGAACATGTGTTATAAGTTTCACTTTTGTTTCTGACACTCTGAATTTCCTCTCCTTTTGCTCCTCACATTAAGTCACTCCCCTTCAGAGCTCTATCACAATCAGTGTGCATCCCGCTAATGAAACTACTGCACATAGCATCAGGTTTGTGAAGTTGCTGTGTACAGTTTTGTATCATATTTTTTAGATATTTATGGCGAATTGTCATGTGAGAACCTGGGTGATGCAGGCTTGTGGCCTCAGCATTGCACAGAATCTTATAACTAACCGTAAGGCAGGTTTGAGTAGGGCCCGGAAGAGACCACTAAAATTTTCAAACATGCAAGGATGACATCTAAAACCTCTTCAGGCATGTTTTTGATGAGGGAACAGCATTAAAACATGGTAAAAAGCTCAAAATTTATTTAGCATAATACCCCCTCTTTAAAGCATGAGTAAGTGTAGTATTATAAAATGGTTAAAATATATCTGGAGATGTTCATGTTGTTTTATCCAAATGCATTTCAATGTTAATAGCACAGTCAAAAGAGCAAATGCAGAAAGCAGTGATGCAGTGCAAAAGTACATTACGTTTCATGCTAAAAGTACGGCAAGAGCCAAAGGCCAAAAAAAAAAGAAAAGAAAGTAAGTTGTTTTCAAGCACAGATGGTCCAATTCAGTTCCAACTTTATAATCTTATGCTTATATCCTATAGTTATTACATTTAGCCAGTCGTTGTGAAGGCAGAGAGCACCGTAAACTGACTGGCCTGGAAGAGAAAGACATAAATGGAGAGAGAGAGAGACAGACATACTTGGAAGGGGGAAGAAGGAGGGAGGAGGGGGAAGAAGGGAGGATGGGAAGAAAGGAGGAGGAGGGGGGAAGAAGGGAGAAGGGGGAAGAAGGGAGGAGGAGGAAGAAGGGAGGAGGAGGATGAGGGGAGGAGGAGAAGAGGAGGAGAGGGTCAACACAATCATCACTATAACACCACAAATGTAAAGGCACAAAGATACACAAAGCCACTGAAAACGCCAGGCCACAGAGGAGAGAGAGGAGCCACCGGATCAGCCACATCACTTCACAACACAACACTGAATTAAACACAGTTTAACACACTAACAATTATATTTACAATACAGACAGTACACTTAAAAACTTAAAAGTGATCTGTAAAAATTATTAGTTATTTAAAATCTACATTTAGTACCAGTGTCACCAATCTGGCTCTAACTCAGGAAGTTAAATGCATGCAACCCATTTCTAATTCTTTTATTTATATTACTTATACTTAGATTCAATTTTAAAAAGTCATTAATATATATGTGTTAACATCATATTTTATAGTATCCTATTTTCAGTCTTGCTTTAGGGCTCTGAGTCAGACTCACTAACTTATTTATAACCAATTAATTTGGACCTGCCTGTACACATTTTCATTCTCATTATATTGACATTTAGTGACTGTAGAGAGCTTTAGGCTAGTTTTATCTTATCAGTTAAAATATTTGGCAGCTCATTGACCAATGTCTTATCTATGTCAGCCAATTTTTCCACGCATACTACTACAATTCTGTCAATAGTAAGAATCCATTGAGGACACAATTAAAGACTGCCTTAAAATCACTGTAATATTGTAAACAGATCAGGGTCAGAACAGGTGGCAGCTAAATAATTTGACTTTTTGATTATGTAATGATGATGATGAGATGATGAATGAATTGATAATCCATTGTGTAAAGATTAATTGATTTAATTTTCTACAAAAGGTTGCATTCCCAAGTTTGTCTCTATAAAAATAAAACTAAACTTCCTCTCTACAAATAAAGCCAAAATTTTCCTTGAGCTGACCCTGTAGTGTAGTACTCTCACAGTGACAGTAGCGAGCAGACCCTCTGGCACATTGGCGACGATGATGCCGATGAGGAAGATGACTGCTTCCAGCCAACTGTAGCCCAGGATTAGGGACAGGACAAAGAAAGTCACGCCCAGGAACACAGCGACGCCTGTGATGATGCGGATGAAGTGCTCAATCTCCTTCGCAATGGGTGTCTGTGAACAATAGGAACGTTTTTTTAGCAGTTATTTCCATTTTTAGTTTGTGAAAAAAGTTTGCATTTATTCAATAGTAGTTGAAAGCATGGTTTTGTTTTATTATGTTACCCTTAAACTTTGTATTGAATACTGTGTGTCTTAAACAGTGAGGTAAACTTGTAACTTTGTAGGAATGCGACACATGCTTATTTTGAGAAGTCTACACTGGCACCTGTTTCTTTGGAGACATGATATAGCTCTTCATTTTCAGGTTGACATGAGGCCTCGTAATACATCTTTACAGTGACAACGAGCATCTTTTTAGGGACGCATTCTACCCCAGTATACTGTCAACAGTCAAGAGCTATGTAAAACGAGTTAAGTTCCGTTAAAAAGGACCTGCCTTCTATAGATAGTACTTTTCTCTGGCTATAAGTACTGGAAGAAGTCCCTTGAAATGTATGTGCCTGCTGTCTGTAACTTCATTCATCTGATCAGATAAAAAAACTTCTGTCAACTCTCTACCTGGTCTGCAATCTCTTCCTTCATGATATCAGTAGTATATAATTTTAAGATATATGGACTTCATAATGTACCCGCATCCTCAGATATGTAACTTTGTGATCCTGCTTGTCTTAAAATTTTTCATTACAAGATTACGAGAGTTGAGTCAGTTATTGTTTAGTTACCAAGCAGAAAAGACTCTTGACTCTGGATTTGATGTGCTGCCAATCTCTGTTGCTGACGTAAACAGAGACGATTAAACAATTAGATGAATCCAAACTATAAAGCAATTTACCCCAAAATATTCTAAACGTACAATATTGTAACATACCACTGCAAATACAACAAAAAGTCCATTTCTTTACAGCTCAGTACTGGTAATAAAACCAGTGGGGTGTACGCAACAGCTGCAATGTTTACACCTTACGTTAAAAGTTTTTAAAAATGAGCGGTAAATTACAGTTTTGTTAATCCTTTCCTATTATAGTATTGAGTAGTGATAAATTATTCACACGCTAAGTAATTAAAATGACAGACTAATTGTACCTTGCCAGTCTCCAGTCCTGAGGTTAGAGTGGCAATGCGTCCCATCACTGTGCGGTCACCAGTGCACACCACGATACCACGGGCCGTTCCTGAATACAAATGACAGCATAGCTCAAAGGGGACAAAGACATATTATGCTAAATCTACTTATATGAGCTTGTTTTGTTGCCTCATCATTAGTTACTTTAAATTGTATTTTGATATATCTCTATATTTTCTCTGCTTGGTTTTACACACACGCACGCACGCACGCACGCACGCACGCACACACACACACACACACACACACACACACAAATATATAAACACCTCATTATATGTCTTTTATCATTAGCAACCACTAGGGGGCACCCTTTCTTTGAGTTTCTATGACCATGTCCTACTGCTGTAAAAGGTAATCACTCTCTGTGAACTGAACTGTGGCAAAACAAACACAGTCCACAAACTATGTCAGCCAACACACAAAGTCAACACAAGAGTCTGTGGATGGCCCTGTTTAGTAATATGTCCTATATTTTACACACAATTATGGAGCTCAGTAACTGCCCACTCCGGTGCCAAAAGTAAACTTTCCATTCATCTTTCCCATAGACTTTTAAAAAATTCTAATATTAAAAATTCAAAGGCATCGTGGAGAGATGGAACCAAGCATATTGATCTTTTCAATTCAATTGTCTTCCATCTTATTGAAAACATAGACAGGTTCAGATATAAAGAGCAGGATGTCAGGATCACTACAGTTTTTATTTCGTGTTAATAGGACCAATAATTCCAAAGAAATCCACATTAAAGTTTTGAATGAGTTTGTACAATATATTAAGCCTAAAAACATGTGCTACCAGCAGAAACACATGTTCTGTCCTTGTGTTACATTAAGTCTCAAGTTTCACTCATAAATGATGAGAAAATTGTCATTTACGTAACTTGGATTATAATGATAAGAAGCACCAGAGGAGAGAAAGAGAGGAAAAAAGGTGAGAAGCTGCCCTGGATCAGAGAGGAGGAAGGGGAGTGGGGGCAGACGGCAGTGCACATGCAGAAGCAGTGGGAAAGACAGACTGGATTTTTTGTCAAATTGTGCAGATTTAAAATCAATAATCATGAAACACGAGAACATGTGACATACAGAGACGCGATATGGTTCAGAGAGGTGACTCCTCTTCAGTACCACATGCTCTTACTACCACAAGATTGATTGAAGACCTGTCGATTAAAATGCGCTTGCCTATCATCGGGATCGACCAAAATTTGATCATTTGATCTTTTTTGGAAAAGCCATATGTGACATTACTCAATACCCTATAAAACCTTTAAATTTACTGACAAATGTGACCAAGTATATTGGGTTACCTGCTCATTTTAGTTATCAGATTTTCACTGGTCATGTAAATGTACTCAGTGATATTAAATACATGTTAAGATGGTGGTCTAACCTTCGACGCAGTTGGTGGAGAAAAAGGCGATGTTGCGGGTCTCCAGGGGGTTGTCATGAGTACAGTCAGGTGACCTGGTCTGAGGCTCTGATTCACCCGTCAGGGAAGAGTTGTCCACCTGCAGAAAGCAACAGGAACCTCTATTACTGTATGAGGAGACTGACATGGTCTTTGAAATCAGGGCTGTCTTCACATAGAGTTGTACAATGTGTAGATGTATTTTGTATGGAGTTGTACAGTGTATTTTGTATTCTGTGTCAGTTCTCACTTTGCAGCCATGTGAGGAGATGATGCGCAGATCAGCGGGGATCCTGTCTCCACCTTTCACCTCCACCAGGTCTCCAGCCACCACCTGCTCTGCGTTTATCTGCATCTTCTCCCCCTCACGGATCACCAGAGCTTGCTGTCAAATCAAAGGTCTTTGGTTAATACAGTCGTTTGCAGCGTGAAAGCTATTTCATGTACAAATTATCAACAAGAGACAGCGCCTCCTCCATCTTTGCCCCCATACTCTGGAACTCTTATATCATATGGTCTATCCATTGCCTTTTACTTTTAAACATTGCATATTTCTTATTTCTACTTAACTACTTACTTACTTGCACAGTATCTTTGAGAGTTTGATTTATATAAGCTTGAAATCTTAGTAAGCAGGATGATACGGGATGCACCCAGAGGTTACATTAGCTAGCATATACCAGCTTTAACTGTTTTGAAAATAAAACTGTGCCTCCTCCAATGAACAAACAGCCAGGACCTGCAGGTTCACAAGTCACAATGAGTGCAGATTACCTAAACGGAGCTCGACCTTCGCACACAGACAGCTTTTTCTTTCAAAGCCATCAAAGAATGGAATAAACTGCCACAATGTCTGAAACTTTCCTCTGACATGAAAAACTTTTCATTTAATGTTAAGAAATTAATATTAGAGAATCTGCAGTGTCAGCATTAAGAATGGCAATTGGTATGATATAGTCTTAGTGAGATTTTATTGTAAAATTTTATTGCGTAATAACTGGTCATTTGTAGTGTGTGAGTGTGTATTGATTATATTGCTTACATTTTATATTGTATTTCTCACCTGCTCAGGGACTACATATGGAAACTAGCTTCGGCTATAATCTGGTGTAAAGCATCTTTAATGTTTTTACACATTGTCCCATTGTCAAATAAACTAATAAATAAAATAAAATAAATAATAAAATTTCCCTTTTATATGAATGTGTTAAGAGTGGCGTTAATGTTAAATTATTGTTAAACCAGTAGGAGTTAACTTTGACTGGAGGCTTTCCACGTATCGATATTTAGAGGCTTTTCTCCAAAGCCTTTTGCATGCTCTGCAGCCTATAAAGTACATTTATGGTGTTGGAAAGTAAACGCATCTCTCGCACACTAATATCCTCAAATTATGCACAGCATGCCACAGTTGATCTGGCTGGATATGAACAGAT
Source organism: Periophthalmus modestus (assembly GCA_019594935.1). Classification (NCBI taxonomy): domain Eukaryota; kingdom Metazoa; phylum Chordata; class Actinopteri; order Gobiiformes; family Gobiidae; genus Periophthalmus; species Periophthalmus modestus. The sequence continues at coordinate 17,625,987 of JAIEZT010001318.1, forward strand.
AGCTAGGTGGATTCTACCTTTAGCTGTCTGCTATATAAGTTCTTATAAAAAGATAACTGAAGGAATTGTGTGGTGACTGGACATTGTTATGAGTGAAATACAGATACACTTTTTTGCCTGTGTTTGCTAATGTGCACCTTGTGTCACCATGGCAGCTACTGAACATCCCACCATAGTATCAATACTTAATATGGGTCTGATATATTGGGACGTCTCTCTAAACAATTCTTTAGTAATAATAATAATCAAATTTTTTATAAAATACATTTTGTTATCCATCCTCTGGGACTGAATGATAGAGATGTGGCTGCAATCCTGTGCCATCGGTCTCTCTAAGTACAATTAATTTCTTACCTATCCATCTACATTTGTAAAAGGTGGCTGAATTTGGTTCCCAGTGACACCAATCTTCTGGTTAAAGGGCAACCACTTTACGATCTAAACCACTTTTCATTCTAATCCCAATATGATAGTATGTAAACTCTGTGGTCTTGTGTTACCTGTGGGACCATGTTCTTGAAGGACTCCATGATCTTGGAGCTCTTTGCCTCCTGGAAATATGAGAAGCACCCGGTGATGATGACCACAGCGGACAGCACGATTCCCAGATACAACTGTGCGGAGAGAGACAAGCAAATCATTTAATATCCAATACATTAGTTAATTTTAACCGTGTCTGTGATCTAAAAGTGTATCATGAAAGAGGAGCTTGAAGCGGTGGATATATTGATGTGAAACTCTAGACTTTGAGGAGCTATTTCAGGACCTTTGCAAAGACAGAAATAGACACAGTTGTGATTTTCGTTTCACTGTGGTGTTATGTGTTTTTTGATGTGGACTTCATGACTTAAAGCTATCCATCTGTTTTCTGTCTGCTCTGTTTCTGTCTAAGGTGGGTGTGGACTTTGTTGATTACCATACATTTCGGACTATTGAGCACACTTGAATATAGGCCACACCAGCTAAATGTTAGAATAGAAGGCAAATACATTTTGTACATATACTGTATAAGCAGCACTTGAATATAAGCGCAGGTTTTTCATGTTGTAAGGTGAGATATTTACACAGAAAGACAGTACACTGAGTTTTTTTTTTGTTTTAATTTAATACATGCTTTTCTTCAAACTATGCCTGAAAATTGGCATTCGAAGGGGTTTGAATGGGTAACAGGCAGATGGGTAATAGATTCTAGTATTAATATAAATGTGCTCTAATTTGCTTTTCTGTCCATATCTGACCAAGCAGACTGTTGACCTGTAACACATCTCTTAGGTCCTTTTCACACTGCCACTAGTTAGGCCGACGTAAAAGAGCATTCACTACAAAACTGGTGCACCTGTGCCGGTGTGAACCCAACAGTCGCATTATGATTCGCATTAAAAGTCCCCTCCGAGACCGCTTAAAACAGGAGGTGTTGGCTCCACTCTGGAGCGGGACGAGTGTGGTTTGAACCTGGCTGACTTCGGCCGACCTACGCAGTCCGAGGTGCGAAGTAAAAGTGCTTGGAATTGGGTAAAAAAGAACTTGGAACACATATATATGGATTAATTTAATGTCAGCAACAATTTCCTCCTTTCTGTCTGCGCAGGTGAGCCTGGGTCTGTGTGTCATACAAAATGTTTTTTTCTCTCCGAGCACAAAGCAAACGTGAAGCAAGCATGAAGTGAGCGTATTCACAGGGTTCTGTTCGCTTCAAGCGCATTGTCATGGAAATAAGTTTGGTAATCAGCTAATGGACTCTCACATGGTTTAATGTATGTTGTTGGGTGAATGATACACCATGTACGTGAACAAGGCTGATCTAGTGCGCATGGGGTCGGGTCGTTCACAGAAAAAACCTTACTCTGTTAATGCTGATATTGTTGTTGTCATTGCCAGTCAGTTACTGCCCTGTCCAAAATGGACACTTGTTGACTGGATGCAGTGACGTGCGGTGAGCTTCATGGCCGGTGAGGCACTGATCATCACAATCAGATTTACAAACATGTAAACCAGGTGTCGGTACATTTGGACCCGGGACAGTTTCTCTCCCAGTGACTTGGGGCCAGAATAAAAAAGAATTTCAATATAAAAGTTCCGAAGTCCATATGAAATAGCTCTAATAGTATGAATAAAAAGCAAGCTGGTTTTTTATATAGTTTTTTATCCTTATTCTGGTTCCCCAATTTTCAGTGGAATACAAAACCAGCTTAGTTTTACTTTCATACTATTAGAGCTATTTCATATAGACTTTGGAACCTTTATTTTGAAATATTTTTTTAATTCTGGCTCCAAGTCACTTACTGGGAGAGACATTGGCGCGGGGCCGACACCTAGTTTAAACGTTTGTAAATCTGATTGTGATGACATAAGTGCCTGACCAGCCATGAACCTCACCACACGTCACTGGTGTTAGTAATTAAGCGCAATCTTAATCTAAATTTTTCTTATTGGAGGTGTGGTCCAATTGGTGGTCCTCAGTTTGCTTTTTAACAACAAAGTGGTCCCTGGTCTGAAAAAGTTCTGCCTCTAGAGGCAAACGGCATTACATGATTCAAACAGCCGTCACAGCCTCCTCAGTAAAGTCATAACACTAGAATATGATTTCTGCCACTAATAGAAGATGGATTATCCAAGAATTTAATGTCATATTTTTTCTGATAAACAAAGCAATAATGATGACTCTAATTAATCTAATTCTTATGGATACTACTCATGGACTGTATAATGGAAAGTGAGTGAGTCATCTGAAACCCATTGCTGGGCCCCAGATGACTCTATGGTCCTATAATTAATACAGGACTGGTCAAATTAATATGGTTAACTTAAAACGCACATTCTTGCTATAATACAGAGTTCAGGGGTCTAGTCACACATACAAATTATGAGGTTCAACATTTGTACATTTACTTGGATATTTCTTATGAAAGTACAATGTAATCAATTGGGAAAAACTGGTCAGAATGACAAGCTTAATAGCAGCAGCTACAGAGAGGTGAGAGACTGCTATTTATATACTTGATAATTGAAGAAAAAAAACACTGTGATCAGTTTATACGTATATATGTGACTCAAATAACTGCCTCACTCATGCAGTAAATTACACCTGTTCCTTATTTCTGTAATATGCTGAATCAGACACATCACTATGGCTCGATCTTCTGGCAGCGACCCAAAAATAAAATGTGAAACTGACTAAAAGCTACTTACAGCTCCAGTCTATACAAACAGTATCACATGTATGAGGGGTGTGCAATAATTAATATTTCTATTTCCTTTGCTATTATTACGATAAATATAATCAAATAGAGCTTTTTAGCATGTGTATAACTAAGGGTTGAGAATGAGGCATCCCACAACTGCGAATTAACTACAAAACTAAAAAACTACATCATTTTATCCAGAAATATTACACTGCAAGTTCCTTTTTAACTGTTAATGAAAGCTTTTTGATACTTTTCTAATCATACTTTTCTTCGTAGTGCTATACAGATGGTAAACTAGTTAAAAGTTTAATGCACTACTTACACACTATACACTGTTTATATTTGAGTATTTGGGTGTTAGATATTCCTGCATCCTGTAACACTTTTTTGTCTTCTCTGCGTCGTTGTAAAGTGCTCTATTTATAAACTTTGATAATTTGATTGATTGCACAACAGTTTATCTGACTCACATTGTCCCCCGGCTGGCTCATCTTCTGTAGCAGCCTGAATAGCATAAGCCAGGAAACAGAGAATGGCTCCAATCCACAGCAGGATGGAGAAGCCTCCGAAGAGCTGACGACAGAACTTGACCCACTCTGGGGTGGTGGGGGGCGGAGTCAGGGCGTTGGGGCCGTCCCGAGCCAAGTACTCTGCCGCCCGGGCATTGGTCAAACCTGTGCAGAAAACACATGATTAGGACAGAAGGAGATAGGTATAGATGTAAATATGTGGTTATATTATTCACAACTTACCTGGACGATGTCAGTGTTGTACTTACGGCAAACCTCCTCAACAGACATTTTGTGTGTTCCGTCTGAGAAAAGAACTTTTATTATTTCAAAGCCTGAATTACAAATGTTTATTGAGAAATGAATAATATTAACACAGACTCTTTACAAAAAAATAATCATAGACATACAATTAGTAGATGTAATGTTCAATGCTAATGCTATCGCCCACTTAGCAACTCAGCTAGTCCAGGAAGATTTTGGAATACTGGAGTCAGTCTCCTGGCTCACCCAATGTCTTGTAGGGTTACACTGGGATGGCCCGCTTCCAAACAATGGAGAGGAAACTATGGACTTTGGATAAATTCAATAAAGGCATAAGTGTTTTGTGTTTATCAAGACCATTTTGGTGAACACCATTTCATGTGATTAATAAAGAAAATAAAAAAGCTGAAGCTGTATCTTTGTGGAGCATTTGCTGTGATTAACTTTATGATATATCTAAAGTCAGTATATGCATCTATATAGTAGAAAAAGAGCAGCATTTCCAACAGTTGTCCTCAGACATCTTTTTAAGCTAATCTATTTTAGGACTAAATCCTTTGACAAATTAACCCTTTTTCAATCCTATTTTAGCATAGAAGCTGTTTTGACAAATAAGGAGAAAAACAGAGCATGTGGTAAACAGTGAGTGCAGACTGTATACGTTACAATGGGGGACTTCCTTCTTGAGATCGTCCATGTCCTTGCATCCTTTCTTCTTGGGTGACTCCTTCTCGTCCTTGTCCTGCGTGGGTGGCCACGCGGTAACTATCTGACCGTCCATACTGCAACACAAAACAAGAGACACAGGAGTAAGAGCACCGCATTCAACTTTTAGCTATATAGCATTAGTGTCTGCTATATAGTTATAATCTATCACATCCGTGGATCATTGTTATAATTTGCACTTTTGCAATTGCAGTTGCAACAAATTGTAATATTCATCTAAAACAACTTAATAAAAGAAATAATTAGCTGACTTCCGCATAAGAAAAACTGAGGTGACTGATGGGCGCATATGTTGGCATAAAGGTCATCACAACAAAAAGCCGTGAAGCTGTTGGCACCTCCAAATGGATAGCTGCACATCAGGCAGTATCACCGATTAAGAAAATAAAATTGGAGAACGAAAGTCAAAAAAGTTACAGAGCAGTGGAAGTATACTGGTGGCGGTGAAAATGGTCTTGAAAATAAGGGACTAAAAATTGTTCAAACATGCACAAATCACTCCAAATACAACTTGGGTGAGTAAATGGGTGCGGGAAACAATTAGAACATGGCAAAAAAGTCTGAAAAAAGTCGATTTTGCATAATAGGTCAGGTCAACGTATAATAATAATAATAATAATAATAATAATAATAATAATAATAATATAATAATAATAATAATAATAATAATAATAATAATAATGCCTTTAAATACTGCAAGTAAAAACCAAATTCACAGTTACAAGCTCAGTATTAAATAAAATCATGCACGTATTGCAGTCCTCTTGCATTATCTGCATTATATCCAGGACTGTGATATAACTATATGGTATTGTCTTTATTGAAAGCCTTGTATTGCAAATTGTGAGCTCACTTTGATTTCCCTGGATTATGATCAAATAGAAGCCTCCATTAAAGAGTGAAATTTGAAAAGAACACAGAGAAGGCAAGATAATTACCATCCTAAAAATATTTAACAACAATAATAATATGGTATGAGGTCAATGACTGCCTCTAAATCCCTGTTCTTGAGAAATAGGGGGCGCAGTGAGAGTCTGTGTGGATCCAAACATAGCTGATGTGAGTACAGGTCTCAAGAGCTCAGTCTTCAACAGAACTCTAAGTAGGACAGTGTCATTCACCAGCAGCACAGATGACTGAGCAGAGAGGCAGGGGCTGAGGCAGGGTCACATGATCTGTCACTATCACTATGAGATATTATAGTAGTAGCATCAGTAGTATCACTACAGACTGACCAAAGAGAGAGAGGACTGAGAGATAGCCATTATTATAAGTCTAAAATATATATAAAAGATATGTTGCAAAAACTGAACAAAGCCACTAAATATTTTCTGTAGATGAGGTCATCTATAACAATCTGCTAATTCTGAAAAATGTACATCATTTTTGCCAATGAATTACTTTGTGTACCTGGTTATGGTATTATTTCCATATGAGACTCGAGCAAAGACAAAAAGCTGATTCGTTTTGGATGTGCTAAACAAAGTCAGGAGTCATTGAGCTCTAGTGCGTAATTTGTAACAGTTAAGTTACATATACTATACATAAGTTATATACATAAGTTGTATGCGTTCTATACAGACTACAAGGCTGTTTAAAGTCTTATTATGCAAAGTTGAGTCTTCAGAGCTTTTAACCATGTTAAATTGTTTCCGCTCACCATAGCGTGATGTGCAGCTATCCATCAGAGGTGCTGACAGCTGCGTGGCTCTTTGTCGTGATGACGTTCATAGCGATGTCAGTGTCGCTGGGCACCGCAATCTAGCTTATTTTATTAAGTCATTTAGAGCAATATTGTTATTAAAATATTATAACACAATGATCCACGGGTGTCATAGATTACAAACTATATAGCAGACACAATAGCCCAGGCACAGGCACAATAGGTCTACTTTAAAGCCTCCCAGAGAAAGGCATTTAAGTGAGTAGGATTCCCACTTAACAGGAAATGTGAATCCCAACATAAGTGCCTGTTAGTAGCAGAACACAATCATCCAACATTACATGAGCTAATAAATAAACTTTGGAATGTTTTTTGAAAATCACGTCTCTTCATTAGTATTTCTCTGCAGTACAAGATGTAAAGTGTTGTGGTGCTTCTTGAGGCCTTTTGTTGAAGCTGCTTCATTATCTAAAAACTACAGCGTCTCTGATCCCACACAGTCATGGAGCTCTGTGTGCTCTCTGTGTACTCTGCTGCTTTTTCTTAAAGTCAGATTAGCATTGTTTTTTAATTCTACTGTTTTAGCTACATTACCAAGCTCATTTGGAGTCTGTGAAAGAAAACATTCAATGTAAGAGAGCAAAATGGCTGGGAAAGTGACAGTGGTGTTCTAAAAATGCTTTAATATTAGTCAGTCAGAGCAATACTAATATTATTGTTTGGATATGTGCAAAAGATAGGAGATAGGAGAAATAGAGGCAAGATGGAGATTAAATGTAGTGAGCGGAATTGCACCAATCAAGCTTTTTATCAGTGAGTGCTTTTACATTGCATTTGAGTATTCTGGTTATTAGCCACATCCCAGTTATGAAGTATTCAGGATATGCTGTTTACGTGCACACTGAGAAAAGGGATGCTCATATCCCTGTATACATGATCAAATGTAGTATCCCAGTGCAAGTGCACAAGCACAAAAAATATATATTTAGTACACAGGGAGAAAAAATACAAACAACCATGAGACCACTGTGGCTTATTACAGTGTGCTGTTTTAATACGCACTTTACAGTAAAGTTATTGCTCATTATTGCTCTTTTCGTCTTCCCTAGCTCTCACTTCATTGAGAGCTAGGGAAGACGAAAGAGGCAGTGGATTCTTGGTACATTGATACTTTAAATATCCTGGTCCTGTTCTTGCCTCTGAGTCAGACTAGGGACCAGTGGATGAAGGTGCAGAGCTGGCAGTGGTGGGGAGAAAGTTGTCCTGATGGAGTTCACTGACCACTGCCATATTTGTTTGTCTTTAGACGCACATGCACTCAACCATAAGTTGGCGTATCCAGGATACTGCATACACATGCTACAGTATCCCGGTTAGCTATAAGGGAATTCCAGCTACAATATCCCAGTTTCTGATAACCAGGATGCTGGCTTATCAGGATATTGAGACAGGATACTGTGTATTCATGCACCATGATGAACTGGGATATTCAAAAAAAACCCAATCATAACTGGGATACTCAAGTGCATGTAAATGCATTCAATGACAACAAATAGCAACAAACTAAAGGACAACCATTATGAGACGGCCAGTAAGTCCTGACTTAATTAACTGGTTGTCCAAGAGACAGCAAATAAATTACATGGGAATTTTAAAAAGCTAGAATCAAAAAAAAGTTTCAATCCATGATTTTTTAAAAATGTTATTCATTAACAAACATAACATAAAAAATTGTTTACTTTTAATTCCAAGATTGAGTTCTCCTAAGTCCAACTATGTGGTTTCTAGTTGGACGTCTAACTCTGTCTATTCTACATGGCTAATAACAAGTTCTGAAACATATGCTATGGTATTTTTCATCTAAAAGACAGTTTATGCATGGTAAATTCCAATTGCTGTATGTGGTGTACAATGCTTACACAATCACAACTTAGCATTCTCCACATTTCAGCATTTCTGCTGATAAAAAAGAACGTGTATTTGTTTGTTGAAGGTGAAGACACTCAGTACAGGGTTGAGTGATAATTATCAGAGAGCCGGCTGCACAGTGCCCTCAGCTGAAGGGCGTTGGGACAACGTTTCGACATGTCAGAACCGTAGAATCACAGAGGTGTAAATAAGACCATTAAACCACCCAGAGTCCCATTTAGACCCTGGAGCTAACCCCAAACTGTGACCGACAAACACACAACAAAGGGGCATCTTTAAGAACGCAAAAACTCATCTGAGGAGGATGGGAACCAACCAAAGTGGAAAAATAAGAGACTAATCATCTTATTTTTCAGGCTGGTGACAAGATTAATATATACTGTGATTTTGGGTTGGAGCGATGTGTGTGATTAAAAATTCATATTTATCTAGGCTATGTAATCATTTCAAGACGTCCTATGGTTCACAAATATTATGACTTGATTTAGAATGTATGTTGCCCATTTCTACTATGAATTACGAATTGGCCAATATGGATTTTATTTGTTGTTTTCAAGCCAATACCGATATTTTTGTCCTGCTGCTGTGGCCGCCGATAACTAATATTTGCAGATACTCATATTTAGCATTTATATAACAAGGCCCACAAATTTATCTTAATTTACAGTAAAGTTCAAAAATTAACTTTTCACTTATGTGAAAGTAATAACAAAATGTTTTTTTTATTTGGTATATACAATAAGTTATGAGTAAAATACAGCCATATAAACGCTTTACTATATCCATTTTTTATTCTGTGTGCCCTATTCGACAAGGGCACACACAGAATGGGGGAGAATGGGGGAGAATGGGGTACCGATACTGGAACCAATAAATCGCCCTTCAATACTATGAATATATATATATGTAGTTTTGAGCATGTCATAGTTTGCAAAATGCTGCTAGTTTGAATGCAGCATGACTAATTACTATTTATTTATTTTAATTTAGTGACTCATGGAATGCTCTGTTAGGTCTACAACTCAGAGGGTGTGACGAGAGATAATTACAATACACATTTGATTGTGATATTCATGCAGGATGCAATAGCAGATTAAAAAAAATAATCTTGCCTGGAAACAGATGTAAAACCAATCACCCTTCAAAAAATGCTAAATTTAAGATTCAAGAACTAACATAAGAAATATATCTTGATGTTTTTTACTATTTATTCCACATAATTTTTTGGTGGTGATCATAGACTCTATAAAGAAGTGGAATAAGGGGTGTGATATCACCCCTTGCATTTGGCTCCAGTCAAATGAAGCTTGTCGAGGATAGCAGTCAAAGGGGTGAATTTAGAGCCGAGTCCTGTATTTGAAATTCCGACCGCGGCCATCGTAGCAACCAAAAGAGCAAATCCGGAGCGAGGGCTGTTGGAAGGTAATGCCCTTCCCGTTCCACACCGCTGGTTTAGCAGGGACAGGGGCCACTTAGTAACAATGTTAATCAAACTTGTTGCTAATGCTAGCCGGAGGTGACCTCAGGGAAAGAAAGTGCCTTCCTTGGTCTCCTATTAATGTTCATATCTTGATTTATGGATGAAATAGCCAAATAAAAAACAAACAGGGTCATGTAGCACAAATTAATACAAACATTTAAGATATTCAGATTAAATGACGAGCTTGACAACAGCAGTTACGGTGAATGGGGCGAATTGGAGCCAGAGTCTATGGAGCCAGACCCGTGCCCATGCTCACTTCATATTTGGAACATAGAGGCTAGCAGGTTAGCTAGGTCCATTATATAAAGTGTCATGGTGGTGATGACAGTGAAGTGCCCCCAGACACACACACACACACACACAGGCTGGACATGGTTCTATAGTATGTTGTGTCATTAGCTGTGGATGAAGCATGTTCTATGAACACTGCAGTAATAGGACCTGCAGCTATAGGTTCAGGCATGACAGGAAAGATAAAGAGGGGGTATTTTACTTTCTATGTGGTATTAATTGATAAACGCACCATAATATATTAATACACCATGTCAACCTTTTATTATTTGAAAATGTGTGTATTATGGGCTAAAAACAAACACATTAGTTAATTATATGTACTTTTTTGAATCCTCCCTGCCACTCATGAAACTACTGCACTGTCTCATGTTTTTGTTATGATTTATGGAGAATTGTCGCGTGGGAGCATGGATGGAAGGAGGGTTGTTTTGTGGAGGCGGAGCATTGCACAGGAACTATTACAGCTAATCGTAAACGGGACCTCAAAAACAGGCACGGTAGGAAGAGAGATCCACTAATTTAAATACTAAAACATAGATAGGAAATCTAAAAAACCTTCAAGGTATGTTTTTGATGAGGGCATTATGTATAGTAAAAAGATGAAAAAAACATTCTGATAATACCCCCGATTTAAAAAACTATCTATGGGGGGCAATTTCCAATCCAAACTCAATATAACATAGTACCAGCAGTAAAACCAGTGAAGACAATTGAACCTTGCTTCATGAGAATGAACATTTATTTTGGGAACGCTCTTACAAGGATATTAGTCGGCCTAGGGGATTGGTTGATTTGATGGTTGTTTGATTAGGACTAAAAATAGGAGGAGGCTTGGTAAAGAATCACATAATGTTATAATGTAGGAAACGCGAATTCTGAAGTGAGCAGGTTGCATAGTGTTGTTTCAGGGATTTATGTTGCTATATATTGA